>CM040117.1:97366985-97922440 GCA_022559845.1 Amorphophallus konjac | reverse complement strand
ACGGAGCGAGGAGAAATACCGGCATCAATGGTGAACTCTCCGGTGAGCAAAGAGATTTCCACCGGCCTCGCTTGGGAAGAAACTGGGATCAACTCATGGGAACTCTTCTTAGCAACTATAATATTTGAAAGTGGAGGCACATCATCCCCAAAATAGCCAGGGACCAGGACGCGGATCGGCATCCGACAGATAAAATCCTGAATCTTGAAATGCACGGTCGGCACTAAATCATCGTGACTTGGCTTATTGTCTCCCTGGGGACCAGACCCAAGGGGCACCGTAGGTAGCACACACCCTCTCCGAGGGGTGGAAATGGATGGAGAAGTGGAGGCAATAGGAATAGGTTCAGAAGACATGGAGGTTTCTGTTGCATCCCTTGGTTTTGAAGATGTCTCACACTATAAATCAATTTATTTTTATCTCTAGATCAATTTGCTCTTATACGGTGCATTTCCTTGTTTCAAAGCATGAAGGGGATCTGTGCTAATAGCATGATTTAGGTCCGTGCAGTTCAGGTTATTCATTCTTTTGCTTAATACATATTGAGTCAGTGCTAGTTCTGCATCTTTCACATAAAGTACCTGCCTCCGTGCAAGTCCTTGTTCATACACATGTTTTGTTGTTCATAATTTTATCTTTGTGCATTTCTCGAGGTCGTGAGCTTTAAGGTCCGTGCATATCATGTCTCTGCATCTCACCTCTCGATGTCGTGAGCATTAAGGTCCGTGCATATCATGTCTCTGCATCTCACCTCTCGATGTCGTGAGCATTAAGGTCCGTGCATATCATGTCTCTGCATCTCACCTCTCGAGGTTGGTGTAATTCCTGACCAGAATGCATTGGTTAGGTTGGTCGTTCCTTCATCTTGGTGCAAGCTTTGTCTTGTACTTCTCATTGCCATCTCGGTGCAGTTCCTGCTTGGACTGCATATCCCGACTCGGTGCATGCCTTGCTTAAAACAACTCATGATCGATGCATAGTCTAGCCTATACAAGTCTCTGTAGCAACAAAGTCAGTGCTGTTCCTGTTTCAAGTCTTATTAGACTCGGTGCAAAGTCCTGTAGATAGCTAACGTAGATTGGTGCATCTTCTGATTCATTTCAGGTCGGTGCTTGTCATAGCCCGACTTAGCCGATGCTTACTCTTTTGACTTGGTGTAAACTTTTCTCTCTGGCAAAATAAAGTCAGTGCACTTTGTGTTTTGATGATTCTTGTCCGTGCATATCTGTTGCACGATTAAACTCCTACTCAGTGCAGCTTTTACCTTCTTACTCAATACACCAATACAAATTATGCTAAGAGTATGATGAAATGTTTATTTCTTCTCTGACAGTTTGTCTATGCATTCACCTGGATGGCACGTGATCCGATGTAGATAGACGTCCAGAACATTCTCACACGTACCCCAACATCTTCAGGCGGGAAATGTGGTATCCACACGCCTAAGGTTCTGGATCTGATATATATATGCTGAGGAAAAGGGTTCGAAAGGGGATGGAACTGTTAGAAAGAAGAGCAGCGTGGGAGCAGTGCTTCAAGAGAGAAAACCAGAGACAACCCACTCCATCCAGAGCTAAGAGAAAAATTTCTGAGAGAGAGAAGCGATTGTGAATGTGAAGATCTGCTTCTACGGAAGCTACATTGCTTTTGTTTTTCTGAGAAAATTGTCGTTCATCGATCGTTTTGTTTTCGAGTTTCTCTTACTTTTATTTCATTCTGTTACCCTCCACTGTTCGGAGGAAGGGAGAAGTTCTCCAGTTCCCTCCATTGTCTTGGAGGAAGAGAGGCTCGATCCTCTGGTTGTGTGAGTTACTTGGGAGTAACTGCACAGGGTTCCCTTTGCTACGTGCAAAAGAAGGGAGATTGGTTCTCCAATATTTTCTTCTGGTCGATCAGAAGACTGAGGAGGCTACTCCTCAGGACAAGCTGTTTGGCAGCGGTTGTTGCAGACTGAGTCTGCTGTGTGCGACTCTATATTGCAAGAAAACCTTACTCTCTTGAGTAAGGGGTGGACGTAGATTGCGGATAGCAATCGAGCCACCTAAAAATTCCCAGTCTCCTCTGTGGTTTGCTTGTTTACGCTGTGCTGTTCTCCATTTACTTGACACATTACTTCATTGTGGGTGGCTTTCTCGATCTCATTTCTCATACTAGTCATCTTTGTTGCCTGTCTCTGAAGTCTTTTTCTCTGCAACTTGAGGAATTGAGAAATCGTGTCTGAGTTGTTTGAATTTGGGAGTGATCTATTCAACCCCCCCTTCTATCTCACTTTTCACTGCACGTATCAGTTTCAACGGGGATGGTGTGTTTAGGTGGAGGCAAAGGCAAGGGTGGAGGTATGGCTTGCTCGGGCGAGGGCGGCAAAGGCGAAGCTTGCTCTTGCTCGGGCAAAGGTGATGGCGAGGATGATGGAGGTTTAGGCAATGGTGAGGGTGGTAGAGATGGTGTAGGTGATGGAGAGGATGGTGGACATGGTGATGTGGTCAATGGAGAGGATGGTGGACATGGCAAGGGTAAAGAAGGGGGTTGTGGTGCCCACCATTGATGTATCGACACAACGCGACGAGCGGCATTGGGGGTAGAAGCGGGAGTGGAAGAAGTTGTGGTAATGGGAGCACTAGCTTGAGCAGAGGCTTGGGTTTGTAGAGGTTGTGAAGATGTGGTGGGAGAAGGTAACGGTGATGGAACGGGTATTGGAGTAGGTGACGAAGCGGGTGCAACATTAGATAAAGGATCATGGGGGTGCCCTGGGTCTTGTAGAGATGGAGGCGGCTGCTTAAGGGGTGCCTGCTGCTGCTGTTGCTTGCTACGAAGATGTAGAACGACTTTGTGAATAGCGGCCCAATCAATCCTTTTCTTAACATCCAGATCATAAACATAATCTCAGAACTCGGGGCAATCCTCAAGCAAATGCCCCTGCTGGCGGTGAAATTCACAGAACCGAAGCATATCTCTGACCGCGGGTTGGTAAGGCACAACTGGAGAGAGCGGCAACGCGTGAGTGGCCATCAAAGCCCCAAAAATGTCGATAAAGCACTCTAGCAACGGAGGATGAGGAGCCTGCTTCGGGCAAGGTGGATGCCGAGAGGTATGAAGTAGTGGAGACGGTTGTGGGGGTTGCATAGGCAAGGACGTGTGGCAACTAGTGGAGGGATTTGGTGAAGGCATATGTGGAGCAGGATAAGGGGGTATATAGACAGCATCTACTTGTTCGGGATGTGGTATCCCCTTGACCGGAGGTGATAGAGGCGGACGTGGATATGCGGAAGGCTGACTTGTAGAGGGTTGACTCATTGGAGCGGACGGGTGTGTAGAGGGTTGGTATGCGGGAGGCTGACTCATGGTGGGATGGCATGCGGGGGCGGACGGACACGTAGGAGCAAAGGGTTGACTCATGGAAGGCGAGTAGTAAACGGTGAATGTGGATGGAGAGGCATATGTAGACGCTGAAGATGGGGAAGACTCGGTGTCAAGGGAACCTTGAAGTTGTTGGCGAACGAAGCGGGCTCAGCTATAAAGTTATTGCCAGGAGGTGATGTCGTTGAGGGCTAAGATAAACCGATACTCGGGCGTCGCATTGGATATCAACATCTTGATTTATTCTTGCTCCGGAATGTGCCCCAGGACTTGCACGGTGAGGCGGCGCCAGCGATCGGCAAAGATAGAGAACTCCTCATTGGGCTCCATCTTCTCGTGGGCCAGATCCACCATGGAATACTTGGGCCCAACCTGGTCCTGATACTGCTGAATAAACTTCTCTTGAACGGCTTGAAAACTCACAACTTGCTCTTGCGAAAGAGAGAAGAACCAATCTCGAGCTGGGTCTTCCAATGACAGACAAAACAAGTAAGCCATCAAGCATTGGTCATGTCAAAACTGGGCTGATTCATAGAAGAACTCCTTAATGTGCACATACGGGTCACCGACTCCACCATAGTGGCGATATGCGAGAATTTGTTAAGATGGCGGGAGCCGAAGATTTTGAAATACGAATGGAACACTTAAGGACGTTTTGGGATCAATTCGGCGTTGGAGCTCATCAAGCTGGCGTTGGGCATAAGCAATCATCTCCTGGGTAGGGAGAGATCGAGAGTAATGCGGGCCAACTTGAACAAGAGGTTGTGAATTCGGACCAAGATGATGGTAATAGGCCGAATAAGAAGATCCGGGCTGAGAAGGAAAAGGGCCCATTCTGAGAGTGGAAGAATGTGTGGGCCTGGAAGAGACGTTGGCATATGGACTAATTGGGCCGGCATCATATGAAGGAGAAGAAAGAGGCCCATGAAGGGAGGAGGGCCCATTATGAGAAGAAGGCCCATTAAGATGAGATGCAATAAGATGTCGGGCCTGGGCCGGGTCTATTTGACGGATAAGAGATGATAGATGGGCCATGAGGTTAGCATGTTCCTCGGATGGATCAGAAGTACCATGGGACGATGGGCCCATGTGGGAAGAGGATTCCACACGGGAATAGGAAGAAGATTGAGAAGAAAAATGATACAAGGGGTTGGAACGATGCTCCTTGAGGGCAAATGGAGACTTAATACAAGGATATCAAGGACAATACAAGTGGGGAAGCAATGGCTTAATGGGCTTGAGGACAAGAGGGGGCTGACCCACTAATGCAAGGACCAATAGACAACGGGCCATGGAACAATGGACTAGACAATGGACACACAAAATGGGCTAGACTAAATGGGCCTAACAACAACAAAATATGTGGATGATGATAAAAATGCAACACAAACACCACTAATGGGCCTGGACAAGCCCAAACAACACAATCAATGCAATGCGAGAGTTTTTACCCAAGTCAAACAAGTTGATATGATGAGAAATATTTTAGGGGTTTTAATAGACCTTTTAATGATTTGATTTAATAACAATTCCCTCAAGATAGGAATCCCATGGGAATAAGGTCTAAACTTTGGGTTGAATAAGGTTAATACTCTCACACATATGCAAAATGCAAGCCTAAGGGGTGGAAAGGTACAACCGGCCCGGCGTCTGTGTGTAAATCCACGGCTCACGGGGACTTATGGAGGTCCCGGATAAGATCACCTAGTCGACTCTAAGGAATATGGAGGCGAGAGGATCACTTACCACGGTAGGAATCCAACTATGATATGCAATGCATGGCCCTATGTGCACCGGAGTGTATGCAATTTCTAGCCTAAAACTAGAACATCAAGACAAGATTAAACTACACAAACATGATCAAATGCATGCAAACCATATATGAAAATGAAGCTAATATAAAGGACAATAATGTTGGATTAGAAATAAGCACAAATAGAACCCAAGAGGTAAAGAAATCACCAATGCAAAGCATACCTGTGAGTCTTCCCTTGAACCTGCATGCAGATTTTATGCACAAAATGCTAAGATGATGACAATATTTAACCAAGCAAACATGACCCAAATGGTGCAAATAGTATATGGGTGGAAAGAAAATACAAAGGTCTGCACAATGAGCCCAAGAACAGCATAATCGGACCTCGGGAGGTCAATTAAATCACTGAGCAAAGTTGCCCCCGTGAACCTGTGCGCAGACTGCATGCAGATTTTATGGACAAAATGCTAAAATGATGACAATTTTTAACTAAGCAAATGAGACCCAAATGATGCAAATAGGCTATGGATGAAAAGATAATACAAAGGAATATCCAATGGAATAAAAATCAGTATAATCAGACATCGAGAAGACAATCAAATCACTAGGCAAAGATGTACCTGTGAACCTGTCCCTGCACCTACCTGCAGAACTTATGCAGAAAACTCAAAAAGTTAGATAATATTAAAATATGCAAATGTGACCCAAATAATGCAAGTAATATATGGATGGAAAGACAATACAAAGGGCTATCCAAAGGAACAAAAATCAGCTCAATCAGACACCGAGATCAAAATTTATACCTTGACGAAAAGGGCCCGGTGAGCATGCGCGTAGAACTGCCAGAATCCCCTTGCAGTCTTCCAAATGACCATTTTTGAATCCCTTGCGGTCTACCAAACGACCGCTAGGCAACCAGAGGCCTTAAAACACTTAAAACAGTGGGAGAATGGAGGAAATACTACCAAAACATGAATATACAGACACCCAACCTACAAAAGAGCATGAAAACAAGCGTGATGGGCATTGGTGTCCCACAGTGATCACCAAAAACTAGGATGTAGATAGATTAATCTACCCCGCCCCCTTTAAACTAAAACATGCATAAACATGTAAATCAATGAAAATGGGAATGAAAGGATGAGAAAGAGATACCGTGATCGCCACCAAGGTTCCAACAATGCCGAAAGGATGAAGAGATCAAAAGATGGCATCGTGTACCTTGGAACTTGAAGAGTTGATCGCGCTTGACAACAGGGTGTGGGAGCGATGTAGATTCAAACCTCCTTATCCTCCAACAGGCTAGAAGAAGAGGGCCTCACGTTCATATCATGCTCTCCTGCAAAACAAAGCCAAACACAAGAGAAAAACCCATTAGAATATGCATGTGTAGCATCAATCCCGCAGTGATAAAATAGGGGTAAAGATTGAGGGCAAACTTATCGGGGGAAGATTTTTAACCCCTGTGGAAGAGTGAAAATAGTAGGTGTGTGTGTTATGCATGCATGAGAGTTGAAATCACGAAATTTGATGAAGATGATAGAGAGAAAACGATGATGCAAAACGGGAAAAAACACATATGTAGCAGAAAGTGCAAAAAACTGTGATGATTTGTGATTTTGAGAGGAAGAGAACTAAGAAAATAGACCATAAAATTAAGCCCAAAAGGATGCAATGGAAAGCCAATACTTCCCTCTTCAAGCCAGAGTTGAAAGATTGAGTCGGCGGTGCAGCATGGCTTCGCCCCGACTCGAAGAAGAGCCCCCCGTCGCCACTGCAAATCGGGCAGTTTATATAGAGTCTCCGGTGTCCTTGGCATCCTCCGTTAGAGTTACCTTTGGGCTTTGTTGTAGTTTTCCTATTCGGGTTTATTGGGCTTTGCCCACTCGCTGTATTTTGGCTCCTCCCTTCCTTAGTAGGACGCCCCATGTTGTAATTGGGCTTTCCTTAGTGGATGCCCACCCCCTCCCCCTGACCTTCGTGGTCCCCTGTATCCCCAACCCCAGTTCTCTTCCTCTGCTTTATATATAAAATTATCTTGTTGGCTGGTTGGGGTCGAGTATCTCCCCTGACCACCTGCAAGTATGACCTTAGTTAAAAAAAAATATATAGAGTTTTCAGAAAAAGCCCCAACTTCCTCTCACGATTCCTGGAGATATAGTCCAAAATAAATCGAGTTCTATAGATAAAACTTGAGATAATACTAAGGACAAGAGATAGAAACAAACGGGACTCGATTTGGAGGAGGATTCTAGAAGATATGCTCGCCGCAAGGTAGCCCCGTCGCACTGGAAATCAGAGTTTGAGTTGAACTAGGACACCTAAATCTCAATCTTTCGACCAAGATTCTAAGAGATATAGCCAATGAAAATTTGAGTTCTATAGATCAAACTCAAGATAATCCAAAGGACAAGAGATAGGAACAAACGGGGATCAATTCGGAGCTATATTCTAGAAGATATGGCCGCCACAAGATAGGCCCATCGAGTAGAATCGGGGCAGAGTCCAGCGCAGGCTGGACTCTTAGCAGTTTGCTTAGCGGTCGGTCGACTGACCGCTAAGGAATAAATGGTTGGTCGACCGACCATTTTCAATAAGAAACGGTCGTTTGTACGACCGTTTGCTGTCCGTTTGCGCGACTTTGGAAATCGGATCATATCTCCAAAACGATGCAGAACTAGTGAAAGTGGTAGAAGAAGAAATTGTAGATAACTGAAAGAGGAACAACTTTTATGAAGAGAGCAAGATGACAATACAATCAGAAGATATATAAAATGGGGTGAGAACAGAGAGAAAAAATCCTAGGACGTAGGTGAATAGCACACCGGAAAAATGTAAATAACTTGAAATTGGTGCAGAACTGGCTAATGTCGTAGAATAAGAAATTGTAGATCTTTGAAAGGCGAACAACTTTTATGAAAGGCACTTTTTGAATAGAGGAATAAAAGATGATGAAAAATGACTATTTTCAAGACTGGACAATGAAAGGAGAGCCGAATGCTTGAAGGAAAGTCGACCAAAATGGGCTGTAAGTCAACTTGATGGGCCGGAAGTTGATAAGATAAGTTCCAAGGATCTAAGAAATAATGATCTCCGAAGTCCAGAGACTATGGAACAATGAAATGGGCTTGAAATCTGTCCAAGGAAGGCTCCAAAATAACGGTTAATTCGGGACATCAAAAATGATGAATAAGAGAAATGACGCAACTTGCGGGCTAAAACGGGTGTCAACAATAGGTAAATGGTATGTCATACCTACGGTTTTAGTTGAGCCATAAGAATAGATAGCCATATTGAGCTACCTACCGACAATGTCGTAGGTAAGTGGTATGTCATACCTACAGTTTTAGTTGAGCCGTAGGAATAGATAGTCATATTGAACTACCTACCGACAATGCTGTAGGTATGTGGTATGTCGTACCAACAGATCGAGTTGAGTCGTAGGAATAGGTAATTGCAATAAAATACCTACGGACTTGGTTGTCAGAATGTACCTACTCTTTGTTATCGTCGTAGGAGTAGGTCATTTGCAAAGTGATCGCTGACATTAGTTTTTATTTGTTATATATTACCTACGATAAATGTCGTAGGTAATTACCTCTTTTTTATGATTAGTTACCTCTGTTTTTATTTGTTACATATTACCTATGATGACATTAGTTACCTCTTTTTTATTTTTTTATACTACACATAAATATTATTGTATGTAAATATCTACTCATTTTTATTATAGGAGAAATATATATCTTTAGATTTAATGGTAATGTAATTATTATATTTATATATTAATGTCTATGGTAAGTATAGAGTAAAAACTTTTGGTGCGGACTCCCGCGCCTTCAGAAATGAACCCAGCCCGCCACATTCTTCTTAAAAGTATAAACCAACCCCAGCCCGCCACCCTTCCTCTCTTCCTCACTCCTCACTCCCTTGTTGTGCACCCCTAGTTTTGATGATGACAATCCACAAATCATTGAGATACTCACTTAAACATGAGTTCTCCAATTTATGAATCAATAAGAACTTCATTCTTCCATGAATCTAGGTGCTGATGACATTGCAGGCAGTGGTAAAGTGATATTCACTCCAAGGGCTTCACTGATCAACAGTTTGATGGAAGAGATTGAGCGTATTGGTGCATGAAGCTTCAAGTCTGCACATCGGTAGCCAGTGCATGCATTAATCTAGCAGGTCTATACACTGGCAGCATGCCTCCATCAAGTCTGTACACTGCATCATTGTTCACATGCATCAAGTATGTACATTCCAGCGTCTTAATCAGCGTCTCATATGCATGTTTGAGACTGAAAGTGTGTACAGCCTACCGTCTCATCCATCGTCTCTATCAGTGTCTCACTGGTCTAGTCTGTATAGACTTTAGCGTCTCATGTTGCGTCTCCTAAAAGTCTATACAACGCTACATGCATTTCTTCAAAGTCTGTACAGTCTCCACAGAATCTTCAAAGTCTATACACTCGTCTTCAAGTGAGCAAGTCTGTGCATTGGTTCAAGCCATTCAAAGTCTGTACACTGGCCTCCTGCTATCAAAGTCTATAAATTGGTCGGTGGAAAGTCTATACATCCACCGCTGAACCTTTGAGAAGCCAAAGTCTATACATTGGAGCTCGTCCAGCAAGCAAAGTCTGTACAATGGCTTGCTGCGAGTAATTGAAGTCTGTACACTGGCGATACTGTACGGGAAGCAAGTCTGTACATCGTGGGCTTCTGGCCTTCATTCGAAGTCTATACACTGGACGTTTGAAGTTTGTACACTGGGCTGCTCAAAGGCTCACAAAGTCTATACATCGTGGCCTTGAACTCTCAAGTCTATACACTGGCCGTTGCCATGCGAAGCTCAAAGTCTGTACACTCAGTTGCAGGCAGCAGTAAAGTCTGTACATTGGCGTGCTTAACAACACACAAGTATATACATCCGTTGCGTGAGGCCTGTCAAAGCCTGGATAGAACCTACAGAAACTAATTCCGATCTGAAGGCCTAAAAATCTGGAAAGAAGTTGAAGATGGCATGTGGATAAAGGCGTGGAAGAATCTTCTGCTCGATCTGTTGCTGCATCTGTGGAAGACTTAGTCAACCCTGCAAATCGGATTGAAGGAGCTAAACAGTTTTCTGTTCTAAAAACCCGCAGAGAATCTGAGCGCTAATTTTTGAATGGCTCAAGCTTTGTTTCGCGCCAACTTTTGAAAGAGAGAAAGAGAAGGAAATAGAAGATATACAGATATCAAGAGTTAGAGGGAGTCGGTGTGCCACAAGAAAGAGTGGAGGAAAAAGTATCTGAAAGAGAAGAGCAGGTCGTGATCAAGCCCTAGTGTGCAGTCTTTGTAGCCGCAAGAAGATCTGTTGCTGAAGATAATGGGGATCCAGCTGTGCAAGGGCTCAACCACCTGAAGGCTACCCAGCTCAGAGATCGTGATCTCAATGCGCCAGCAGCCCTATGCACTTGGATTTATCAAAACTCTGAAATCTCATATCTTCAGTTTAATGGTTCCCTATTTTTCTTAAATCAACTATTTCTTCTGATTGCATCAAGCTGTGAGGCAGCAGTGTCAAGCTGTAAGTCAGCGTGTGTGCAAGCTGTGTGTCAGCGTGTGTACAAGCTGTGAGGCAGCAGTGTTGATTGAGACAAGGGTCTCTTGGTAGTGAAGCCTCACTCAAGTTGAGTGAGGGGTGGATGTAAGTCTCGTGTAGAGACTGAACCACCTAAAAAGATCATCTTGCATGTGTGATGATTCTTGGTGTGACTGCTCTTGTTGCATATTAGTCTATAACCTTGATGCTTAAGTAGCTAGACCATATTGAAACTCTAGTGTGCTGCATTAACTCTAGCAATAGTTCAAATAAAGTTGGAATAAATTAAAAAGGGGAAAGATCTATTCACCCCCCCTCTAGATCTATTCAATCCTCACACAACACGTGGTATCAGAGCCTGGCTCTCCAATATGTGGTCTAACAACCAGGAGAGAACAGGAGGATTGATGTCTAAGGGTCTGACAGCTGAGGGACACTCAGTGAGCAGACCACCATACTTTGATGGAAATGACTACTCATACTGGAAAAATCGTATGCAGGTATTTCTAAGGGCTCAAGATCATGAAATGTGGAAAGTAGTAAGTCGCGGCCCCTATGAGCTCCCTGAAGATGAGGACTCGTGGACGAGAGAACAGATTCAAAAATCAACTATCAACTGGGGCGCAATGAATGTAATGCAGTGTGCACTACATCCCACGGAGTTCTCAAGAGTCTCTCAATGCACAACCGCGAAAGCCATGTGGGACAGGCTGGAAGTCATATACGAAGGTACATCTGAGGTAAGAGAAACTAAAGCCAACATGTTAATCTCAGAGTATGAAATGTTCAAGATGAAAACTGATGAAAGCATCTCTGAAATGTATGCAAGATTGATGCAATTGACTAACAGCTTGAAAAGTCTAGGTAAGACTTACACAGATCAAGAATTGGTAAGAAAAATTCTCAGGTCTCTTACTCCTGTGTGGCATACCAAAGCCACGGTCATTGAAGATTCAAAAGACCTCACCACTATGAAAGTGGACCAGCTAATTGGGTCCTTAATGACGTACGAGATCAATCTCAAGAGAAGTGAAAACGAGGACAAAAAGAAAAGGCCAGTAGCCTTGAAAGCCAGCCCAAGCAAATGTGAATCCTCTGAGACAAGTGAGTCCTCAAGCACTGAGGAAGACAACGGTGAGTTTGCTATGCTAACCCGAAAGTTCAGGAAGTTTCTTCGAAGAGAAGGTAAGGGATTCAACAATAAGAAGGGAATGGTAAGAAAGTTTTCTCAGCACAAGTTTGATCAACCCAAGAAATCCTCTAACAAAGTAGTTTGCTATAACTGCAGGAAACCAGGTCACATGAAGGCTGAATGCCCTGAGGCCTCCAAAGGCATGACCTCTAAGTGGAGAGGGAAGAAGCCTAAGGCTATGGTAAGTACCTGGAGCGAAGAAGAAGAAGACAGTGAGGAAGAGATGTCATCTGATGAAGATGAAGGGAAATTGTGTCTCATGGCAGAAGGAGAAAGTGAAGATCTTGAGGTAACTTCTCCTTTCAAGCATTTCTCTGTTTCAGATTGGGAAGACGCATACACTGAATTATTAGATCAGTATGATTTAATCAGAAAAGAGAATAAAAGCCTGAAAAAGAAAATCAACAGCATAAGTCACGATACTAGCTCAATCAACAAGTGCGCTGACTTAGAACTAGAGATCGCCAATCTGCACAAAAAATTGAGTGAACAGGAATTAGATGAAAACACGTTTAAATCTCAGGAAGAAGAAAATGAATTATTGAGGAAAACAATTGATGAACTGAAGTTAAAAGTGCAAAGCTGTGAACAGGAGACAAAATTGACCAATGAAAAGGCTAACGCGATGAAGGAAGAAAATAACAAACTTCTGGAAGAAATCAAAAGAACTCAGAAAGCATTGGAAGACAAACAAGAGAGTCTAGAGAAAATGGTAAGAGGAGAAGAAAACTTGAATGCCATGCTCGGAACAAAAGTAAATTATCAAAAGGAAGGTTTGGGGTATAATCCTAATGCCAAAAAGGAATTTCAAATGAAAACCATTACCTTTGTGGCCGGAGCAGATCCTAAAGGAAAGAGACCTCTTATAAACATGTATGAAGTTGAAGAGTCAAGTGACACAAATGCAAGAGAAAAAGATTCTAACAAAAATGACTTGGAAGACTCGAGGGTAAAAGGCCAAAACTCTCAAAAGCTCTTCTTGAAACAAGGCCAATCATCTAATAAGGAAACAAACTCAATCAAGTCATTCAAAGCAAGAAATAAAGAGTTTTGGAATCAAGAAAGTCGGCTCAGAAACCCCCCCGAGCCGACCACAGGCAAAGCCAGACGAAATGCTGAATTCTGGCAGAACCGAAGTCGACCACGACCCCCTCAGGTGTCGACCACAGCCAGTAACAGAAAGTGGGAAAACCACTGGGATGTCAGAGGCCGACACCCAGGGCTCCATAAGCCGACCACGGCTTCTAACAGCAACCATGCTCCAGTGAGCAGAAATCAGAATTGGCTCCGACCCACAAGATCCACCAATCAAATATGGATTCCTAAATCTTTCTTAAAATATTTGAGTGACCTTACTAGACATATTGAACCCAAGAGCAGCTGGGTTCCAAAAATCTTCACATGATGTGTCATGCAGGAATGTTTAGCGGCCGTCCACAACAAATGGTATCTTGATAGTGGCTGCTCGAGACACATGACCGGAGACAAGAAGAAGTTTTATCAGCTGATTAAAAAGGATGGTGGACACGTAACCTTTGGTGGAAACAACAAAGGTAAAATCGTCGGCACAGGTAAGATAGGTAAGAAGCCTTCAAATTGCATTGAGAATGTGTTATTGGTAGATGGCTTAGAGCATAATTTACTGAGCATTAGCCAACTATGTGATAAGGGACACAAGGTGATATTTGACTCGGAAAGCTGCAAAATAATGGAACCTAATTCAGATCTAGTAAAATTCTTAGGCAAAAGAGTGAACAATGTTTACATGATAGACTTAAATGATCCTGTTCATTCTAACTTGTGTCTGACTGCTAAAAAGGATGATCTGATCTGGTTATGGCACCGCAGGTTAGGACATGTCAGCTTTAGAGTTTTGCATAAATTGGTTAAAAAGAACATGGTCAGAGGGCTGCCTGAAATTACCTTTAGTCAAAACATCAAACTATGTGCTGCATGCGCCCAAGGAAAGCAAACTAGAAAAACCTTCAAAAGCAAATCTGAAAACCAGTCCTCTAAACCACTAGAATTAGTGCATATGGACCTATTTGGGCCAACAAGAATAGCAAGCATCAGTGGGAAGAGATATGGCTATGTGTTAGTAGATGATTTTTCAAGATTTACTTGGGTGTTTTTCTTATCCCAAAAGAATGATGCATTTCATGAATTTCAGGCCTTCTACAAAAGATTGAAACAGGATGGTAAGTTCAAAATATGCTCAATCTTATCTGACCATGGCGGAGAATTCGAGAATTCTGAATTTGATACATTTTGCAGGAGCAAAGGAATAACGCACAGATTCTCAGCACCCCGAACGCCAGAACAAAATGGGGTGGTGGAAAGAAGGAATCGAACTCTGGTAGAGATGGCGAGAACAATGTTGGCAGAAGGGAACCTTCCAAGAAAATACTGGGCAGAAGCAGTTAACACCGCATGCTACATTGTGAATCGTGCAATGGTAAGACCATCTAGTGCAAAAACTCCATATGAAATGTTCAAAGGTAAGAAACCATCTCTAGCCCACTTCAGAATATTTGGTACAAAGTGTTTCATCCATAACAATGACAAGAAAGACTTGGACAAATTTGAACCCAAGAGTGACCCAGGAATATTCTTGGGATACTCTGACAAATCAAGAGCTTATAGAGTGTTCAATATCAAAGATCAAGTAGTCGAGGAATCTCCTCACATTTCATTTGATGAAACTGATGAATCTATGGATGATGAACAGGTCAACAAGAAAAATGAAGATGGAGAATTTATGGAACCCAAGGATGAGCCAGATGAGCAAAGTAAGGAATCGAGCCATGAAGGAGAACAAGGTAACAACTCTGGCGAACCAAATGCAAATGAGGATGGATCAGGTAACAATCTTGTAAATATAAGAGTGCTTAAGGATCACCCCCTTGATAGCATAATTGGTAATGTAAATGAACCAAGGAAAACAAGATCTCAGTGGAGAGCTGTTAATGAATTAGACCAACTTGCACTAGTCTCCCAAATTGAGCCAAAAACTATAGAAGAAGCCTTGAATGATGAATCCTGGATAGATGCAATGCATGAGGAGTTAACTCAATTTGAGAGAAACAAAGTTTGGAATTTGTTCCCAGACCAACCTCTCACTCTGTCATTGGAACCAGGTGGGTGTTTAGAAATAAATTAAGTGAGAAAGGGGAGGTCATTAGAAACAAGGCTAGACTTGTAGCCAAGGGGTACAACCAGGAATTTGGTATTGATTTCGAAGAATCATATGCCCCTGTGGCCAGATTAGAAGCCATCAGGATTTTACTCGCTTTTGCATCTTCTCATGGAATCAAACTACAACAAATGGATGTAAAAAGTGCCTTTCTAAATGGAGTCATCAAGGAAGAGGTCTATGTAGAGCAACCTCCTGGGTTTGAGAATGAGGGTTTCCCTAACCATGTTTTTAAACTCAATAAAGCATTATATGGTTTGAAACAGGCTCACGTGCATGGTACGAGAGGCTAAGTTCATTTCTTGCCAACAAGGGTTATTCAAGAGGTAAAATAGACCAGACCTTATTTTCAAAGATCCAAGGTAAGGATATTCTCATTGTGCAAATTTATGTTGACGACATTATATTTGGGTCTACAAAACCCCAATTATGTAATGAATTTGCAAACTTGATGACTGCGGAATTTGAAATGAGTTTGATGGGGGACTTACAATTCTTCCTTGGACTGCAGGTCATACAATGCAAGGATGGATACTTCATAAATCAGTCCAAGTACATCAAGGAGATGTTGAAAAGATTTGGCATGGAGAGCTGCAAAGCCATTGGAACGCCGATGAGCACAAATTTAACACTAGATGCTGATGAAAGAGGTAATCTGGTAGACACAAAAACATACAGAGGTATGATTGGCTCCTTGCTCTACTTAACTGCCTCTAGACCAGATATACAGTTTAGTGTGTGCATGTGTGCTAGATACCAAGCATGTCCTAAAGAATCACACTTAGGAGCCGTCAAGCGTATTCTCCGATACCTTGCCGGCACCCAAGATTTGGGACTTTGGTATCCCGCTTTCTGTGATTTAGATTTAATTTCATACTCAGATGCGGATTATGCTGGATGCAAAATAGATAGAAAAAGCACGAGTGGCTACTGCCAATTCTTGGGCGGATGTCTGATCACTTGGGCTTCTAAGAAGCAACATTCCGTTGCACTCTCCACTGCTGAGGCAGAATATGTCGCAGTAGGGAGTTGTGGGACACAGGTTCTATGGATCAAACATCAGCTCCAGGATTACAACATAGATATTGGATGTGCACCAATATTGTGTGATAACACGAGCGCCATTAATCTATCAAAAAATCCAATCCAGCATTCTAGAACAAAACACATAGAAATCCGCCATCACTTCATAAGAGATGAAGTCAGCAAAGGCAACTTTGTGCTGCATTTTATTGAAACTGAAAAACAACTTGCTGACATTTTCACAAAACCCCTCAATAATGATAGATTCACCACCCTGAGAAGAGAATTGGGGTTATGCAGATCTCCTCATGAAAATCCATAACAGCCTTTCTGCAACAATTTTTCTGTACTGATCACCGATTATTTTCTGGCAAATAAATGTTACATTAAGGGGGAGTCTAGGTTAGTGATGTTCAGCATGCATGCATATGGCCAGCTCAGTCAGCATGTCTTCTTCAGTTAGCATCTCATGATAGGTACTAGTGTCACTAGTCTTCTAGCTGAAACTGGTGGAAATGGAGCAGACTGAGCCGACTTCTTGCCATGATCCTTCTCCTTGTTGCCTAAATCCTGATCATGTTTTTATACCTCTACAAACCCAAATCAACCAAACTCTTCGTAGCCTACATCAACAAAATCTCACTTCCTCTAACTCTGCAAAGACTCTTGAACTAAGGGGGAGGGTTTGTATACACCTCTTCTATTATGAAATCGTTGGGCTGTCACAAGCCACCACTCATCCACTATATGATGAACATAATTCTGAGAATATAGTAAGAACAAGTTTGGTTGGCTGTAAAATGAGCTTGATTTGTCATGCTTCAATAAACTAAACATATAGGAATATGCCATTTACATGTCCTTGAATCTTATAATTGAGAGTAGTAAAGTTATCTTACTCAAAGTGCTCATGCTGTCAAATGAAAATCAAATTCAACTAATTCATGAATGCCTTGAGAATAGGCTATTATCATGTCTGTCAGGCAGAGCAATAGAATGGCCTCTGAGAAACTGCTGTCTCTCCCTACAAAAAGAGTGATGTATAAAAAGGGAGAAACACGTGTGTCATGAAGAGCCAAGCTACCTCTGCCGGTATGAATAAGGGGGTGGGAGTACTGAGTAACTGGGGATACTGGCATCTAATCAACGTGTATTCTCACCCAAAAAGAAGTGCTCACCAATTCCCAGTGAGACAGTTAGGCATGCAAAGTAGCCGAGGTCTCTAGCGTGTAAAAATCATGTTACCTCGTGCAAAAATGTATGTGATAAACCTGACCACTCGTCAATCAATTTATATAAAAAAATTTGTGTGTATGCAGTTCAAAATTTTTTAGTAAAAAATGACAGACAAGTTAGATGGTTGACCCTTGGCACCTCATGACAACAAAACTTTCTTGAATTCATATTGCAGCTGGCATTTTGGTCAAATTAACTTGTGCCAAATCAATTATAAGGTTACTAGATCATGTAAAGAACCATATCCCACTTTGTTGAAGTTTATTCCTGCCTTGACAATCAAACACACTGATAAAGCTCCAAATTTATTTCACTAAATTCTTCAGAATGAAATTCAATAAGTTAGTGGACAAATTAACTAATACGATTCCTTATGGAAAGGGTTTAAACAAAAGCCCCCCCCTTTCAATTTAAGGTCTTTGCGGGTTTGTCTACAAAACTCACATTCTTCTCTTCAAAAACTCTCATTCGCATCAAACGCCGTCTCCTTTCGACTATCCTTCGCCCATATGGCTGAACAGTTGGAAACATTTGAACAAGAGTCTGCCTCTCTTATTCACCAGAACACTGATATTGCAAATGCTCAGATGGCAGTTCACGCACAGCTTAATGACATAGCCAACAGACTGAATTGGATTGAGCAGCAGTTAGCTCCACTGCCTCCACCAGGGTCTCCTAGTAACTCCTCTTAGGTTAGGACCCCCCCTTCTTTTACTGATGACAAAGGGGGAGAAGGATGATAAGGATGATGTCAGTCATTGTAAGTTTTTTTTTGGTTTTAGGAGTCAATGCTGCATTTCATTAACATTTGCAAACAGTTTTGGTGTGTTAGACAGTTCCTTCTTGATCAGTCATGTAATTCAGTTCTCAATGAGATGTTTGGCTTGGCTACAGTTTTCAACTGCACTGCAATTAGGTACTCATACTTGATATATTGATTACAAGGGCTTCACAATGACTTTTGGTTGTCATCACCAAAAAGGGGGAGAATGTTGTGCACCCCTAGTTTTGATGATGACAATCCATAAATCATTGAGATACTCACTTAAACATGAGTTCTCCAATTTATGAATCAATAAGAACTTCATTCTTCCATGAATCTAGGTACTGATGACATTGCAGGCAGTGGTAAAGTGATATTCACTCCAAGGGCTTCACTGATCAACAGTTTGATGGAAGAGATTGAGCGTATTGGTGCATGAAGCTTCAAGTCTGCACATCGGTAGCCAGTTCATGCATTAATCTAGCAGGTCTATACACAGGCAGCATGCCTCCATCAAGTCTGTACACTGCATCACTATTCACATGCATCAAGTATGTACATTCCAGCGTCTTAATCAGCGTCTCATATGCATGTTTGAGACTGAAAGTGTGTACAACCTACCGTCTCATCCATCGTCTCTATCACTGTCTCACTGGTCTAGTCTGTATAGACTTTAGCGTCTCATGTTGCGTCTCCTGAAAGTCTATACAACGCTACATGCGTTTCTTCAAAGTCTGTACAGTCTCCACAGAATCTTCAAAGTCTATACACTCGTCTTCAAGTGAGCAAGTCTGTGCATTGGTTCAAGCCATTCAAAGTCTGTACACTGGCCTCCCGCTATCAAAGTCTATAAATTGGTCGGTGGAAAGTCTATACATCCACCGCTGAACCTTTGAGAAGCCAAAGTCTATACATTGGAGCTCGTCCAGCAAGCAAAGTCTGTACAATGGCTTGCTGCAAGTAATTGAAGTCTGTACACTGGCGATACTGTACGGGAAGCAAGTCTGTACATCGTGGGCTTCTGGCCTTCATTCGAAGTCTATACACTGGACGTTTGAAGTCTGTACACTGGGCTGCTCAAAGGCTCACAAAGTCTATACATCATGGCCTTGAACTCTCAAGTCTATACACTGGCCGTTTGATGTCTGCTCGACAGTCGTTGTTAAAATTGCCGTGCCACACAAATTTCAAATATTTATAACCGCACTCACTCATTATGGATTTGAAAACATGAGTATAATGGTAAGTACGGGTCGATCCCACGGGGAAGGAATTTGGTTATTTTTCTTAGTTGGAAAATATTCTTGTGTTTTGAAAAATCAATTGTTGGAATTTGGAGTGCGATTATGAAAACTTAAATTGGAAAACATAACAGAATTCAAGTGAAAATAGGGGTTGGAAGAAAATGCATAACTTCAAATATAGATAGAATGAGAAGAAGTGTAAAACATGAAAGTTGTAGAGAATTGAAAAAGGAAGAACTTTTATGAAGAACACAGAAACAGAAAATGAAAGGAAGATAAGGAAAAACTTGAAAAACTATGACCTATTGGTTCGGATGAACAGTAATTGACAGAAAACCAGCACCTTGAAAACTTAATTCTAAAGCTCAAAAGAAGAGGAATTTGACAAAGTGCAAGAAGAATAAAACTTAGATATACAAGATAGGAACAACTCTTATGAAGAACTCAGAGTTATTTGAGGACTAGAAAGAGTTCAAAATGAATAAATGGAAGAAGGTATCACCACGGATGAACAGTAAATGCACAGGACAGCACTTAAGAAAACAGACCAGAACTCTATGAAATAGGAAGAATTTGAGGAAATGATAAACAGAGAAGTTGAAGAAGACTTGTATATAAACAACTTTTGTGAAGAAAGCAAATTGAAATAAAGATTACAACCATGCGAAATAAGGCTAAGAACAGGCTGAATTCAAAAATGAAACTTTTATTGAAATAAGAACAACTTACAACTTTGACTTCAAAAGCTTTGAAAATACAACTTGATGCACTCAACAACTTCAGAAATGTAAAGAACAACTTACATTACAAGTGACCAAAGCTAGCTCTCCCCCTACTCAACCTTGCCATCTTGCTAATTCTACTTGCTAACTAACTTGCTAACTCCTCATTCAAGACCAATGCACCCTTTATATAGGGTTTACAAATAACACTCCATTCATACTAATTAATACAAACAAATGTACCAAATTTTCGCCTAAAATGGTAGGCAGGTAGGTGCTGCCCACTTTATTATTTTTTTTCGGATTTTTCCAATTTTTTTTGGAAATTTTCTAGGCCTTTTTTTCTCTTCTTTCTCTCTTATTCTCTCTGCGGGCGCAACGCGCCGACGTTAGGCCGCGTTAGGCAGCCGGCCCGGTGGACCCGCCTTCGCTGCCCCGCTCCGCCGGTGCCGCGTGTCGCCTCGTGGCGCACGCGCGCCGCGTGCGTCGCCTCCAGCTCTGCGCCGCTCCGCGCCGGCCACGACACCCCCGCCGCTGTCGCCGCGTGCTGTCCGCGGGAGCCACCCGCTCCCCTCCTGCCACGAGCCCCCCCATCCGCCTTCGCCCTCCCGGCATCGTCGCCCGTGCCCGGGCGGCGAAGGCGGGAAGGCGGGGCGGGGCGGGGTTTGAACACTTTTTTTTAGTTTTTTTAATATATATATATATATATATTATATAAATATATATATATCTATATATATAGCTATATATATAGATCTTTAAATAGTTAGAAAATTCTAAAAAATAGTAAATAAATTTATTTTTTGTTCTAAATTTTTTTCTTTTCTTTTTGAACCAATCCTCGGGCTTTTGGCCCATTCAACATATAATTTTTATTTTCTTTATTTTCTTTTTCGTGGAGCTTTTCTCGTACAGCGTGCCTACATAAATACATAAAAATTTAATTAAAATTTATTTAATTTTAGAAAAATAAACATTTGATACAAAATCAACAATAAGTGTGAGAAGTGTATATTTAATATCAATTTAAGCTCATAAAAGTGTATATAATCATGAATTAAATGGTAAAAATACACACTTATCACACTCCCCAACTTACTCATTGCTAGTCCCTTAGCAATGCACATAATGAAAAATTTAGGACTAACAAGAGTTTAAAGATATTCATGCCTCATTTCCAGTTCATCTTTCATAGAGTCAACTAAAGATCAGGAATCTGGAGTAATTATCACAGACTAGCCTTATGTCGGAAATTCAGGTACATGATCAAGAATCTAATCAAAATTCAGTAGCACTTGTGCATGTGTAATGCTAAGTCCACAGTAGAGACAATTGCATCCTCCAGTTGCTATTTCGAACAAATGCCTTTCAATTCTGCACTTCTTACTTAGAGCGTTCAATGCACACGAGCTTTTTGTCTGCCTTATTGCTATGTCCCTTTTGGGATCACTATATATATATATATATTTTTTTTCTTTTCTTTTTTTGTTTCTCTTTTTTTCTTTACACACATGATGCTGCACTACCCTTCACTGTTTTACGCAAACCTCAACACGTCTTAGGTGAAGTAGGCCCGGTTACGCAGATCAGAGTTCCCTTTTCCTTTTGACGCGAACCTCAACACGTCTTAGGTGAAGTAGGCCCGGTTACTCAGAATCGGAGCATTTTTCATGGTGCTTTGTTTTTTTCTCATACTTTTCTATGGCAGAAAGCTTATAACAAATCTCTTTTTTTTTAAAAGTGCAGAATATCAGATAGTATATCTAAAATAGCAGAAGGCTTGTCCTTCTTGTTTCATTAGCGTGCATCGTGATTTTATTTATTTATTTATTTATTTTTTTTTGAAAGTGCATCTGAACTTTAAAGAGATTCTTCAAATCAGTTTTCCAGTGCTAACTTAAAGAAATTATTCATCATCCTTTTCCTAGTTGTTTCTATTCAGAATCACTTTCCATGCGACATGAATCAAGAAATTCAACTCGGGGAAAACTGTTGTTGAACATGACAATTCACGAAAGTAAGAAAAATTTTTGTTGAAATTTTTAGAAATTGTTGAAATTTTTGAAATTTTTGTTTTTGAAATTTTTGACATTTATCTCCCCCCCAACTTAAATGACATTGTCCTCAATGGCATAAACAGTAGAAAGATCAGAGGACATGTAAAAGAGATAATATAGTTGGGATGGAAGGATACAACCTGATGGGTCGGGCGAGGTGATGAGGGCTTCATTGCGTTGTGGCCTGAGAACTGTAAAAGAAACACACTAAAACAAAACATCAAATCACAAAAATCGTGGGTGGCCTCCCAAGAAGCCATTTATTTGCACACCAAACTGTGAAAATGTTGGGCTGTCTCCCAAAAAGCGCTAAATTTAACGTCTTCAGCCAGACGCACTGTAGCTCATTAGCTCATTAACCAACGCGTGGCATTCAGAATGAGCCACCACGTGATCTTGTCTTCCTTCAAATTCCAGCCCTTAATCCATTGGAAGACAAGAGTAGACATGTATGGACCGGAGCTAGAAAGAGGCAGGACTCGCACATGATTGTTTGTAACATTAACCCTGTGTGCGATCCAGTTTTCAGCTTTAGAGATCAAAAAATGATCTATGGCCAATAATTTGTCAAGATCAAGGTATAACCCTTGCATAATATCATTCCATCGGTCCCCTTCACCTGTATTGTCCCTCCAGATGACCTCTTTATTGACTACTTCCTCCTTGGGAACTTGGTCATCGAACGGTGGCTTAGGGATAAGAGTGTCATTATTAGCCACAGTCTTCTCAGTAACAGCCTCATGTGTTAGAAGGGTACCAATCAACTTATCTTCCTGATGGGGAGTTAAATCAAAGTGAATATTATTGGTCCATCCCCCTCAGGTCCCAGAATGTCATATGGAAGAGGCTCATCTGGTAGGGGTAGCACGAGCCCAGAATCAAATTGATCCAATGATTCAAATATGAGGGGATCGGGCTTAATGGGTAGATCAAATTGGAAAGTTTCTAATAAAACCCCTTTATCACTCTCATCATTTAATAGAAAATTGTGAATCAAATTTTCTAATAATGAACTGGGAAGATCAAATGTAAATTGTTCCAGTTCGGCCCCTTCATCAAAGGTAAGATCAAATGGGAATGTTTCAAAGTCGGAGCTTTCATCGTACTCATCACTCACCTGAAGATTCTCAATCAAGTTTTCCAACAATGGGGTTGATAGAGGAAATATAAACTTTTCGAACAAGGCCCCATCATCAAGTTCTTCCAAGGGAGGAGAATTAAGTTCCACTAAATCAACATGATTATTAATCATAAAGCAATCCTCCTCGACATGTAGATCCTCAATTAAGTTGTTTGGGCCTCTACTTTTCTCAGTGATATTCTCAATCTCAAAACATTCATAGAATGGGGTGATGATATCAATAGGATCATTTGTATTCTTTAATTCATCCCCTAATTCCGTCCCTTCCTTCATCATGGTATGGCTTGCGCACTCCCCCTCACTCCCAATAATGATATCTTGAGCCACAATGCCAGGCATCGGATCATCATCATCATCATTCACGTATCGAGGGGGTTGGTTGAATTTTGACGAAGGGTCATGGTAAGTAGACTGAGAGTACAAGCTTTGAGCTTCACAGTAGTGGCCCGGGGAATCACCCTTAGTATGGACATTGAGTCCGAAATCAGGGTGAGATGAGTTTAGATGAAGTTGAGTATACATGGGCTGCCCGTGAATTGCTTGGGGTAGAGGTGTAGACAAATGGGTTTGGATTGTTGAATCCATCCAAGGCAAATTTATGTGATTACTCCAGCCAAGATTATCATCATCTGCAACATGCTTGAGCTGAGAGAATCCTAGGGAATTTTGGACCTGTGCTTGGATGGCGGGAGAGAGTCGGGCTATAGTAGGGCATTCACTCACATGGTGAGTGAGACTGGCACAGAATTCACACACTTCCATGAAAGTGTGGATTGGATTTTTCGCCTGTTTGACATGTCCTACCAGTTGTTGATGAGATGAGATAGAGGCACGATTTATTGAATTTTCACTCAAAATCTCAAATAGATCATATGCCTCATCTTCACTTTTGCTTAAAAATGCCCCTCCACAATATATATCCACCATCTGCCTATCAAAATTGGATAACCCCTCATAAAATGTAAAGATAATTTGCCATCTGGGCAACCCATGATGTGGACATTGACTTACTAGCTCCTTTAATCACACCCAAGATTCATGAAGTTGCTCTCCCGGATGTTGAGTAAATCCTGTAATCGCCCTTCTCATCATGTTGGTTTGGCCTATGGGGTAAATTTTTTTTAAAAATTCTGACTGCATATCGTCCCAAGTCCTGATAATCTTTCGAAAACTCCTTAACCAACATTTTGCTTTATCTTTTAACGAGAATGGAAATAAAATTAATTTAAGGGCATCATCATTAAAATTCTGAATTTTGATCAGTGAGCAAACTTCTAAAAAATCATCTAGATGCCTATAAGGATTTTCATTGAGATTCCCATAAAAAGATGGGAGCATCTGGATGAGGCTAAGGCGAATCTCATATTGATCAACGTGAATATCGGGGAGTTGAATACAGGTGGAGGGCTTGTAAGAAGAAGGATAAAAATGTTCCTTCATAGGCGTGGGTTTCCCTCCAAGATGAATGGCCATAAAATGAATTTTGTTTTTACATTTTTTTAAGTATTTCAAATTATATATATTTTTTTCAACTTTTCAAAACTTTTTTATGCAAACACAAACAAGTTAACACAAATTATCCTAATGACCTAGATGCGACTCAGACCTACAAATGTGGTTTCACAAAGTGGTTAAAATGAACTTAAGTTCACCCTCAGTATGTCCACCGGCCAGGTAAGGGGTGGGGAAGTGGGAGGTTCCCCCTACTTTCGTAGGGACCTTATTATACAAAACCACAATCCCGCTTAAGGCGTTCGCCATCCGACCGTCTTGCCTTAGACACCAGTTTTCAGAAGAGGATAAACCTAAATATCACAGGAATCAAAGTGTGATCCTAGGGCCAACGTCTATTGGCTTTTATTAAGGCCTAGGTAATGCAGAGATGCAAGGAAATTGTGGTTTTCGGGCTAAGGGAGGGTGATGAAATCCCCACCTTATCTTGTCAGGGGTGTTGCCCTTAAAGTATTTTGAAATGCAATGCACACTACAATTTCAAACAAGGGGTTCTTTATGCAAAAATGAATGCCAGACTGAGATCAGTAGAACGTACCTTGCCCCTCGCGATCTTCAAAATGTAATGCAGAAATTAAACAAAGACAAATTCTAAGCTAAATGATGCATGACCTAGAGCATGAAAGTGTAGTTTCTACTCTTGCAATGAGGTCTTTTATTTGGTACAAATGAAGATTTTTTTTTATTTTTTATTTTTAGTTAATGAACCTAACTAACCAGCATGCAAATTTTTCTTTTGTTTTGATTATTTTTTTATTTTTATAGAGTTTTCAAGAAATTTTCAGATTTTTGTAAAATTTTTTCAGAAAGTGGAAAGATAGAACCTGTTTCTTGATTTCAACCCTTTAGCAATGCTGCCGGGCTATTTAACGACGTTTCATATCCTTGGAATTTCAGATTCGATCTTCCTCTTTCTTTGATTTTCAAATTTTTTTTCGTTTTCCTGCACAAGTAAAGAAAGCAAAAATCAATATACAAATATACAAAGTAAACACAAGAGTATCCAACTATGAAAAGTATCTCCATCCCCGGCAACGGCGCCAAAAATTTGATGTCTGCTCGACAGTCGTTGTTAAAATTGCCGTGCCACACAAATTTCAAATATTTATAACCGCACTCACTCACTTATGGATTTGAAAACATGAGTATAATGGTAAGTACGGGTCGATCTCACGGGGAAGGAATTTGGTTATTTTTCTTAGTTGGAAAATATTCTTGTGTTTTGAAAAATCAATTGTTGGAATTTGGAGTGCGATTATGAAAACTTAAATTGGAAAACATAACAGAATTCAAGTGAAAATAGGGGTTGGAAGAAAATGCATAACTTCAAATATAGACAGAATGAGAAGAAGTGTAAAACATGAAAGTTGTAGAGAATTGAAAAAGGAAGAACTTTTAGGAAGAACACAGAAACAGAAAATGAAAAGAAGATAAGGAAAAACTTGAAAAACTATGACCTATTGGTTCGGATGAACAGTAATTGACAGAAAACCAGCACCTTGAAAACTTAATTCTAAAGCTCAAAAGAAGAGGAATTTGACAAAGTGCAAGAAGAATAAAACTTAGATATACAAGAGAGGAACAACTCTTATGAAGAACTCAGAGTTATTTGAGGACTAGAAAGAGTTCAAAATGAATAAATGGAAGAAGGTATCACCACGGATGAACAGTAAATGCACAGGACAACACTTAAGAAAACAGACCAGAACTCTATGAAATAGGAAGAATTTGAGGAAATGATAAACAGAGAAGTTGAAGAAGACTTGTAAATAAACAACTTTTGTGAAGAAAGTAAATTGAAATAAAGATTACAACCATGCGAAATAAGGCTAAGAACAGGCTGAATTCAAAAATGAAACTTTTATTGAAATAAGAACAACTTACAACTTTTACTTCAAAAGCTTTGAAAATACAACTTGATGCACTCAACAACTTCAGAAATGTAAAGAACAACTTACATTACAAGTGACCAAAGCTAGCTCTCCCCCTACTCAACCTTGCCATCTTGCTAATTCTACTTGCTAACTAACTTGCTAACTCCTCATTCAAGACCAATGCACCCTTTATATAGGGTTTACAAATAACACTCCATTCATACTAATTAATACAAACAAATGTACCAAATTTTGGCCTAAAATGGTAGGCAGGTAGGTGCTGCCCACTTTATTATTTTTTTTTCGGATTTTTCCAAATTTTTTTGGAAATTTTCTAGGCCTTTTCTTCTCTTCTTTCTCTCTTATTCTCTCTGCGGGCGCAACGCGCCGACATTAGGCCGCGTTAGGCAGCCGGCCCGGTGGACCCGCCTTCGCTGCCCGGTGGACCAAAGTCTATAAATTGGTCGGTGGAAAGTCTATACATCCATCGCTGAACCTTTGAGAAGCCAAAGTCTATACATTGGAGCTCGTCCAGCAAGCAAAGTCTGTACAATGGCTTGCTGCAAGTAATTGAAGTCTGTACACTGGCGATACTGTACGGGAAGCAAGTCTGTACATCGTGGGCTTCTGGCCTTCATTCGAAGTCTATACACTGGACGTTTGAAGTCTGTACACTGGGCCGCTCAAAGGTTCACAAAGTCTATACATCGTGGCCTTGAACTCTCAAGTCTATACACTGGCCGTTGCCATGCGAAGCTCAAAGTCTGTACACTCAGTTGCAGGCAGCAGTAAAGTCTGTACATTGGCGTGCTTAACAACAGACAAGTATATACATCCGTTGCGTGAGGCCTGTCAAAGCCTGGATAGAACCTACAAAAACTAATTCTGATCTGAAGGCCTAAAAATCTGGAAAGAAGTTGAAGATGGCATGTGGATAAAGACGTGGAAGAATCTTCTGCTCGATCTGTTGCTGCATCTGTGGAAGACTTAGTCAACCTTGCAAATCGGATTGAAGGAGCTAAACAGTTTTCGGTTCTAAAAACCCGCAGAGAATCTGAGCGCTAATTTTTGAATGGCTCAAGCTTTGTTTCGCGCCAACTTTTGAAAGAGAGAAAAAGAAGGAAATAGAAGATATACAGATATCAAGAGTTAGAGGGAGTCGGTGTGCCACAAGAAAGAGTGGAGGAAACAGTATCTGAAAGAGAAGAGCAGGTCGTGATCAAGCCCTAGTGTGCAGTCTTTGTAGCCGCAAGAAGATCTGCTGTTGAAGATAATGGGGATCCAACTATGCAAGGGCTCAACCACCTGAAGGCTACCCAGCTCAGAGATCGTGATCTCAATGCGCCAGCAGCCCTATGCACTTGGATTTGTCAAAACTCTGAAATCTCATATCTTCAGTTTAATGGTTCCCTGTTTTTCTTAAATCAACTATTTCTTCTGATTGCATCAAGCTGTAAGGCAGCAGTGTCAAGCTGTAAGTCAGCGTGTGTGCAAGCTGTGTGTCAGCGTGTGTACAAGCTGTGAGGCAGCAGTGTTGATTGAGACAAGGGTCTCTTGGTAGTGAAGCCTCACTCAAGTTGAGTGAGGGGTGGATGTAAGTCTCGTGTAGAGACTGAACCACCTAAAAAGATCATCTTGCATGTGTGATGATTCTTGGTGTGACTGCTCTTGTTGCATATTAGTCTATAACCTTGATGCTTAAGTAGCTAGACCATATTGAAACTCTAGTGTGCTGCATTAATTCTAGCAATAGTTCAAATAAAGTTGGAATAAATTTAAAAAGGGGGAAAGATCTATTCACCCCCCCTCTAGATCTATTCAATCCTCACACAACATCCCTATCTTCCTCACTCCTCAGCCCTCATTCAGAACCCCCGGCCTGCCACCCTGCCTCTCTTCCCTCTCTTCCTCACTCCCCAACCCTTCTTCGGAACCCCAGCCCACCACCCTCCCTCTCTTCCTCACTCCCAAACCCACCTTCAGAAACCCCAGCCCTCCTCCATACAAATGGCCAACATGTTTCACGGTGCTCCTTTCGTGTCCATGTCTTCACTGGGAAAGAGATTCATATACGGGATCGGTGCCCGGGAATCGAATCCTCGGTTGATGCGGAGAGGCGTGATTGTTAGGGTGGAGAGGATACCCGGGGTCATTGGAATCTGAGATAAGGAGAGGCAGAGTTTGTGCGGGATTTGGGTTTTCGCCGGTGTTTTCTATGAGAGCGGGCGTGGTGGGTCGGGGGTGTGCTCCGTGGTATGGGTGTAGGCGGTGATGGAGTTCTTGCCGAAGTTCCTCACGAGCAGTTGGGGTAAGGAGTTCGTGGCGGGGGGATTCGGGGGCATGGCCGGGGTCATCTCTGGCTACCCCCTCGAGACTCTTAGGATTCGCCTCCAGTAGCCTCCAGTTAGGTACCCAGATGGCGGGAAGATCTCTGCGACGAGGCTCCTCCGCAACATCATGGCGTCCGAGGGGCCCTCGGTGCTCTATAGGGGCATGACGGCTCCCCTCGCTTCTATGGCTTTCCAGGTCTTTTCCCCCATTGCATTCCTGGGTCTTCTTCGCAACCCCATCTTCACCATAAATCTGATTCTCCACGGGTGATGCTTTACCCCTGTTCTTCTTAGATTCCATCCCTTCTGTTTGTTAGCAAGATTGCTTTTTCCTTTGATCTTCCGAAAGAAATAAAGAAAGAAAAAAAGATTGTTGTTTTCTTTGGTTCCTCTGTAATCTTGTTCATATGTGATTTTTCTTGTGCATGCGGTCTTTAATTGGAGTAATAACCCTACATAAATTCTTCTATCTTTGTAGAAATATTACGCAATGCTGTGTGTTAACCAACTGAAGCGTCAAATCTGAATATTTTGTGCATTCTCTGAGCAGTGATGTCTACAAAACTGAGTTGAATTCTTAACAGTAAGTGCTATGTGTTTGTGTAGAATGCCGCTGTCTTCCAGGTGTATGCTATCCTATCCAGAGCCTTTGATGTGACACGGCCTATGAGATGACAGCCACTAGACCGATGCACCTTGGACCTATACTCGCAAACAAGCAACGGATCGACGAACCCACTGTAGCGGACTCACTCGTGTAGCGCACACTCGGATCCGTAGACGGACCGGCGATGGTGGAGAGGGTCCGAAGTGGGACCTCTCCGTTATGAGGATTTGGCTAGCTTGGGATGAACCCCTAAGGGCCTGGGATGCCCAATTCGGTGGGCGGCCAGCATGCCAAGGGCGTGGGTTGTAGGGTCGCTCTCTCAACGCACTTCGCGGTGGTCGCTGAATTCGATGATAATTCGGGACCGTACACTCTCTCGCCGCCTGATGAAGCTAAGAAGCAATACTAATTAAGCAAGATAAACCAGCAATGAGTGGGGGCCAGAAGCTCACCTGATCGACATGAAGACGCCGACCCCAACCAGAGACGAGGGCGAACAAGGAAGCGTGGGCTTACCAACACGCTGCGTCGATGAAGCTTCAAATGGCGACCTGCTAATACATTCACTACACCTCATGCAGGAGGGGTGGACAGGGGGTGGGGAAGTGATAGCATACACTCAAACACTACCTCCCGCAGGGAGGGGCTTTAAGCCGGCCATGCGGGGGTGGGAGGAACTAAACTAAGACCGAATCGACTAATTAAGCTGGGTCTGTCCGCTCTGGAACGACAGGATAGAAAGTCGATGACGACGCCGCCACGGAGTCCACCGACTTTTGGTGATAATGGGACCAGCGCCAAAACGTCCTGCGTTGGCCCTGGAAAATGCCCAAGTTTTTGGATATTATTTTGATGCCGACGGTGGCCGAGGCGGGGTCAGGACCAGGGCTGATAGGACCTGACTCTGGCTGTCCCAGAACTACTACTGCTGTAAGAAATGGCCATCACTATCACTCCCGGGGTCCGATGAGGGTGATACCAAGGCTTTTGTGATCGTGAATGAGTCTTCTTCGATCGGAGACCAACGGGGTCACCGGAGAAGGTTGGAGCAGACCGCGAGAACCATAATGGTGGGAGAGGTCAGATCTGGCTCAGGGGAAGCTGACCTGCGCACTTCGGGGAGAAAATTAGAAACTCTGTGCTCTGGGGTCCAAATGGCGACCTTATTCTTAGAGCTGGTAGAGGATGTGGAGTAGAAGGTCTCAGCTAAACGCTGTTCTAGGAATAACTGGGGACTGGGCATGGGGGCTCCTGCACTCGGGCTCTGGTCTGCAGCCGGAGACTGGGTGCACAGTACTCAGAACCACAGGGGTCTGAGAAAACTGCTGCCACGAACTATCTGGAGGTCCAATGAAGGTGAGGTAAGCGTCGTTACGACCGTGGTCGAGTCCTCTTTGAACAGGGACCAATGAGGCTTCCAGGGGTGGTCGGAGCAGAGAGTGAGGTGGAGAGAGGTGGAGGGTGGTCTGAAATTATCTCTGTTGGACTGACCTGCACGCTTCGGGGAGAAAAGCTAGAACGCAGTGGTCCGGAGTCCGATGGCACCCTTCTTGTTGGTGCTGTCTGAGGACTTGGTGGAGAAGAACTCAACCAAAAATCACGGTCAAACTCGAACAGAGGTGGCCGTGGTAACTTCTTATTTTAGGCTCAGGTTCCCTGCTAGGGCAGTGTTGCGCAGTCGTGGGAGAATGGCTCTCCTTGGGCAGCAAAGATGTCGGATGGACGCAAGACCACCTCGCCTGTGAAGCTTCTTCGAAGAGCTTTTTAGCAATATAAGGTACACCACCAGAATATGCGCGATGAAGACGTGGCAGGCTTTGCAATTGGGTGCTCCTTTGCTGCCTGTGAACTGATTCTGAGTCTGGTAGGGAGTGGGGGAAAGAGTGGGGAAAAATGACCAAAGGATGGGGAGGAATGGAGGGGTGCGACCCAGGTAGTGGGGGGTGATGGAGAAGGGAGGGGAACAGCCAGCAAGAGGAGGGAAATTCAAATTTTCCCTAGGGCAGAGCCCTTTCAGCCTTGGGGAGAGGGAGGGGTGCTTGTGGAAGGAAAATGGGTGGTTGGGGTTGGAGGGTGGCTTGGGGAGTGGTGGATTCCACCTTGGGACTGGGGGAAGTAATGGGGGTTGTGGACAGTTGGGAGGATGATTAATGAGGGGGGGAGAGAGGGCTGCTGATGTGGAGGAGAGAGAGGGAGAGGAGGAGAGGGAGAGGGGTTCGCCCCCTTCTTGGAGAGAGAGAGAGATAAGAGAGAGAGAAAGAGATATATCAAGAGAAGTAGGGGGAGATAACTCCTCAAATGAATTCTCTATTACATTGATCATCAAAGATTACAAATGAGAGAGTGGGGTGGCTTATTTATAGGCACTCATATTTTCCTAGGACTAAAATGACCCTGACTAAATAACTAATGACCAAAGCAGTCCAAGGGAGGGCGCCCCTGGGCCTAGCCCACTGAATTGGGCCAATTAGACACATAACCTCGGCAAATGACTCACTAACCTAGGTACTTGACTCAAATAAAAGAAAAATTACATGATAAGACTCCAATAAGAAAATAACAAATACATCATATGACTCGAAATAAAGTGACGAACAAGATGTAGCACTGTTGGCGATCATCAGGAGCCTTGAAAAAGTGTGGAAGGGCAGGAGATCTCCCCATCATACCCCCAGAGTGAGGAGAACTTGACTCTGCCGAGTATGGGTCCACCGGGGAAGTGGTCCTCTAAAGCAGCTTCGGGCGAGCCATGACCTCCAAACTCAACTCCGTGTCCTTAGCCGGGGGACGGCTCTTCAGCCACTCAAGGTAGCTCGGGCACACCCTCTTGCCGGCGATGTTACCCTGCTTGCCTAGTATTGCCTTCTGTTTGGGTGCTAGGCCCGGATACAGAGGGGGGTGAATGTATCCCCTTCAGAAATTATGCCCAAATTAAATCTCTAGAGCTCAGATATGCGGAATAAAAACTAATGAGCTTTCCAAGATGAGATGATAAGACAACAATAGATCAAACTGTTGGACTGCAACAATGCAGCCACCTGATCAAACCAGAAACGCAGACAGAACTAAGCAAACCAATCACACCTAGCAAAAATATAATGCTTAAGGTTAACTCCCTAGATAATACAACTAGCCAAGCATGCACAACCTGTGAATGGGAGGTAGAAGGCAAGGAGCAAACGCACAAAGCAAAACCACTGCACAGTAGATTTTTAGGTGGTTCGGTCACCAAGACCTACATCCACCCCTCACTCCCAACCGGAGTGAGGCTTCACTAGCCAACGCTAGAAACAAGCAGACTCAGTCTGCGAACACTTGCTGCCACACAGCTTGACCAGGGGAACAGCCTCCCCTCTTCCTCCCAACCGGAGGGACACCCCAAGTGACTCCCAGCCACTTGGAAACCAGAGGTCGAAGACCTCTCTTCCTCCAGACCAGGAGGGACCCCTGGACTTGTAACCCACAAGCCCAGAACCAGAGGACGAGCCTCCCTTCCTCTAACCAGAGGGAACCCACAAGTGACAACCTGTCACTTGCAACCCGGAGATCAGATCTCCCTTCTCCTGAACCAACAGGAGGAACCCGACCTCAGTCCAGATGATCAGAAGAACAAAGGTAGTCAGAAAAACAAAAGAAAAATAAGAAACACAAAATGAAAATAACTTCAGCAACCAGAAAGCTGGAAAACGAAATATAAACTGCAGCTCTCGCAGGAGCAACTGGATTGGATTTGATCCAAAGTCCAGTGAAGATAACGAAGCTTCTCTCTGCTCTTCTTCACGAGCTCTCTCTTTCTCTATCTCACTTTCTTTCTCCTCTACTCTCCTTTTCTCTCACGCTGTTCTCTCCTTCTTCTCTGCAACTCTTTTTCTTCTACCGGCTCACTCTTCTTCTATTTCTTCTTACTTCTGCTCTCTTCACTCTTCTTCTGCTCTCTTCTCACTCTTCTTCTTCTCTCTTTACTCTTCTTCTGCTCTTCTGCTGGATCGAAGTCTCTGCACTTCTACTTTTTCTTTCTCCACTTCGATCACTCTTCATCTAAAGACGAAGACTCATATATATAGCAGCAGCAGCAGCTGCTGCCCCGGTGTGTGACCTCCACATTTCCAGCCCTAAGTATTCAGACCACGTGGCAGCATCCAGCAGGCTGTCAGTCCATGTGTCATCATCTGGTCAGGCCTTCCAGCCTCGGACCCTCCTTAAGCTTCACGAGCAGAGCACCTGTCAGACAGAGTATCGGATTATCAACTTGGTGTCGACACTTTGTAAAATGAAATGCATTGTATAGACTTGTGAAAGCGCATGCATTGTACGGACTTAGTGAAAGGGAATGCATGTAATACAATTCTTTTAAATACCCAGAGACTAGTGCGTTCTCGCACGGGAGCATATGAAGTCTCAGGGGAGCATCTATGGCCTCTGGACAGCATCACCAGCGTCAGGGGAGCATGTGGAGCACATGCTGTCTCTGGGGAGCAATCGCTGCTCCAGGGGAGCATCCTCAAAGTTAGGGAAGCATTAGCAGTCACTGGAGGGCATACTCGGTCCCAGGAGAGCATCCGGGGGACAGGCGAGCATGCGCGTCTGATGTACAGACTCTACCAATGTATAGACTTGGTGGATAGTGATGCATAGCCAAACGAATGTACAGACTTCACTGTGAATGCATGAACAGTGAATGAGTGTATAGACTTGATCAAGAGAGATGCTGGCCAATCGGAGCATTAACAGTCACTGGAGAGCATACTCGGTCCCAGGAGAGCATCCGGAGGGACAGGCGAGCATGCGCATCTGATGTACAGACTTGTGAAAGACTTGAATGCACTACCAGTGTACAGACTTGGAGAACGGCTTGAGACACAAGGACGTTACTCGCTGTGCAGACTTGAGGTTTCAACAGAAGGCTTTGAAGGTGATGTACAGACTCTACCAATGAAATCATGAATAGTCCGATGTATGGATTTTATGCAAGAAAGCAAGTGTGCATTGTATAGACTTGAGTGATGAGTGGACTTTCAATGAAGAGGCTGTATAGACAAGATGAAATCACAATGTGTAGACTTGCCAAATATAGCTGGTCGATGTACAGACTAGAAGAAGGCTAAGTCTGTACAGACTTGAACAAACACAGTGTATAGACTTTGGCAAGGCAACGTCGGTAAAACTACCAATGTGCAGACTTTCAAAGCTGAACGTAGGTAAAGAACCCAATGTGCAGACTTGGAAGTGCAACGTAGGAACAGATGCCAATGTACAGACTTTGGCAAGCAACGATGTACAGACTTGCACAGTTCCAGCTAAGGATGTATAGACTTTACCTATAAGTCCATTGTACAGACTTGAACTGAAGACCAATGTATGGACTTCAAAACAGATGCTAAGGCCAAGAGGAGTGTATAGACTTTCACGATGTATAGACTTGGTTTTGTGAAAGCTACAGTGCAGTAAGATGTACAGACTTCCTATATGAAGGCAATGGCTGTGCAGACTTCACCTCAGGCTATCTACAGTGCATCAAAGTATGGACTTAGCTTCGTGCATGCTACAGTCCAATGTATGACTTTGAATGCAACACCATGTCTGTATAGACTTCACTTGACACAGTCCGATGTACAGACTTGCTGATGAAACAGTCTGATGTACAGACTTCAGTTGAACAGGATGTGCAGACTTTAGCTGTACAGACTTGGAAAGCTTGGCGGAGGATGTACAGACTTGGTGAGCGCCAAGTGATGTACAGACTTGGATGACCAACGCCAATGTATAGACTTCCAATATGAAGACCAATGTATAGACTTCGAATAGGAAGACCGATGTATGGACTTCGAATATGAAGACCAATGTATAGACTAGGATGCCCAACGCCAATGTACTGACTTTGAAGAGAAGACAAATGTATGGACTTTATGGCTTAACGAGAGTGCTGACAGTATGCTCAATGCAATTGTGTATATGAATGCTTGATGCAGCAGATAACATGGCTGATCATAAAATATGCAATGCTTCAGTTCTGATAAACTAACAGAACAACAAGATGACTGAACATATGAAAGACTGCATTATGATCTAATAAAATGACTGAATAACAGCAAGATGACTCACAGTGATTAACTCACATCTAAAACCAATCATCAAATGATTAACTCACATCAAAGCCAATCATCAAAATCACAGGGGCACAAAGATCTCCCCCTTTTTGATGATGGCAACACTACACTGTGAGTAATGCTGATGACACAAACTATTCTCCCCCTTTGACTTCATCAAAAAGAAAATAGTTTGAGAAGTTAAAAGCAAACTAGCATGCAATGATTGAATAAAATTCTCCCCCTTTGGCAAAAATCTCCCCCTTTGATATAATCAATATGAATGCAGATGCAGAAGGAGATACCAAAATGCAACAGCTCCCCCTAAAAATATGAATGCAAGAACATAATTCTCCCCCTTTGAGAGTTTCTATGCAGCATGATGCATATGACATGGAAGCTCCCCCTCAATAAGTGGAATCTTATGAGATGAATGAGAAGGAGAAGTTCAGGTCAAAGAATCAATGACATTGAGCAGAAGAGTTTCAAGTAGCGGATTTTTAAAGAAGCTCCAATCATAAGAAATTCAGTCAGATTTTCAGAGAGATATCAATCTCATAAATCCAAAACATAAGTTTTCAAAGTCTTCCATTATAAGGGCTTATGAATGAGCTTAATTGAACAACATGGTTTAAACATGATGTATGCAGAGTTTATCAATAAAATTCTGTATTGATATCTAAAACCATGGTTTAATAAAATTGAACCAAGCCCTCATATTTATCTTGATTAATCTCCCTTTCTCTTACACAATCAAATCTATTGACTTCTTTCAGAATTACATTCACTAGTATTAAGATTAAGTAATTATGAAGTCATATGACATTTTGTCTAGGGTTGTAGCAATTTGATTTTAGCATCAATATTCAGATATTTCAATTTGTTCAACAATTTTCCATGCTACAAATTTTACGAGCACTCTAGTTCAGTGCATACCTTGTAACTAGAGGATATACCTTGATTAGAGGCCAATATCCCTAAGCACTTAGTGTGACTAACAGTCATGCTTTATATGAACAGAGGTAGCATTTACACATCATGACACATTCCAAATCATTTCTGGATGAGTGAGTTATATTTCTCTGTGTGCATGCCATTGCTCTGCCTGATTTAATAATCAACTTTTATTTTGCAGAGTTAACTAGGCACCTCATGACACAATCCTTTGGACATGGTTTCTCAGTGACCAAAGTCAATGCTCTGACAACTATTTACCCTTTAGACATTTCAGACTAATTCATTAGCTTCAAGTCAATAATAATTTCATGTACTTAACCAATTAAAGCCATGAATTCAATAGTGCAGATTTCAGAAGATTTTACAAGACACAGCATGAAATAGATGGTTAAGGTTTATTAAACATGCTTCAGATATTTTTAAGAGATTTTAAAGTCAAACTTTATGAACATTAAACTTAAACCACATGAGTTATTTCAGACATTCATAAAAATGTATAACAGAAGATTTCTAGTTCAAGAGTTTTCAGATTTATGATCGAGATAGTCCATTGAAATCTTCATAAAAGACTGATAGAATTCTGAAGCCAAATGATACCAATTGATAAGAGAGTTTTGAAGCCCGGTGATTATTTTTCAGAGTATGATCGAGGTTTGTCAACCAAATGAATAAGAAAGGATATGCACTGAATTTTGATAAATGTATGCATTTGACAACCTATATGCAATGCATGGACTCCCCCTGACAACATGCATTCAATCACTCTTTTTGGCATTTTTCAATATCAGGAAATGCAATGCACTTTATGTATGCAAGGATATGCAATTTACTCAACATTGATTGCTATGCAAAGATATGCCATTTACTCCCCCTGAAAACATGCAATGTTTGCACTGAAAAATGAACATATGATTCCAAATGATATTGTGACTTGTGCACATTCAGACTGTCCTATCCAGGGAAAGTGACCCATGGTACTAGGCGGAGTACTTGGTCTAAAAGACCACCTCTCACATAGTAAGAACCTCCAGACAGATTTTCCTGCCTTTTGGTAGCTTACCATTTGATATACCATTGAGGTCAATCATGATAATTCAACATGGGCAGCATGCATGGATCAAATTTTAGCTTATCAGATTTTTCAGAATTCAATAGTCAGATTTCAAACAACATACATATGCAGTTCAGATTTTCAGAAATTGCAAGTTTATTCTCATTTCAATATCTAAACAGCCAATTCATATGAGCATTAAGAGACACGAATGCTCATAGTGTTCAAAAGATGACAGATATGCAAGAACACATCAAACCATATATGCAATGAGTTTCAAAAGCAGGAAATGCAGAGAATTTACCTGAAAAGTTCAGAAGGGGTTTTCATTCTTAAGTGCCTTGGATTAATACCCCTTTTTATTCCATTCCAAGGCACACCTGCAAAGCAAAGTTATTTTGCACAAATAGGTACCCAAGAGGTCTTGGGTCCTGAATTGACAATGACATTCGTAGCAGGTTTTCTAAACAATTTTCTAGCTGCTTGGTCATCAGATTTCATCAAGTAGCAATTATTCATTGAATGACCAATTTGTCCACATCAATGACATAAATTAGCAGATTTCAAATTCCTCTTATGCACATTACTATTGTCATGAAGTTTATTGGCAGAGAGAGAGTTCTGTTTACCATAATGATAGTAAGATGCATCAGGTTTCAGATTTGATCTATGCACATTCTTATTAGCATGAAATCCATATGCATATGCATGAAACTTTTTGTTGTTGACAGAATTAAAATTCTGTTTACTAAAATCGGTCAGCCAACATTCAACAGCTCTATGGCCTGGCTTCCCACAGTTATAGCATGAAAAGCTCATAGATTTTCTGGCAGAGAATTTGATAACCTGGGGGTTAAAAGAATTCTTCTGAATGTGCCAATAGTCCTTGACTATGTGGCCATACTTCCCACATTTGAAGCACTCATTGTGCTTGCCTCTAAAAATCCATGTGCATATGCATGAAACTTTTTGTTGTTGACAGAATTAAAATTCTGTTTACTAAAACCGGCCACCAACATTCAACGGCTCTATGGCCTGGCTTCCCACAGTTATAGCATGAAAAGCTCACAGATTTTCTGGCAGAGAATTTGATAACCTGGGGGTTAAAAGAATTCTTCTGAATGTGCCAACAGTCCTTGACTGTGTGGCCATACTTCCCACATTTGAAGCACTCATTGTGCTTGCCTCTAAAAATATTTCTTCCAAAAGCATTTCCATTTGCAGGGAGTTTAACAGTTTTAGAATTGAATTGTCTACCCTGAGCATGCCAGCATTCAATGGCCCTGTGGCCCAATTTGCCACAGTGATAGCATTCAGTTTTCTTTTTGTTCTGAGTAGAGACATGTTTCCTAGCATGCTTTTTGTTGTCTTGTTTCAGAATGAAGCAATTATCCATAATGTGGCCAACCCTACCATAGTAATGACATGAATTCTTATTTTTATGTGCATGTGTATGTGTATTCATGTCAAGCACAGATTGAACTTTCTCAACATATTTAAAATCAGTCATTTTCTTGGTGGCAGGAAAGTTCGAGTGATGTACAGCATGCATTTTTTCAATGTGATTCACTCCTTTCTTCACATGACTGACCTTTTCCATTTTTCCAGTTTGTTTCTGATTCTTCTGAACATTTGGTTGTTTATTTTCTGAGGTGGTGGCTACATCTGAAGCTTTGACGAAAGATGTCATTAGCTTGTTTTTGAAAGCCTTTTTATTGACATTATTGTAGCCTAGCCCTTCCTTTTGAGTATTAGCCTTAACTCCTAACAACCTGTTCAGATTTTTTTATCCATCAACAAATTTAGACAAAGAGCTTTTCAAATCCTGAATTTCATTTTCAAGAGATGCAATATATATTTCATAACTAGCGATCTCTTGTTCACTACAATTGACAACTTCATTCAAAATCTTGTTAGCTGTTTTGTATTCTTCAATTTCCTTTCTCAGCTCATCTACCTCTTCAGTCTCGTTTGTACAGATGACTTTCCCTTTCTCCAACGTAAGAAGTCTTTCAGATATTGAAGAGTTCAGCAATTTTAACTTCTCATTTTCTTCCTTAAGTTTGTCATTCTGAACCAATTCATTTATTAGAAGCTGATCTTCTGAATTGACTTCTTGCTTTCTTCTGTTTTCAAATTCCTTCATTTCTTTTTGTTGTTTTTCAAAATCTTTCTGTAATTCTATGTTTACAGATTTTATGGCATTGAATTTTTCAGCAAACAAGTTCTTCTCCTGCTCAAGTTTCTTAAATTTTTCATCATTTTCATTAACAGATTTTATCAGAGAATCATTTTCAGATTTTAGCTTGTTTAAATCTGAGTTCACACTTTCAAAGTTTTTCAGCAATTTTTTATACTGGTCATGATAGTTAACAAGAGTCTGATTATCATTATCTAACTTGAATTTTTCTTTGAGTTCAGATATCACATTTATATGATCTTGATTCTCAGTTTTTAATAATGTAATTTGTTTCTTCAACATTTGAAAATCAGACATACAGGCATCATGAACATTTTTCAATTCAACACAATTTCTACATGGTGGACTTGAACTAACTGACCCAGTACCCTTCTTCAATTTTTTATACTGTTTTCTTAACAGTTCATGAGATTCAAGTAGCTCAGAATATGCATTTTCCCAATCATCTAAAGTATAGTTTTCAAAGGGATTTACCTCATTATTATCATCATCTTCATCTTGACTGCTGCCTTGATTATTTATGTCCGCCATCATGCAGCTGTCCTCATTTCTTATCTAAGTTCGCTTCAGCATGTCCAAAATATCTTTAGCAGAACTGCAATCAAAGAAACATGAATGAAAAGCTCTATCAGTACCAGCTTTCATCAGATTTATAGCTATCTGATTTTCTTCATGCAGTGATTTTTGACTGTCAGTCCATTTGGACTTTTTCTTTGGCAATTCATGAGGACCATGTGAAATCACTTTCCACAGGTCTGGATTAATAGAATTAGCATAATTCTTCAGACTAGCAAACCATACATTAAAATGCATACCACTAAAAATCGGTGGATGGGCCATGAGAACAAATAGCAAGAAAATACAATGCAACAGGAATATTGATGCACTAAAAACAAATTAGCACCGAAGACTGCAAGATCGGATCTGCAGGTCGCTGGACCTTCTAAGCAGACACCGCTCTGATACCAATTGTTAGGGTGCTAGGCCCTGATACAGAGGGGGGTGAATGTATCCCCTTCAGAAATTATGCCCAAATTAAATCTCTAGAGCTCAGATATGCGGAATAAAAACTAATGAGCTTTCCAAGATGAGATGATAAGACAACAATAGATCAAACTGTTGGACTGCAATAATGCAGCCACCTGATCAAACCAGAAACGCAGACAGAACTAACCAAACCAATCACACCTAGCAAAAATATAATGCTTAAGGTTAACTTCCTAGATAATACAACTAGCCAAGCATGCACAACCTGTGAATGGGAGGTAGAAGGCAAGGAGCAAACGCACAAAGCAAAACCACTGCACAGTAGATTTTTAGGTGGTTCGGTCACCAAGACCTACATCCACCCCTCACTCTCAACCGGAGTGAGGCTTCACTAGCCAACGCTAGAAACAAGCAGACTCAGTCTGCGAACACTTGATGCCACACAGCTTGACCAGGGGAACAACCTCCCCTCTTCCTCCCAACCGGAGGGACACCCCAAGTGACTCCCAGCCACTTGGAAACCAGAGGTCGAAGACCTCTCTTCCTCCAGACCAGGAGGGACCCCTGGACTTGCAACCCACAAGCCTAGAACAGGAGGACGAGCCTCCCTTCCTCTAACTAGAGGGAACCCACAAGTGACAACATGTCACTTGCAACCCGGAGATCAGATCTCCCTTCTTCTGAACTAACAGGAGGAACCCGACCTCAGTCCAGAGGATCGGAAGAACAAAGGTAATCAGAAAAACAAAAGAAAAATAAGAAACACAAAATGAAAATAACTTCAGCAACCAGAAAGCTGGAAAACGAAATATAAACTGCAGCTCTCGCCGGAGCAATTGGATTGGATTTGATCCAAAGTCCAGTGAAGATAACGAAGCTTCTCTCTGCTCTTCTTCACGAGCACTCTCTTTCTCTATCTCTCTTTCTTTCTCCTTTGCTCTCCTTTTCTCTCACGCTGTTCTCTCCTTCTTCTCTGCAACTCTTTTTCTTCTGCCGGCTCACTCTTCTTCTATTTCTTCTTACTTCTGCTCTCTTCACTCTTCTTCTGCTCTCTTCTCACTCTTCTTCTGCTCTCTTCATTCTTCTTCTGCTGGATCGAAGTCTCTGCACTTCTACTTTTTCTTTCTCCACTTCAATCACGCTTCATCTAAAGACGAAGACTCATATATATAGCAACAGCAGCAGCAGCTACCCTGGCGTGTGACCTCCACATTTCCAGCCCTAAGTATTCGGACCACGTGGCAGCATCCAACAGGTTGTCAGTCCATGTGTCATCATCTGGTTAGGCCTTCCAGCCTCGGATAACGTGCCCTCCTTAAGCTTCACGAGCAGAGCACCTGTCAGACAGAGTATCGGATTATCAACTTGGTGTCGACACTTTGTAAAATGAAATGCATTGTATAGACTTGTGAAAGCGCATGCATTGTATAGACTTAGTGAAAGGGAATGCATGTAATACAATTCTTTTAAATACCCAGAGACTAGTGCATTCTCGCACGAAAGCATATGAAGTCTCAGGGGAGCATCTATGGCCTCTGGACAGCATCACCAGCGTCAGGGGAGCATGTGGAGCACATGCTGTCTCTGGGGAGCAATCGCTGCTCTAGGGGAGCATCCTCAAAGTTAAGGAAGCATTAGCAGTCACTGGAGGGCATACTCAGTCCCAGGAGAGCATCCGGGGGGACAGGCGAGCATGCGCGTCTGATGTACAGAGTCTACCAATGTATAGACTTGGTGGATAGTGATGCATAGCCAAACGAATGTACAGACTTCACTGTGAATGCATGAACAATGAATGAGTGTATAGACTTGATCAAGAGAGACGCTGGCCAATCAGAGCATTAACAGTCACTGGAGAGCATACTCGGTCCCAGGAGAGCATCCGGAGGGACAGGCGAGCATGCGCGTCTAATGTACAGACTTGTGAAAGACTTGAATGCACGACCAGTGTACAGACTTGGAGAACGGCTTGAGACACAAGGACGCTGCTCGCTGTACAGACTTGAGGTTTCAACAGAAGGCTTTGAAGTTGATGTATAGACTCTACCAATGAAATCATGAATAGTCCGATGTATGGATTTTATGCAAGAAAGCAAGTGTGCATTGTATAGACTTGAGTGATGAGTGGACTTTCAATGAAGAGGCTGTACAAACAAGATGAAATCACGATGTGTAGACTTGCCAAATATAGCTGGTCGATGTACAGACTAGAACAAGGCTAAGTCTGTACAGACTTGAACAAACACAGTGTATAGACTTTGGCAAGGCAACGTCGGTAAAACTACCAATGTGTAGACTTTCAAAGCTGAACGTAGGTAAAGAACCCAATGTGTAGACTTGGAAGTGCAACGTAGGAACATATGCCAATGTACAGACTTTTGCAAGCAACGATGTACAGACTTGCACAGTTCCAGCTGAAGGATGTATAGACTTTACCTATAAGTCCATTGTACAGACTTGAACTGAAGACCAATGTATGGACTTCAAAATAGATGCTAAGGCCAAGAGGAGTGTATAGACTTTCACGATGTATAGACTTGGTTTTGTGAAAGCTACAGTGCAGTAAGATGTACAGACTTCCTATATGAAGGCAATGGCTGTACAGACTTCACCTCAGGCTATCTACAGTGCATCAAAGTATGGACTTAGCTTCGTGCATTGTACAGTCCAATGTATGGACTTTGAATGCAACACCATGTCTGTACAGACTTCACTTGACACAGTCCGATGTACAGACTTGCTGATGAAACATTCTGATGTACAGACTTCAGTTGAACAGGATGTGCAGACTTTGGCTGTACAGACTTGGAAAGCTTGGCGGAGGATGTACAGACTTGGTAAGCGCCAAGTGATGTACAGACTTGGATGACCAACGCCAATGTATAGACTTCTAATATGAAGACCAATGTACAAACTTCGAATATGAAGACCGATGTATGGACTTCGAATATGAAGACCAATGTATAGACTAGGATGCCCAACGCCAATGTACTGACTTTGAAGAGAAGACAAATGTATGGACTTTATGGCTTAACGAGAGTGCTGACAGTATGCTCAATGCAATTGTGTATATGAATGCTTGATGCAGCAGATAACATGACTGATCATAAAATATGCAATGCTTCAGTTCTGATAAACTAACAGAACAGCAAGATGACTGAACATATGAAAGACTGCATTATGATCTAATAAAATGACTGAATAACAGCAAGATGACTCACAGTGATTAACTCACATCTAAAACCAATCATCAAATGATTAACTCACATCAAAGCCAATCATCAAAACCACAGGGGCACAACACCTCCGTGTGCTCACGTCGGGCTCTCAAGCTGATTTGTGGAGGCTCTCCGAAGGTGTCACTCTTAAAGGTAGGTAGAGGCTCGAGGCACTCACTAGGATCCATCACGGTGCCCATATAGGGTGCCGGGTCCGCCACGTGGGAAGTGGGGTATATCCCAGAACCCATCGGTATGTCCAACCCATAAGCTGTGTTGCCAAAGCCACTCGGAACTTGGGAAGGTCCAAGTCCTCGTGCCCTTGATTTGGAGGTGTCCCTAGGGTAGAGCCACTCCAATCTCACCATCACTAGATTGTCCATGTGGGACTCCAAGTGGCACTCGTGAGCTTTTGCCCGCTCATCATGATCCTCACCGCTCGTTGCGAGATGCTTGCTTGAATACTAATGCCATGCGCTACGGTGCTGTGTGGGTGTGAAGTGTATGGTATTCAAAGGTGGATCAGGGTAACCATAAGTGGACCTATCATGCAATGCTGCCATGTAGACTTTGGTGGACCTATGAGGACCGGGACATCGATAGGAGATCCAATCATGCATGGGGGTGGTAAATATTGGGGGCCCAGGGTAACCAAATGTGTATCCTTCATGCACAAGACCCATTTTACTGATGATGACAGACGGGGGAGAGCCGGTACACCCAAATGTAGACCAATCATGCATCTGAACTGAAGTGACATGTATGAGATGACCAAACTTACTAACCATGCCGGATGATGCAATAGACCATGACACTTGCATTCCTTCGATGTGTGGGGGTATGGAATGGCCTTTGAGCTTCCACTTAAAAGGGTCAAAGGGGTCTAGGAAGGTGGATATCATGGAGTGGGGCACTTCCTTGTTCCCTAGGTGATGATCTTCCATGGTTATGGTTTCCCTTGTATCACCTGGGACTTGGGAGAGGTGGGCTTGGTCCAACATGGTGGGTGAGGGTAGGAAGGAGTGGGTGGTAAGTGATGTGGGTGGACCACATGGGTTCCCTGGCTCTCATTGGGTGGGATCAAAAGGATCAATATAAGTGTACCTAGGGGAAAGGAGCTCTAAGTTCGTATCATCAACCTCATTGTCCTCAGAATATGGTGGTGGATCATCCTCCTCTAATGAAATAATTGGGCTGAAGTCTTTGGTGTGTGGGTCGACCATGAGGGGATGGTTTGGCTTTCTACCCGATATAAGGAACTCTAATTCGAGGACAAGGTCGGGCTCATCAGGTGTGGGGAGGAATAGTAGAAGGTCGCTAGTGTAGCAACCAACGGTGGAAATCGAGGTGATAGACCTGACACATAGGTGTAGGAGGTCAAAGCTCCTAGGTCGATCGGCCATTGTGGTCAACATGCCAGTCAACTCCATTTGCCATGCTAGGCCCTTAAGGAGATCCTCTAAAGTCTCCACTTTGTAAGATGATTGGATGGTGGTGTGATAGGAGAGGGGCACTAAAAGGAGGTGTCGCTCCATGGGTAGAGGGTATGAGTGCAAGCTATAGAGAACGGGGTCTACCTTGAGCCATATGAGTAGGGGCCCATCTACGGTTATGGTGCCATATGTGAAGGTATGTGGCTTTTGAAGGTCCGGGCTATGTGAAGTGGGGGAGGCTTGAAGCTCTTTTTCACCATTTGTGTGATCTTGGGTTTCCTCATGGGTGGGGAGAGGTTCCGGGCTAGCATTTACTCCCATGTGAGTGGGTGTGGGGGCCATGATTTCATCTACCAAGGAGATGGGAGGGTCTTTTGTGGGAGGGGTGATGATGATCGGCGCATGGTGCACCCGGGGTGGTGGGTAAAGGGAGACTTGGGTTAGGATAGGGAGGGGAAGCAGTGAAGGCCTAGGACATGGTAGAGTTGGGGTCGGGAGTGGGAGATGGATTGGGTGAGGAGGCTTGGTTTGGTTGATCTTGGGAGGTGTGTCCCTAATGGGGGAAGATGGAAGGGCGGAGGAAAAATGAGTTTGGGTGTGGGTTGGATAAGGGAGTTTGGGTTGGGGGGTGGCGGCCTTCATGGGGGAAATCGGGTCGGTTTAGGGTCTCTTGCCCTTGGGGTCGACCGGTTGTGGAGGGGTGGAAGTGGGTCGCCCTTGGTTTTTGGGAGAGTTGGTGGTGGTGTGGGTTTGGTGGATAGAGAGCTGAGGTAATTGAGCCATGTGAGTGGCCTTAGGCGGGCCGGGTGGAAGTGAAGGATTGGTAGTGCTCCTCGGGCTATGACTACCCGGGTAGGAGGGGGAGGGTCGGGGTGCGTAGACCTTTCTAAGCTCGGCCTTCATTTCTTCCCAAGTGTTAATCAGGGCTTGCCCGCGGATCCTTCTTAAACCCTCAACCATTAGGCAATGAGTTTTGGCTTGCTTGGAGAGGTGCATTTTGGCTAGTCTCACTTTCCTCTCTTCGGCCAAGGGGTACCAATCAAAGTATTGGCCCATCGAAACCTCCAAATCTAGATAGAGGCTTGGGTTGTAGGATCCCTCAAAGGTTGGGGTTTTGACTTTCAAAAGCGCCAAGAGGTGGTCATCCTGATTTTTCCGGTGGTAACTCTCATCCTCCCTTGGTGTGGGCCTACTTCCCTCAAGTTTATCGAGTTGGGCAGTGATATCATCAAGCCGCCCAAAAATGTTGGGCATGGCCTCCATGAAAGAGTCGATGTAGTCAACCTTGTTGGCAGCGGGGCTTTCTAGGGGTTTGGGATCTATTTGGAGAGGCGAAGGAGACGGGTGTGATTGGTAAGAGGTAGCCATGCTAGTGGGCACGGTTGATGCACCGGGTGATGAATGCAAATGCGCCTATGACCGACTTGTAGAGACAAGTCATGAACTTGCTCTGATACCACTTGATGTGACATGGCCTATGGGATGACAGCCACTAGAACGATGCACCTTGGACCTATACTCGCAAACAAGCAATGGATCGGTGAACCCACTCTAGCGGACTCACCCGTGTAGCGCACACTCGGATCCGTAGATGGACCGGCGATGGTGGAGAGGGTCCGAAGTGAGACCTCACCTTTCTGAGGATTTGGCTAGCTTGGGCTGAACCCCTAAGGGTCTGGGATGCCCAATTCCACGGGCGGCCAGCATGCCAAGGGCATGGGTTGTAGGGTCACCCTTTTAACTCACTCCGCGGTGGTCGCTCGATTCGATGATAATTCGGGACCGGGCACTCTCTCGCCGCCCGACGGAGCTAAGAAGCAATACTAATTAAGCAAGATAAACCAACAATGAGTGGGGGCTAGAAGCTCACCTGATCAACGTGAAGATGCCGACCCCGTCCGGAGATGAGGGCGAACGAGGAAGCATGGGCTTACCCGCACGCTGCGCCGATGAAGCTTAAATTGGCGACCTGCTAATACATTCACTACACCTCACACAGGAGGGGCAGACAAGGGGTGGGGAAGTGATAGCATACACTCAAACACTACCTCCCGCAAGGAGGGGCTTTAAGCCGGCCAGGCGGGGGAGGGAAGAACTAAACTAAGACCGAATCGGCGAACTAAGCTGGGTCTATCCGCTCTGGACCTGTAGGATAGAAAGCCGACGACGACGCCGCCACGGACTCCACCAACTTCTGGTGATAATGGGACCAATGCCAAAACGTTCTGGGTTGGCCTTGGAAGACGCCCAAATTTTTGGATATTATTCTGATGTAGATGGTGGCCGAGGCGTGGTCGGGACCAGGGCGGGTCGGACCTAGCTCTGGCTGTCCCAGAACTACTGCTGCTGGAAGAAGTGGCCGTCTTGATCACTCCCAGGGTCTAATGAGGCCGAGACTGGAGCCACTGCGATCGTGAATGAGTCTTCTTCGATCAGAGACCAATGGGGTCACCGAAGGAGGTCGGAGTAGACCACGAGAACCATAATGGTGGGAGAGGTCAGATCTGGCTCAGGGGAAGCTGACCTGCGCACTCTGGGGAGAAAATTAGAAACTCTATGCTCCGGGGTCCGAATGGCACCCTTCTTCTTGGAGCTGGCAGAGGACGTGGAGGAGAAGGTCTCAGACAAACACCGTTCCAGGAATCACTGGGGACTAGGCGTGGGGGCTCCTGCACTTGGGCTCTGGTCTGCAGCCGGAGACTGGGTGCACAGTACTCAGAACCACAGAGGTCTAAGAAAACTGCTGCCACGAACTCTCTGAAGGTCCAATGAAGGTGAGGTCAGCGTCGTTGCGACCGTGGGTGAGTCCTCTTTGAACAGGGACAAATGAGGCTTCCAGGGGTGGTCAGAGTAGAGAATGAGGTAGAGAGAGGTGGAAGGTGGTTCGAAACTGTCTCTATTCGACTGACCTGCGCACTTTGGGGAGAAAAGCTAGAATGCAGTGCTCCGGAGTCCGAATGGTGCCCTTCTTGTTGGTGCTGTCTGAGGACTTGGTAGAGAAGACCTCAACCAAAAATCACAGTCAAACTCGAACAGAGGTGGCCGTGGTAACTTCTTATCTTGGGCTCAGGTTCCCTACCAGGATGGACGCGAGGCCACCTCGCCTGCGAATCTTCTTTGAAGATCTTTTCACCAATATAATGTACACCACCAGAGCATGCATGATGAAGACGTGGCAGGCTTTGCAACTGGGTTCTCCTTTGCTACCTGCGAACTGATTATGAGTATGGTAGGGAGTGGGGGAAAGAGTGGGGAGAAATGACCAAGGGATTGGGGGGGAATGGGAGTGGTGCAACCCAGGTAGTGGGGAGTGATGGAGAAGGGAGGGGAACAGCCAGCAAGGGGAGAGATATTCAAATTTTCCCTAGGGCAGGGCCCCTTCAGCCTTGGGGAGAGGGAGGGGTGCTTGGGGAAGGAAAATGGGTGGTTGGGGGTTGGAGGGTGGCTTGGGGAGTGGTGGATTCCACCTTGGCACTGGGGGAAGTAATGGGGGTTATGGACAGTTGGGAGGATGATTAATGAGGGGGAGAGAGAGGGCTACTGATGTGTAGGAGAGAGAGGGAGAGGAGGAGAGGGAGTGGGGGTCGCCCCCTTCTTGGAGAGAGAGAGAGATATGATATATATATATATATATATATATATATATATATATATATCAAAAGAAGTAGAAGGAGATAACTCCACAAAGGAATTCTCTATTATATTGATCATCAAAGGTTACAAATGAGAGAGTGGGGTGGCCTATTTATAGGCACTCATATTTTCCTAGGACTAAAATGACCCTGACTAAACAAATAATGACCAAAGCAGTCCAAGGGAGGGTGCCCCTGGGCCTAGCCCACTGAATTGGGCCCATTAGACACATAACCTCGGTAAATGACACACTAACCTAGGTACTTGACTCAAATAAAAGGAAAATTACATGATAAGACTCAAATTAGAAAATAAAAAATACATCATATGACTCGAAATAAAGTGGCGAACAAGATGTAGCACTGTTGGCGATCATTAGGAGCCTTGAAAAAGTGTGGAAGGGCAAGAGATGTCCCCATCAGCCTTCCATTCAAACAACAGCAACAGCGACAGTAGAAGCGATCCTTCTTCATACAAAAGTATGGCACTCGTCGGAGTGGGAACAGGCGCTCTGCAAAGCATGATGCTGATTTTGGTGGAACACGTCAAGATACGCCTCCAGCTACAGATGATCAACAACCAGCATCGTCGCGTCATCCGCGAAGGCCCCATGAGGATGGCAAGGAGCATCCTGCGAAGGGAAGGCATCACAGGGATGTACCGAGCCCTCTCCATCACTGTCCTTCGGGACGCCACCACCCACGGCGTCTACTTCTGGACATACGAGTACACGCGGGAGAGGCTCCACCCAAGCTACCGAAGGACTGGTGAGGAGACGTTGGGGACCATGCTGTTCGCTGGTGGAATGGCTAGGGTGGTGAGCTCGGTCTACTGCTACCCCCTAGACGTGATCAAGTCCAGGCTTCAAGCCCAATCGTAGTCCTACAAGGACTTCCCACCTCCAAGTACTCTGGCATCGTCGATTGCTTGCCTTATTATTTCTGTTATAGTATTTTGCTTCCATATGATAGTGGCCATATTTGTAGGTAGATGCAGAATATAAACATCAAGATATGAAGAAACTCTCCAAAGACTGGGAAATGAAGGGCAAAGGACACAAAAAAGGCTTGATGAGATACATGTAGGTCTTTCTAAGCACATGGAATAGTAAGGAAAATGGATTTCCTGCAATGGCCTTTTATGAGGTTTCAAAGAGTAGTTTTGTAACATAAAGTGTTGCAATTTTTTGGAAAAAGCTTCCCTTGTTCTTTCTTGTGGTAGATTTTTGTTAAGGTTAATCTATTTGATGCTAAGAAGACCATAAAACTTTGAATCATAAAAGAAAATGGTACATATCTTAACATGGAATTCAAACCATGGATTCACTTTGCTACTGGGTATAGGGGGTGTTTGCATTCTCCAAAGTTTCTGTTGTAGACTAGGCAAAGTTTATTAATAGATGGACTCATCTTTGGCAAGGTTCCATTGATTGTGATTGTTGTCCTCAGCAAGCATTTCCATGTGATGTTCATGATCCTCATAAGGATTGTTTTGTTAGATGTGGAGCCCAATGGGATTTTCCATTCCTCATATGGAGAGGATCTTACTGCCATCCTCACTGTACCTTCATGAGTTGGTTTGCCATGCCTTTAGTTCTACCTAGAAATAGAATTGGGATGGCAGCTTGCACATCATTTTCTTGAAAGGCTTTTGAAAATTTCTGCCCATTCTACTTTTAATTTTTAAATATTATATTAATATTGAAATAATTCACATCGACTCGACGTGATACAACTACTCATGACTCAGAAACCTTAGATACTATATGAGGTGATTGTATCACACCGAGTCAATATGATATGGCAAACCATGAAGGTTTGTTGGGATTTGGTTTAACAAAAGTTTAAATTTGGTTACCCTTACCTTTTCAAACATCAAAAAAAATTCAAGTATTTTGTTTATTTTCTATCTCAGTCTAAAACGTGTATCCTTTTTTTTTGCCTTCAGCTTCAAGTGCCCGATGAAGTATTGTCATTGTTGATGGGCATGGGTTATAGAGAATGAGCACCGAAAAGGGCATTAAGAATGACTAATAAAGATGTTCAGAGTGCTGCAGATTTACTTGAGGAAGAGAGGGAAAAGAAAATTCGGAGACATCAGGAGAACCTACAGCGGCAGGCTGAGATTTCGTGAGTGTTATTTGCTGAGCTGTCACATGGTTTTGGATTTATTTATTTTTTGATTGGTCTGATTAAAGATTAAAACATTCTTCCAAGGAGCAGCAAGAGTATGGAGTGACCCCACAGAAGAAGCCTGTCAATCTTCAACTATTGAATTTACTAGAGTCAATTGGGTAAGCAATGTTCAATCATATGACCCTACTGCTAGATGTTTTGAATTGGAGATAACATGGAGTGTCCATTTCTTCATTTGACATACTTTAAAGATATCTGAATATGTAATATATTATGATCTATGATAAAACCAGCTGGCCATAGAATGCTGCCAAAACAAAAGCAATCCTTACATCATCTATTATTAGGCATTCCGAGGTATCGGGATGATTGTAGATATTATGAGTTTTGAAATTCAATATAGAGTCCTTTTATGCTTACTGAAGTTGGCTGAAGATTAAATTAAAATCCACAAGTGATGACTATTGAAAGGATGCCAGTTCTGTCTATGAAATACATTGGGGTTATTTTGGGGTATGTAGCAATATAAATGTGTTGCTTTCCTCCCTTAGTTTTCAGGTGAAGGGATGATGTAATGCTTTTGGTAGTTGGGAGCCGGGACAGAATGTGTTAATGGCTAGATCTTTTTACATGTGGTTAATAGAAGGCCCGGATGTATGTAACAACAAATGATGAAGGATATGGAGAGTTCATCCACAAATATAAATTGAATGCTTCATGTGAAAGCTTGAGATGGATAGAGTTCAAATGATAATGACTTGAGGTAGGGTTATGATCATGGACAAATAATGCTCTGATGTTATTTCAAAGTCCCTAAAGGCACTAGCCAGGTTTGCTTTGCCTTTCTTAGACAAAAAATGGAGAGAACATATCATTTCTCTAGAGAATAGAACCAATTTCTTCTCAACTGAATGAACATTAAGGACAAACCCATGTGGCTGTAGAGGTAAGGGAAAAACAAAGTGAAATGACTATGCTTCCTATGGTTAAATAAATGGAACTGCATCTAAGCAATTATGAAATGTTAAAATCGAACATCAGATTATCGCAAATTAAAAAACATATCAAATCTATAAATCATACTCCTGTTGATGTCATATTTTCACTTTTCATTATCATAGTTTATTTTTCATTCTTGCTAAAAGAAGAAAATAACCAAAAGTGGGCAAGGCGTTCAGTAGACTGATAGAACTCTTAGTCGATTGATATTCTGAAATATCAGTTGACCTCCTAGAAATCAGTCGACTGATTTTGTTATTAGTGCACTGACCCCTACACTCTTCCCTTCCTGCGCCCCTCACTGCAGTCCACAACTCATAGACATCCATCTCACTCTCCCACCCTCTCTCTCCCCACCATTAATCACCACTAAACCAATTGTTAGCCTCACAATCACCTCGGAGTAGAGGACAGTCAAAGCGCCAGCCGACTGATATTGCGGCAAAATCAGTCGACTGACCTTCAGTTCAGTCGACTGATATTTTGAGTATCAGTCGACCTACCAGCAAATCAGTGGACTGATTTTGCTATCAGTTGACTGACCCCATTCCATTTTCAACAAATCTGCTTACTCCATTTCTTCTCATTTTCTCCATCCTACCCCCTAATAGCCATCCTAAACTAGTTGTCATGCATCCATCCACCCCCCACACCCGTCCAACCGTTTGCACAAATTCGAAAACACATAATATATGTCATAGCTACTTGCATAATTCAGGAGCATAATTCAGCTGTGTTATAGTGATTCATTTGCATTCTGTAGCTAATCTTGCAATGACCAAGAATAAATATCTGTATAGATGGACTAATGTCATTAACTAAAAGCTAGATGCCATCAACATTTCGGTAGACCCTACCAAAATTTTGGATTGAAACACGCCAATATATGTCATAGCTACTTGCATGTGCTGAAACATATTCCACCCACCAATTTGACACAGCATCTATGGAATGCCTACCTTGTGGGATTGTTGTATTAGTTATTATATTCTTTGGGCAATTCAACTTCCGTTTTAAAAAAATTCTAACACTAGACACATGATGCACCTGATGAGCAAGAGTTGTCGTGCGCCTCTGCCACACTTTTCATGGGGGAGGGTGTGTGTGGAAAGGTCGTTGTTTCCCTACCCTTGCTTTCTATAGATGAATCACTTGCCTTAATGAGATAAATGTTCCTTGCCTTGATTTTTTTTCATTCTACTTTTACCGGGTCAAGACCCTGAATGATCAAGTGAAAGTGTCCCCCCCTCCTCGTTGAAATGCATAATCAGAAAAGAGTCATTAATATCATGCTTTAAAAATGTTGTCATGGTTGTGTGGCACATTTTCTTTCTTGTTGATCGAAAGTATGTTCCATGAATAGGATATAGGTGTAATTTCTATTGTTCCTTGCTAATGTCTGTAAAAAAAAAAGCCAAGGTCATTCTCCCTCCTTTGTGTGCAAGTATTTTCTTTAGAATAATGAATAGATAGAGTTAAAAGAACGTTGCCATTAATCATGTTGACTTTCATCTTGTGAAGCTAGGATCCTAGTGTATATGCGTAGATTCAGTAGATCAAACTATTACATAGATCTATGTAAATGGGACAGAGTGATGGAGTTGAATTTAGATTTTGTTATTATCATCTTGTGCACAGGTGGTAGGATAATGCACACATTCCTCCAATAGTAAATGCTCCCATACGCATTATAGTGAGAAATAACTTCATTGTAATTCATGTATCGGATATGTAACAATGCAGTGAGAAATAACTACAACTGATGAGATCTAATTTAATTCCATGTGATTGTGGCAGAAAATATTTGTAGAATATACAATAAGGATAGCGTTTGAAAGGCCGCTGACCGGCTAAATCTTGTGTCTAGTTATAACTATATCTATTGTTCAAACATTTCATCTTGTATGTATAGATTGACTTTGATGCCATGTTAGAGAATCCAACTGAAAATTATAAGGCAGAGAGTGGAGTATGCTCCAGCATGTTAGGGATATTTTGTTTTGTTGTAGTTGACCTTATAAGCATTGTTCGAACATATGGTAGGCTCCATTATCTTAGCATATCTTGTTTTGACGTTGACCAATGCATGACTATTCTAACGTAGATGAAAATCCTATCAAGAATGGCTGGAAAGCAACTAACTAACTATTGACATCTTTTCCTTAAACAGTGTGACCCCTTGGGTCTGCTGGGACTCAAGCTGAGAATTAGGTCAGCCTGATTCTACCATCCACTGAAGGTAGTCCTCCTTTGATTTCCTCTCTTCAAGGAAACTGTGCCCTTCTCCACTTGTATAGAATGCAACTATTCCTTTTGGTGGAGTTTGATGCTTAGCAAGCCGATATATGTAAACTTGGTAGGTTAACGTAGTACATTGGTGTCAATCATCCATAATGATGTTTATCAGAGGATATTTAAAACATAAGCTATAGCAAATGTTGGGAACTGAGATTGAAAATAAGGGTCGATCCAATCCCCTTCCCCCCACCAAAAAATAAAGAAAAGAAAAGTGAAAAATAAAAAATTAAACTGATCCTGTAGGTTATGAAAGAACTATTGAATTAGAGTGGAATTAGTCCTAAACCATTCAAATTGATACTGAATCAGTGATTCTTTTGTCAATTACCTGATGGCTGATCCTTCCAGGCTTTTGTTAACAAAAGGAGAGAGGGGGCTTAAACTTGTTAGGTGCATAGCGGGATCTAGAGGGGGGGTGAATAGATCCAACTAGGAATTTATGCCCAATTAAATGATCTATACCAATTAAAAGGTAGCTACCAGAAAAGTAGAAGATCAGATCTGAACAAATCTGAGAAATCTATTATATTTCTGTAATACAAAAAGCTATTCTCTGCAATAGCAGATAATAGACTGTGTGAACCAGAAGCAAAGTAAGAATTCCAACCAGAAAGCTTAGAGAGACTCTGAATCAGATTAATCCAACAAGTTCTGAACAAGTGGGTTCACACAGAACTCAATTGACTTTCAAGAAACTTGGTCGACTGATTTTAATATCAGTTGACTGACATTTTGTCAGGTCAACTGATTTCACTTGAAACCATCTGAACTTCTTCTAACTGTGAAAATATCTTCTGAAACTTAGAATATCCAGTGAATATGACTGAATTAGCTTAACTATGACCTTGTTCTGAAAGATCAATGTCCTGAGTTCCATTAGTGTTGGAGTGCTACAGTGACATCCAAAGTCTACTGATTTTCTGACAGAATTTAGACAGAGGTCTGCTGAATTAAATCATAGACATGTCTGCTGACCTGTATGCTTGGAGTCTGCAAGCTTGCATATTAACTATATTGAGCCTAATATTTTGAGAATTGGACTTCTGTATTTTCTGAATTGAACATTATTGAGAAAATCTATTTTTCTCTGAAAAGGCCGAGTTTCAAAAATCCTTTGAAAATTAGATTTTTGAATAGACTAAGCTCTTCTTTTGCACTCTTCCTTTTACATCATCGACTGAGCTTCAGAGGTGTTGAACTTTTGAACTTATGATATGAACTATGTTTCAAAGTAAACTGAATTCAGAGTTAGCCGATTCTTGGAATTTCTTTGACCCTTGACTTGTGACATATAAAGACTTGGTTTTGCTACTGATAAAGGTTTTAGAACAAGCTGAACTTTTGGTTTTCTGAACCTTGTCATTTCTGAACTTAACAAAAATCCTGAACTTCACAGAATTAAGAGGATGTTTACATGACATCATCAAAACATAAAGACTCATAAATGAGTCATAGTTTGTCATCATCAAAGTCACAGGGACACAATTAAACTCCCATCTTCTCTTTCAAAAGGAAGGTCCTCATGCAGGAGTTTCAGGTATGAGAATCAAAATTGCATCACAAGTAAAAATGAGATCGCATTAATAATGAGAGTCAATTTGCACTGGCACATGATGAATGAGTTGACATGTTATGTCCCCTTTTCTTTTAAAGGTTGATGGTATGGTCGAAGAGTTCACTGATACAAATCATGTTATGAAAAAACTGCTACCCTTACAATGGAGCGGAAGAAGCTATTTTAGCTTGTAGGGAAGGCAAATTCAAATTTAGCGGATGTGATTCTAAAACTTGGCCTCTTTGATAGGTAATATGCTCTAGCTTTCTGTCTTTTTTGATAGGTGATGTCCTTTTCTCCTTCTTGGCTTTCTTCTCCTACAAGATAGAAAATATTAGTTCATAGGGGTTATCTCTCACAAATTCGGAGTACATGTATATATACATCCAAGAGAGTGCAAAAGACCCATATAGCTCTTCTAAAGCATGTTAAGAATGCCCTCATATGTGTAGGAACCTTTTAGGGGTAGAATGGTAATGTTCCCAATGCAAAACAATGGGTTTTAACCACTTTCGTAAGTCTCGTCCAAAAAGGGTCGACCCTTGGGGTTGACACCTATATTTTCTGCACCTAAAATAGCCCAGACAGAACACTGGGCAAAAGGAGTCGACCCCTGTCCCTTGTTCTGCACAGAAGCAAGAAAACAGAAGCCAGTCCTGAAGGAGTCGACCCTTGGGGTCGACACCCTTCACTGGCCAGCATGTCTGCATTGCAGACAGACCAGTGCCCAGGGAGGGTCGACCCTAGGGGTCGACCCCTCTGCTAGAGTTTTTGAAAAGTGCAGTTTAAGCCCCTTTAAGCCATTAATGTCCAATGGGTTTGATGTGACCAAAGTCCCTTAATTCCTGAAGATTAATTCTAATGATTTGAACCTACAAAGCCATAGAAAAACCAAGTTAGTAAGGATTTGAAATGCAAATAACTCTCTCCTTTGTAATTACTATTCCTCAAGTGAAAATTCACAATTTAACATGTAGTTGAAACAAGAACATAATCATCCTCAATGCCATGATCTCAAGAGTGGAATTGTGAGTTTAAAACATAGAAGCCTTATACAACAAAATGGTTAATTTTATGGAAACCAATAGATATATCAATGCAACCCTTTGACATCAAAAATTCAACCATGAATTTTCATGCTTAAAAACAAGGTAAAACAAGTGGTTTACATGTGAATCAAAGATTTTGCATCAGGGATAGCACATTTAAGGTTGTTTACTCAAAAGTACTTCAATGAACATAACTTCACAACCATCAAGATGCACATTACACCATTTCACACAACTAAAAGTTGAAATGAAAATACCATGCATTCATGCAATGTATGAACATCATTCAAACCAATTTCTATCAAGATTTATGTGAATATGTTAAACATAATACAAGCTCAAAATGATTTGCACAAATATTTGATTGAAATTTGGTGCAGAATTGGGCGAACCTGGGATGGGACATCCCATATAGCAACTGGGATGTCCCATTGTCAGAGCAGGTTGTGTTTCCAGAACCTGTTCTGAACAGGGGTCGTCCCATCTGCTAAGTGGCATGTCCCACTTGAGGCTGGGCAGGGCAAATAGAAACAATGCATGATCAGGGGACATCCCACTTAGCAACTTGGACGCCCCACTTCATTCAACAACAGATTTTTGGGGTTTTTGCTTGTTCAGACTCAAGGAGTTTAACCCAAAACAAAAATCTTGGTTTTCTAAAAAGAAGTTAGACTAATTCGAGCGAAAGACAAAACTTATTTGCTCACCTTTCAAAATGGGAGGATTTCTTTCTTACCTTGCAATTTCACATATGAGGTCAAGTGAAATAACCCAAGAGTGAAATAAACCAAGCTCTCTAAGCAAATTCACAAGTCCATGAAGCAAGTCATCTAAACTCTGAAGCATAACAATGATCATCAATGCACACACATACATAAAGTTTAGTTATCATCAAAATCACATGCAAGACACACAACAATTTGAGCTCCTTGACAATGCAGCAAGGAACTATCGGTCGTCTAATGATCTACTAGAGATAGGTTGGGTAGGAGGGTTACTTGATATGGTTTTTTTCCAGTAGCTTCATTTGATACTCTTTGAAAAATGATAGATAAAAAATAGAGCATGAGCTATAAAACTTTTATCCATGCAATTTATTGCATCTTGCATTGCATTTTATTCTCTTTATGCCCATGTATAATATATTTTTATTAGAGGCCAGGTGCAGTGATGGTTAGCCAACTTTGACCCAAGTCAAATTGGTTTTGGACTTTTTCTGAGTCTCAAGTTGGCCCTGTTATGACACAATGCGAGATCACTTAACAAATTATTAATATACAGGTGTTTTTAAGAACAATGCGAGTCTTAAGTTGGCCCTGATGTGCCACTAGAGAGATGACATAGGGATTCTCATTAACCCGAGAGTGCTGCCATGCTGATAATGTGTCAATTTGATCAATACGAGGGTGAGAGAGAAGCCTGTGTGCCCCTGTCAACTGAGGTGGTATCTTTTCCCCCCAGGGTTTTTTCTTTTTCTTATTACCATAACTAAGTCAAAGGCTGCAGAATCTCAGAGCATTTTTGTATAGAATGGTTTCAAAACCCAATGCTATAAAAGGAACAAAGAAAATGAACAAACTTTCTCATTGTTTTTTAAACAACTACTTTGAAAAGTCCGAAACTAAACCATTCATACAGATACAAATGAAACCATCGATCAATTGAGGGGCTGGGGTGTGTGGGAACAAACCAATATTATTGCATTTCCTATGTCTTAAGCTATATGGTCAAAGCAATTCATTATAAAGGAAAACCTTGCAAGTTCTGAGGACATGAGAATCATTAGACATTGATTACGTGGAAGCCCACGGGAGGAAAATGAAAATATGATAGCAAGCAACTGGGTTGAGATAGGTTTGGTAATCCTAGTGAAAGATGGTCCTGTAATGAGATAGGTAGGAGTGTCATTTTGGATGCTTGAATGTGCAAGCTTGAATCGATAGATTATGAGATTATGATCATGACAAAAGTTCTCTGTTTCCAATATTTTTGAATGTGCATTTGCAGTTATGTGTTGAAGCAAGTTCTTGCACTTTAATTGTATAGAATTCTTGTAGTTTTGAAGCATGTATTTTTGAATGTGCATTTGCAGTTATGTGTTGAAGCAAGTTCTTGCACTTTAATTGTATAGAATTCTTGTAGTTTTGAAGCATGTATTTAAGAGAATTATTTTTTCTTAATTATTCTGCATGCCTCTAAATTACTTATAAATATTTAATTATTTTGCAGGTTATGATCGATGCACGGAACAGTTCTTGATTCTCTTACTATCATGGTGATATATGTTAGACCACCCCCCTCATTTTCGATATATATATTCATTGTAATATAATGTTTACACTAATTTTGATTGTGTATATATTTTCACATACATGCACTTGTTTGTTGTTCATGAAACTTTGGTATATTTTTTGTGATTGCAAATTTGATGCATTGCCACAATCATACTTGATGATGGTATTTTGTATATATAATATCAAGTTATGATTTGAAAGTGAATGTGTAGATTTCTTGATCTATGTGAATGATGTGAATGATGTGAATGTGCAAGTTTTGAATGTGTAAAATTTGTGAATGTATACAAATTATGGTTTGAATGTGAATGTGCTTATTTCTTGATATATGATATGTGAATGATGTGAATGTGTAAGTTTTGAATGTGTACAAGTTGGTATATCTATGAATTTAGTAACAGATTACCTACGGTTCATATAGGCATTATAGAAGAATTTATTATGTACATAATTAGTTCAGGTTATCTATAATTCAAATAGATTATGTACTATTAATATAGATTATTTAGGATTAAGATTAAAAAAATGTTCACCTACGGTTCGTTCACGTTACCTACGTTTTATTAACAGCTCGAAAAATCGTAGGAAACTACCTATTTGATAAAAATTGTAATTATTGTTAATGAAAATTGCGTAGGTACCTACGCGATAAAAAATCATACGAGAATACCTACGAGACATAAATCGTAGGTAATTGCCTACAGCCACCTACGCGACCATAACCGTAGGAGAATACCTACTCAACATAAATCGTAGGTAGTTACCTACTACCACCACACGACAATAACCGTAGGAAAATACCTATGCGATATAAATCATAGGTAACAACAAACAACCACCTACGCGACAAAACCGTAGGAAAAAACCTACGTGACGTAAATTATAAGGCATTACCTACTACTATTGTCGTAGGTAAAAAACTACGTAGGCATGCCATCTACGTCGTAGGAGAATACTTACTCGAGATAAATCGTAGGTAATTACCTACGACATGTGTCGTTGGTAAAAACTACGTAGGTAAATCTTTACCTACGTGATATAATTCCATAGGTAATGACAACCCTATACCTACACGAGTTTGTTGTAGGTATTGACCATACTATACCTATGGAATTTTGTCGCGTAGGTAAAAGTTTAACTACGCAGTTTTTACCAACGACACTGCGCCATAGGGAGTGTCGTAGGTAAAGGTTTTACCTACGGTTGTTTTGGCCTTTACCTACCACATTTGCTGTAGGTAGAAACCAATTTTCCTGTAGTGACCCTATGAAGACAACATCTATCGTTTTAGGTCTAATTTTCTTTCTTTTATTTTCAGGTATTGAAAAGTACCCCCATACTTTGAGAAAATTTAAACTAAGTCTTATACGTTTCCAAATTTTATATGGAGTGAAGTCATTATATTTAAAAGGAATTCTATTTAAAACGAAAAAGACAGTTAAGAGAGTCTCCCCCGACAAGTTGTCGGGTGCACCTAAATTGATCAACATTGAATTAACCATATCCATTAGTATTCTATTTTGCCTTTCAGCTACATCATTGGATTGGGGAGAGTAAGGGGCAATCACCTCATGTATTATCCCATTTTCTTGACAGAATTAGGTGAGTGTAAAAGAGGTGTACCCTCCTCCTCTATTAGACTTAAGTATTTTAATTTTATTTTCTTGTTGATTTTTAACTTCAGCCTTATAAATTTGAAATTTTTTTAATACTTCATCTTTGCTTTTGATTAGGTAGAGATAGCAATATTTAGATAAATTATCAATGAATGTTACAAAATATTTGTTACCACCTCTAGAGATCCGTCCAACATCACACACATTACTCACATCACAATCTCTATCAATTGATTTGAAGGGTTGTTTGGGTAATTTGACTTCCACACAAATCTCACATCTATCATGATGTTGGATATCCATCTTAGGGATCAAATTTAACCTTATTAGTCTTTTAATTGAGTTATAATTAACATGTCCCAATCTTGAATGCCATGTATTGAAAGATTCAACATTTAACGCAATGGATTGTTCAAAAGATGGTGTATATACATTCAACTTGAAAAGACCATCACACACAATTTTTTTTTCCAATAAAAGACAACCCTTTGGTCATTACAACCTTATTTGACTCAAGGACTTGCTTAAAACCCTGTTGCACTAAGAGTGACCCACTAATGAGATTTTACCTGATGTCGGAATATGATGAACGCTGTGAAGGGTTAACATTTTGCCTGAAGACAACTTCAGATTTACTCTTCCAATCCCTAGCACATACGCCTCCACAGTATTCCCAATCACCCTAGCTCTGGCACTTGAGTCTTGATAAGTGGAAAATCAAGAGCGATCAACACATACATGAATGTTACCTCCGTTGTCAATCCACCAATCAATAGGCCAATTGGTCGAGTATATGTCATGTTTTAAAAGAATTGACTTTAGTGTTGGCTCAGATATAGCAGCACCTGCAATAACCATGTTGGCTTGAGGGCCATTTGGAGGAGGATCGTTCTTTTTCATCTTTCGGGCAGACTTCTTCTGGAAAAAGCATTGAAAAACTAGATGGTCCGTCCGCCCACACACAGCAGCAACACTCCTTATTGTTCTCATTTAGCTTCTTTTGATGATTTGGTTTTTGAGGTTTTTGGTTATGGAATGGTTGACAATTTTTCTTAAAGTGATTCCGCTTAGGGGGAAAAGACTTCCTATGGGATTTAAATGGTTTGTTATCAACTATGTTGGCTTTGGGTTTACCATTTTGAGTGGAGGCCTCTCTAAGTCTATACTGTTTTTTAACTCTAATTGCACCAAACACTTGGGATAGAGTAAGGTTGACTTGTAGCATCCCGAGTTTTTAAGTGTGCTTAATAATATCAAAAATAAATAATGTTAATATCTGGATTTTTGTGAATTAAATACTATTTATTCATTCAAATTGAATTTTTTAAATAAGATCATATTATTCCTTGGACCTTAAATTTGACATTTTTATTAAAATACAAAAAAATATGTATCTCGTGTAAAATTTAGTTTCCAGTAACTTTTTCTAAACAAACAAACCCAAAATAAGATTGGTTTAGGCCCAATTTCAAATTTAAAGCTAAAAATCATCCTTTTTATAAGAGCAACTTAAACTATTTAATTAGGCCTTAATCCGCGCTCTAATGGGCTCAGATCGGACCCAATCTCTTGGCCCATCCCAGTAGATCATTTTTCCCTTCGAAACCCTAACCCTAGGTGTGTCAATTGGCGGCGGCGGCGGCGGATTTAGATAACCCCCAATTTTCTCGCCGAGTTTTCTCCCTTGGACTCTTTGGCCGAATTCGACCTCTAGAATCATCTATAGGCTCTATAAGTAGAGGGCTTCGACGTCTAGGGTTCTCTATTTGGTTCCTTGGCCGGCGGCGTGGGCGATCGTGGCTGGAGTCTGGCGAATTGGGCGTTATAGGCGGTGCGTTTAGGGTTCCGGTGCAGTTCTTCATCCCGCTCTTTCTCTTCGATTAAGGTAGGTTTCTCTTAGGCTAAACGTTAGTCAAAGTATGCTATCTTGTAGATCTCGAAGAGAGCTTTCTATTGAACCTATTTTGTCCAATTTTTATTGATCATACTGTCCGTATTCATCCATTTAATCAAGGGTGTCGATGGTTCGTCGTTTCTAGTTTACTTCTATTTAAATCATGGTTCCATTTAGTAGATTCTAATTAAAGTATATCATGTTATACCCCTCCGAATGCTCTTCTATTTGGAAGTAGTTTGCCTAAATTTCATTTTGTATATTGACCGGAATTGTCGGTTTAATCAGGATACCTCGGAGCTCGCCACGGCGGGGCTCTGTCCTTTATTGCGGCCCTAACAGGAACCGCTGGGATGTAAGCGGTCACGCGACAGACCGTTTACTGTAGATCGTCATTATATATATATATATATATATATATATATATATATATATATATATATATTAATCTGTAAGCGGCCATCTCCTGACCGTCTCACTCCGAGAACGGCCTCGCGATAGACCACCTTCTGGCGGTGGATTTTCAAAATTTAAAAGGGGTTGGTCTGGCACTTAGCGGTCACCACCTGGACCGTTTAATGTCTTTGGCGGCCCATCCTGAGACCATTTTGACCCTATTTTCAGTAAAAATGTTAATCATTTTTTAGTATATTATGTTCTGTTTTTCCCTATTTAGACTGCATGATAAAGGCTCACTTCGTGGAAGAAACACACTAATGATTAGGTCTCATGAGATATATGATTAAAGTCTAATTCTCTTCCAGTATCTTGTCCTTGCATGTTCACCATCATGTATCCTGGTTTGATTGAAAAGAGAATAGAATAACATGTTTTAAATATCTCATTAGTGCAACTTAATTTCTATTGCATAGTTTAGACTTGTTTTAAGGGCATGCCACTCCGGTGGTGTCGATTGGACCGATTCTACTTAATTCTTAATTCTTGGACATTGAATTAATTCTTGGACATTGAATGCCTCTCCGTCGGATATTCCTTCCGCCGGACTAGGTGTTCATGTTCCGAGACCTCCGTAAGACCATGCGAGCCTGTGATTCCCACTAGGACGCCGGGCAGGTTGTACCACCAAAACCTGAACCGATTGACTCGATCGAACCTGTAGATATATTTTCTCCCCTTGAATCCGTTCCTTTTCCAAAAGCCTTCCCAAGTCTATTCTACCATCTCCACGTGAGGAACAAATGAAGACAGAGGAAAAGGGGAAGTGTAACAAACCGTGATCGCCACCAAAGTGTCGAACGTGATGGACACGCCGTGCCTTGAAAGAGGGAGAGACACTCACCTAGTTGTAGCACTGGGAAGATGAACGGTTGATGGAGAACCACCTTTAGCTTGCACGGTCTTACGATAGATCACCTAAGGACGCTGTAGAAGAAGCGGGAGGAAGCGCTCCTGGAAGTTGAACGGCTTTGTAACGACCGCAGGACGAAGAAGGATGGCCGAAGATGCACCGCACGTCTCCTTGCACGGACAGAAGAGAACCGCTCGAGACCACCAAGCCAGAAGTCGCAAAGGGGTCCAACCTCCACCCTCTCCAGCTGGCAAGAGGGGATGGGCCTCGTGCTAGGGATTGCTGACCTACAAAACAATGTAAAGACACAAAGAAACAACCTAGATTAGAACTGAATTGTGTAGTATATGTCAAAATAATGAGGAATGAACGTGACTAAGTGGAAAGGGGATACCTGGGGGATTTTAAACCCCTAGGGTGTCAAAAACGCAGGTGGATGTGTGCATGGTGATGAGAATGAAGAAGAACGTGGAGAGAAAGTAATGCATGCAATGAAACGTGACAAAAGCTATGAAACCCAAAGGACTCAAAACTCGACTACTTTCTGAACCGGAGGCTTGTAAGGACGTACAAAGCCTCCCTCCTTGGTGCTAGGTTGCTCAAGAATGCGGCAGGGCTTTGCCGTCGACCAAAAATCTCCCCCCCTTTTCTACCCGTCCTTTAGGGTCTATTTATAGAGCCTAGAAAGCCTAGCCCCGAAGTTAGGGTTTCCAGTGGATATTAATCCGAGATATCAAAAGATAAAGCGAAGATAATATCCCCAGCTTTCATTAGGATCAAATCTCATCTGATTTGGTTGAGAATCTACGGAGAAAATCGAGGACAAAGTTGAGGGTTTAACCACAGATAAATGGGATAAAATCTGTTAAAATTCAACAATCCACGTGATGAACGGTCTTACGATAGACCGCTCAACTGGATGGGCGGCCATATTCTGTCCGTCCAACCCCATCGGTGGAAATTCAAAATAAATTATTAATAATCCAAATTATCCATTGAACTGACCGAAACCTTCGCCGTTGGACTCTCAGAGATGAACGGCTCAGATGAGACCGTTCAAATGAAGAGCGGCCAAAGACAAACCGTTCTAGTCCTGTCGGTGGAAAATCAAAATAGATAAGATAATTAGATAATTATCTGAAAACCAGCGACGTTAGGACTCTGGTGGGATAGACGCCTCAGTAAATACCGCACAATAATCTTATGCGGCTACGTCTAGGCCGTATATATGCCTGTCGGTGATAATTCAGAAATTTAGCTAAATATCCCATAAATATATGAACGGTCCATAAGCAACCGCCCATGGATTGAGTGGCCAGGGATGAACCGTGCATGCACTTGGGCGCTTGAAACTTATAGAAAAGCCTAATCAATCAGAACCAAGGCCCGTTAAGCCCTGAATCTACTTGGACCTAACCAAGGATGGAGGCGACCCATAAATAGGCCCAAAACATGCCTGAAGACAACCCCAACAAGCGATGGACAACTCGAGGCATCAACAAATGGGAGTACGAGGAACGACTCAGCTATCAAAGCCTTCCTTCTCTTGGTATTGGACTAGGGGCACCCAAGGCCCATCTAGGATTCCAAGGAGGGAAAATGGAGCCCATAGATTTCAAATTTCAAATGGGTTCAAATTCAAATTCCAAGGAGGGAAAATAGAGCCCATAGATTTCAAATTTCAAATAGGTTCAAATTCAAACTCCAAGGAGGGAAGATGGAGCCCAAGTTTATATATTGTCATGTATTCCCCCCCTTGAGGGATTTTTAATGAATGAAGGAATGAATGAAGAGAAGAATCCTTTTTTTGTGAGAAGCAAGAGAAGGCTGCCCCCATCAACCTCCTCCTCTTTCTCTAGGGTGTGATGCCCTAGCCCCTCCCCTCACTTTCCCTGCTCCTCCAACTATTGGGAGGCGACCTCCAATCTTCTCCTCAAGCCAGGAGTCCGTGGATCAAGGTCTTGCTGCAAGCGCGGAGAAGAAAGCCTTGATGTGCTGCTCCCCTTCCTTGGATGTCTGCTTGCAAGATTTAGCTCGGAAGATCAGGTTGGCACCCTCCTTTTTCGTCCTCATATCCCATTGACCTCTTCATAGATTTTCTTCCTCTTCCCGTCCCCCACATCCCCTGAAAATCCCACGCCATAACTCATCCTGTGCACAAAGTTCCCTTCATAGATCTCAAGCCCTACACAGATTGCACCTAGGTGTCTCCCTACGGGATAGAGCCACAAAGGCCAAATTTTTACGCCCCGTTCCCATCCTCTGATCACCTTCATGTCTTCTAGACATTTCTTCACTCATATGTCCTCCATACCCAGTTAAATTTTCATGCCCTAACTCGACATATAGCAGAAGCTCCCTTCATAGCTCTTTTCCCTGTGCAGACTGCCCCTATGCTGGCCTGCCCTAGCTGGGGAGGTTAGATCCAGAGTTGCTGGAGTGGTACCAGAGTGACAGAGACCCTTACTCGATAGGGTCGAGTTCTTCCCACCCGGGGAGAATTGGTGAGGACACACGAGCTATTGATCGACATTACAGGACACGTAGTGCGGCTCGAGCTATGCAGGCATCACTATGGCTTGGAGACGGCTGGGAGTCCCAATTATGTGGCAGGATTTCATCGTTATTTTTATTTTGGATTCTTTTTTGTAGGCCATTTGAAGGCCATTTGGTTAATGGGTCATTAAGAGTCTAGGATGAGGGAATTGGGTCATTTTGAGTGCATTAGGCACAGGCCTTCCTTCTCATGGTATTGGGCTTGGGGCACCCAAGGCTCATCTAGGATTCCAAGGAGGGAAAATGGAGCCCATATATTTCAAATTTCAAATGGGTTCAAATTCAAATTCCAAGGAGGGAAAATGGAGCCCATAGATTTCAAATTTCAAATAGGTTCAAATTCAAACTCCAAGGAGGGAAGATAGAGCCCAAGTTTATATATTGTCATGTATTCCCCCCCTTGAGGGATTTTTAATGTTCAAATTCAAACTCCAAGGAGGGAAGATAGAGCCCAAGTTTATATATTGTCATGTATTCCCCCCCTTGAGGGATTTTTAATGAATGAAGGAATGAATGAAGAGAAGAATCCTTTTTTTTGTGAGAAGCAAGAGAAGGCTGCCCCATCTCCCTCCTCTTCTTTCTCTAGGGTGTGATGCCCTAGCCCCTCCCCTCACTTTCCCTACTCCTCCAACTACTGGGAGGCGACCTCCCAATCTTCTCCTCAAGCCAAGAGTCCGTGGATCAAGGTCTTGCTGCAAGCGAGGAGAAGAAAGCCTTGATGTGCTGCGCCCCTTCCCTGGATGTCTGCTTGCAAGATTTAGCCTGGAAGATCAGGTTGGCACCCTCCTTTCCTGTCCTCATATCCCATTGACCTCTTCATAGATTTTCTTCCTTCTCCTGTCCCCCACATCCCCTCAAAATCCCACACTATAAATCGTCCTGTGCACAAAGTTCCCATCATAGATCTCAAGCCCTACGCAGACTGCACCTGGGTGTCTGCCTACGGGATAGAGCCGCAAAGGCTGAATTTTTACGCCCCCTTCCCGTCCTCTGATCACCTCCATGTCTTCTAGACATTTCGTCACCCATATGTCCTCCATACCCAATTAAATTTTCATTCCCTAACTCGACCTATAGCAGAAACTCCCGTCATAGCCCTTTTCCCTATGCAGACTGCCCCTGTTCTGGCCTGCACCGATAGAGCCGACTCCCTTCCAAAGGGACGTCCACAAAAATGTCTCCAAATGCTCTGAAATTTTGAGCATTACTTATTCACACCCTAAACACTCCCACCTAATTTTTATACATTTTTATGAGCCCCTTTTCCCTGCTTACCCCGCCCATACTTCTTGCTCTCAGTTCTAACTACACTGGACTACAGAACTAAGCCTGGACTGTTTCCACCTCCCACTGCAATAATCCCACGACCATCACCTATCCACCAGAGAAAAGCTACGACGCCCCGAGAGGCAGTCGACCCTCCTACCCTGGGCTAGTCTCCAGGACAGCCTGGGATTACGACGAGCGGGAGTTACAGTCGGCGAGCAGTCGGAGGAGCACTTGCAGCGACTGGTGGAGCTGGCGCGGCCGAGAGTAGCTGCAGGGCCGGGAGCGGAGGCGACTAGAGTGCTGAGACGGTTCTTGATGCTAACGTTCGGGCTACTCCTCTTCTCCACCAGGGCGGACGTGATGAGCTGCCGGTTCCTTCCTTTCCTCGGGGAGCTGAGCCACGTGGGTGACTACGCGTGGGGAGCAGTAGTTCTCGCCTTCCTTTTTGACACGCTGAGTTCGACAGCCCGTCGGACGATCCTCGGGGGCTTCTCCCCCTTACTCCAGGTACGACCCTTACCCTAGACTTAATTATGCAATTCTATATGTTTCCTGAATGCTGACACGATACTGTGATGCAGGTGTGGGCCTACGTGTACCTACGTGGGTTGGGCAGAGGCGAGGAGACCCGTCCCGAGCTCCTACCGATTGCGCGGAGGTGGACAGCACCTCGAGAGACTGTAGCCCTGAGACGGCAGGTCCGAGAGCTGCAGGATGACCTGGACGCTCTACCGTATGCCTCGGTATGCTTCTAAACTCAGACTCTTTAATTAAATGCAATTCTTATATGATGATGATGCTGATGCGACTTTTTATTTCTTGCAGGTACGGTGGACACCTTACACGGGTGAGGGCCAGGAGGGTCAGCCTTGGGTGGTCGGCGCCCTTGCTTTCGCCGGACGAGACGTGTGGCTTCATTGCATGAATGTGGTGGAGCCACTGCACTACAGGTTGGTGATGAGGACCATCGGGGTCCATCAGCCCGCGGTGGAGTTCCCAGCGCCTGAGAAGGCGGGGGAGCGAGTGACGAGGACTACCCGGGGCCTAGCGGCAGCATTTGATTGGTCTACGAGGAACGCTGCGCAGGTGGCTGACTGGACTGCTCTGGGGCGAGTGGTGACCGCCCGAGCGGAGAGCGACTCAGCGTACTACACTGCGTACGCCAGACACTACCGGGACCAGGTGTTCCGGGGTGCCCACCGACCGGTACGACTTCTAAACTCAAACTCTGTCTATTATGCTTATGGTTCCTATATGATGCACTGACACTTGGACTTCTAAATGCAGATTGACCCTGCGGGACGACTGACGGAGTTACAGGGACTCCTACATGCCACCATCAGGGAGCGGGACGAGGCCCGACAGGCCCTGGCCTTACTGGTGAGTTTTCTAAACCCTAAACTCTCTAAATTATGCAAATGCTTATGATTGTGATTATGCATGTGACTGACCTGGAGTTTTGGATGCAGCGCGCCGAGGGTACCCAGCGACAGGGGGCTGATGCTCCTTCTTCTTCTTCTACCCAGACTCCTGCAGATCGGGCCGAGCGGGAGGCCGACTTCACCAGGATGGTGGCGCGGGCCAAGGCATCCGAGGTGGCGCTCACTGAGAGGGTACGCAAATCACTACACTTTCCCTTTGTCATTTATGCTTATGATATGTATGAAATGCAATTGACTGACAATGATATGTGCACGCAGACGTCCGAGCTGACCCGCCTTAGGACTGAGCTGGAGCAGAGCCAGGCAGCGGCTCGGGAGGAGGTGGCCCGTGTGCGGGAGGAGGTAGCACAGGGCCGACCAGCAGACACGCTGGAGACGGTGCTTTTGCGGGCTGAGCTGGAGCGGCTTCGAGCCAGTGCGACCGAGGCGGAGTGCTACCGGGCTGAGACGAAGCAACTTCGAGTCAGCGTGACCGAGGCGGAGTGCTACCGGGCTGAGGCGGAGCAGGCCCGGTTATAGGTTGCCAGATTGGAGGGCAAGGTGGAAGGCATGAGAGAGGTGAGTTGAGAGCGCAGCCGAGCGACTCCGAGCGGCAGGCATGCCACTCATGGCTCTATTAGGAGTTACTTCACAGGTTCCTCCGGCCACCGGAGGAATGAGGAGGAGGAGAGACGCCGGCAACGTCGGCGTGACGAGGCGGTTTCAGCAATGCCTCCACCAAAGAGGCATGAGGGATCCGGGGACATCGACGGGGGCCAGGGAGATGGAGACAGGCTTGACTTTGTGCTTGGCCCGACTTTTGTACATGATGTGATATGATAGTGATATGAATGTTTTTGTTTTGATTTTGTGGATGTATGAATGTATGAATGAATGAATGGATGAATGCGACTACTGACTCGACACGAGTGCGTGAGTGAGAGACGACGACTACGGGTGGGACACAACTACGAGTGAGATAGAGTGACGCTGACTCCGAGTGAGATAGAGGGGGACACCGACTCTGAGTGAGAGAGAGAGAGATGAGTGACGTCAAAAGAGATGAGAGACGCCAAATGAGTGAGACGAGAGCGCCAAATGAGGGACATGAGAGACATCAAATGAGTGAAAGAAGAGACGTCAGATGAGTGAAATGATAGATGCAAATGAGTGAGATGACGCCAAATGAGTGAAAGGCAGGACGCCAAATGAGTGAAATGAGAGACGCCAAAATGAGCGAGATGAGGGCGTCAAATGAGTGAGATGAGGGGCAGCATGACTTACTAGTTGGGTAGGTTGACAAAGGGCTCCGGATCCGATGATCGGTTCTCAGTGGGCCGCTCAAAGCGGTATACGGTCTGTTGCAGACCGTTCCAAAGAGAATAGAACGGTTGAATATTAACCGTGCGGAGTAATGAACGGTTTACCATGGGCCGTATAACAATAAGAACGGTCTAGACCAGGCCGCTTAAATTCTTGCCCTTGAGTTCTTTGGAGGATGATAAACGGTCTTTCACGGACCGCTCAAGAGGATGGGCGGTCTATCGTAAGACCGTCCAAATGGGTATCCTACAAATCTGAAGGGGACTCTCCTGGAGAGTCCTCAACCCGAGGGTAAAACGCTTTGAACCTATCCAAACCTCATCTTAACCCGTCCTAGACTTATCCAACCCCAATCTCAAGAGGCCTAGGCTTCCTAACAAGCCCTATAAGTGGGAGGGGAGTCTAAATTCGTGATTCACACATCCTCTTCCTTCTAAGCCTTGAAATCTTTGCTATTCACCACCAAACCGTCATGAAGAGGGCCCTAGAGGGGAGTTCTATGGAGGGAGCATCTTTTGAAGGGCCAAAGCCGGCCAGGAAAGAGCGGAAGTGCTCCAACGACTGACCGCGATCCCGCGACATCTGAGCTCGAGCCCTCTGAGAGAGGTTAGTTAATCATGATTTCATTCAATTCAATTCTCTTTCATTTACTTACATGCTTCTCCTTCCTCTCTTTTCTTCCATTTCTTTTCTTCCAACCTCAGCTTCTTCCTGGCGCGAGGCGGTATTCCACCTTGAAGTGGCTGGCTCCCATGGTCCGCGCCTTGCCCCTAGGAGTGACATCCATCCTGAGATCTTGGCACCTGCAACCTCTCCTAGTGTTAGGTCAGAACTACCCAAAGCTTTCCCTTGATTGGCACAGTATCTCAGCCTTAGTTGAAATATGGCATCCTCAAACCCATACATTCATCTTCCCATCATTCGAGGCCACCATCCTACTAGAGGAGGTAGAGACCTACTTCTCTTTACCCAGGTCCCAGGTGGGAGGGGAAGACTCAGTGTGTCATACTGTTGGCCCCATAGATCCTAGGCTTATCCTGGGAGGGTTCATACCAGATAGCAGGGAGGTCCACACTTTCGTAGGCCCACGTCAGATTCACCTTCTTCCTCTTAGCCAGTGGGTAGTGGAGCATTGCAAGAACAGGTGTGGGTGGGATGGAGCCATAGCTAAGGCTGCGTCCATTTGCTTGTGCGGGGCCATCTTGTTTCCTTCAGTTGACCATGTGCTAGAGATGCCCCTTCTTAGTACCATTAGTGGCCTATGGCAGGGACTTTCCATCTCCAGGCCATCCTTGCTTACTTGTACGAGGGCCTTACTTCAGCAGCCTTAGGAGGTCCTCTGTTTGGCTCCATGATCCTTCTAGAGTGTTGGATGGGTGCTAGGATGAAATTCATCTATAGGGAGGATGTCACTTCGGCTAGCAGGATCTTCGGGAGCCACCCCCTCTTCTTCATAGGTGGCGCGTTTGGATTCTCTCCGCAGGTAGAGTGCAGGACAGCTGAGATGAAGACCAGGGATGAGTGGCGACTGTACATCAACAGACTGCCCCTGGATCGGTTCGTGATGCGCCCGGGCTTCCTCCGTGACACCACTGTCAGAGTTCCTAGGAGGCCAGGCTTGGACTTGAGGCTCGTGAGCGACACCGCATTGGCGATGTACAGCCCGCACCGGTGCTACCTACAGGTTGGACTACCCCGGACAGTTCTACCCGCACTACCCCACCTTCCCGCACTACAGGCGAGGAGGATTGGTACAGAGGAGGACGAGCAGGCAGTCAGGAGCGCCCTGATCATGTGGGAGGTGAGCAGGGTGCTTACTCTACTAGCAGAGGTTGCAGAGATCCCAGCGACGCGCCAGACATATATTAGAGAGCTGAGAGAGATACGTCCCCGCGGTGATGCCCAGCGGAGGACTGAGTGATTTTCTTTTGTTTCATGATGATGACGTTGGATAGGACTCGTGTTAGAAAGCTTGATATATGAATAAAATTGATGATTGGATTGAGTTTGAGCTTTGTTTGGGTTATGATGTGATTGCACAGGTTGGGATAAGACTTTACCATTCACATGGTCACGAGCTAACTGCACTTTTTGGCTTCAACCTGCCCCTGCACATACACAGATACAGAAAACAAATTAAATCTGTTTTAGGCTTAACCCCTTGCCTATAACAAGTTAGGAAACGACCAGTTCTTGATTTTTGGTCAAGGGGGTAAGCCTTATCAAATAGGCAAATAAAAAATGTCAAATGGATGCGATGGATGCTATGAATGCAAATCAAGATAATCTTTTTTTTGGAGTTTTGAAAATATCTGATTTTTGTTTGGGTTTTCAAAATATTTTGATTTTGTTTTGGGTTTTGAACATATTCGATTTTTTTGAGTTTTGAAATATCTGATTTTTTGTATTTTGACATATTTGATTTTTTTTGGGTTTTGAAATATTTGATTTTTTGAGTTTTGAAATATTTGATTTTTTTGGGTTTTGAAATATTTGATTTTTTTGAGTTTTGAAATATTTGATTTTTCTGAGTTTTGAAATATTTGATTTTTTTGTTAGTTTTGAAATATTTGATTTTTTTTTGTGGATTTTGAAACCAGCTCAGATCTGTCGACAAGGAACCTCCCATCTCACCAGGGGCCTCCTGGGCTCAACGTGCAATATAAAGGACCGCCCGTGGCCGGTGCTAACCTTGCTTTGAAGGTGCCTCTACCGAGGCCATACCCGGGGTAGGATCCAATCCTTGGAAAATAAAACAGATGTAGCAGGAAAGCTGGCGGTAGGTATAGAGGTTTTTAGGGCTTGAGTCCTTCTCACGACACCCCCCCTTTTCAAAGAATTTGGTCTGTTGCGCCGGGGCTTTATGTCTATTCTCGAACCTACTTCCGCTCTAGGCACGCATACGACCGGACTCATAACGTCCCGCGGGGAAACTGTACTGCCACTCTTGTCGTGCCTAGTTTTGTTATTTGGGGACTTTCAAACTTTTTTGAGAGCTGCGAGCTTTGAGTGAGCTTTTATCCTTGATTATTGCCCCTTTTTTCTCATTCCTTTTTTTTCTTTTCTTTTTTGTTCTTCTGCGGAATAAGGTCATAATGGACTGCCCCTATTTGAGACCTCTTTTATTGGGGGGTCTAGATCGGTTCTCGCCCCCTTATTCACCCTTTGCCCCTACTTTCAGCCGAGAGAGAAGGAAAAATAAGGACTTTTACCCTTTCGAAGCATGGCCAAAGGAGAAACGGTGTTTATGCAAAAGAAAGAAACCGACCCACGAGGGGTTGTGTAGTGTGTGAAATGTTGAACCGGGGATTTCCTTTCGTGATCAAGTGAAGGCGCACCCCGCCACCAAGTCGTTGCTGGTTCGACTCTATGGATAAAAGCGTTTTAAATATAGCCCATTCCACGGATTTGGTAATTCTTCGCCCTCCGCGTTGATTAAACGATACGCATTACCCGGATAGACTTCCTTAATTACAAACGGCCCTTCCCAGTTAGGTTGCAGCTTAGACCTGGGACCTGCTGACCTGACAAATTTGCGCTTCAAAACCATATTACCCACTTGGAATTTTCGTTCGATAACCTTCTTTTGAAAATACCGCGAGACACGCTTTTGATAAACCGAAACATGATTGGCCGCGTTAAGCCTCTTCTCATCTAAGAGTTCCAGTTGGACTAGCAACGCCTCTCGACGCTCGTCGAGATTAAGTTCTTTATCCAGCTGCACCCTTAGGGAAGGGATCAGGATCTCGTACGGGAGTACCGCCTCCATCCCATAGGTGAGAGCAAAAGGAGTTTGCCCCGTGGGAGTGCGGACGGAGGTGCGATAAGCCCATAGAGCCTCCACCAGTTTATCGGCCGAATTAGCAAATTTGTGTGATTCGCATGTTTTCTTGATGATTTTAAGAAGGGTTTTATTCGTGGCCTCAGCCTGGCCATTACCTTGGGGATAGTATGGTGATGAATGATGCAATGATATGTTAAACTTCTTACAGAGGTCCCGGAGTTCTTGAGAGACAAATTGAGGCCCGTTGTCGGTGACGATATCACTTGGCACTCCAAACCGCGAGATGATGTTCTTCAGGATGAAGCGGCATACTGTGGTGGCTTTGATTTCTGCATAGGCTTCAGCTTCCGCCCACTTGGTGAAGTACTCCGTAGCCGTTAGGATGAAGGACTTCTGCTTGACTGCGGAATTCGGGTCACCGAGAGGTCCGATAATATCAAAGGCCCACATGGAAAATGGCCAAGGAGCAGAAAGAGGATGGAGAGAAGAAGCAGGAGCATGGATCTTGTCAGCATGGAGCTGGCATTGAAGACACCTACGGACATAGGTGGAACAATCTTCTTCTAGGGTTGGCCAGTAATAGCCCTGCCTAAGAATCTTCTTCGCCAACGCTTGCCCATTAACGTGCCCTCCACACTCACTGGAGTGAGCTACTTCTACTACCTTCCAAGCCTCATCGTCATCTAGGCACCTCATTAGAACTCCATTGAGAGCTCGCCTATACAATTCTCCAGCAACAATCGTGTATCTGGCGGTGACTCTTCTAATGGCCTTTCGCTGCTCGACGTTTGCCGTCTCCGGGAATGAACCATCCTTACAATACTGCTCAATCTCATAATGCCACGGCAACTCTTCTTCTTCTATGATCTCCTCAAGCTCAGTTAATGAGACTTCCTTTACCTCTTCCCTTTCTGCCTTCCTTCCTACAGATTTCCTAAGGTTGTCAAACCAGGGATCCTGAAGAGAGGGAGCGTTTAACCGCTGGACCACAATGGTCTCAGTGGCACGACTGAGTGGAAATGAAAGAGAAGAAGCTAGTGATGCCAGGGCATCAGCCAAGATGTTCTGAGAACGAGGAGTGTGAATATAGATAAGCTTCCGGAATTGCCTAGCCAAGAGCGTGACCAAGTCTTGATAGGGCTTAAGCTTAGGGTCACGGGTGCGGTAAGTTGACAGAACTTGAGCAGCACCAACTGAGAGTCTCCTATGATGTTAAGGTATCGCGCGCCCATGATGTAGGCGTGCTTCAGACCGGCAAGGAGAGCCTCATACTCGGCTATATTATTCGTGGCAGGAAATGAGAGTTGATAAGCGATAGGGATGGTTACCCCTTCCGGAGTAAGGAGAACGGCGCCAATTCCACTGCCCTGGGAATTGAGAGCACCGTCAAAATGGAGAGACCAAAAGGGAAGACGAGTGATAACTGCCAAGTGTTCATCAGGGAACTCGTCCTGGATTGAATCAGTGCGAGGGATGGGAGAATGAGCGAGATGCTCAGCAATGGCGTATCCCTTGATCACTTTCTGGACGACGAAGGTGATGTCGAATTGGGAAAGAAGCTCTGCCAGCGAGCTAGTCGGCTAGAAAGGACAGGTTTTTCTAAGAGATAACGAATGGGGTCCATTCTAGAGATCAGCCTGACCTCATGGGCAAGAAAATAATGTTTAAGCTTCTGAGCTACCCATACTAGCGCTGCACAGGTCTTCTCCATGGCAGTATACTTGATTCAGCAGGATTAAACAACCTAGAAAGGTAGTATGCTGCCCTTTCCCTTCCTTCATCATCTACCTGAGCCAGAACAGCTCCTAGGGAGTCCTCAATCACAGAAATGTATAAGATCAGGGGTTTCCCGGGGACGGGTGGTTGCAGAACCGGGGGATTAGAAAGATAAACCTTAAGCTCCTCATAGGCCTTTTGGCATTGTTCATTCCATTCAAACTTTGCGCCCGCCTTTAATAATTCATAAAATGGGCGGCATCTTTGCGAGTGTTGAGATATGAATCTCCTGATGAATTGTAGACGCCCAATCAAGCCTCGAAGTTCAGTGATGTTCTTAGGCGGCGGCATTTCCATAACGGCCTTCGCTTTATTTGGATCGATCTGAATCCCCCGTTTACTAACTATAAACCCTAGTAACTTCCCTGATGCAACTCCAAACACGCATTTCTTTGGATTCATCTTTAACTTATATTCCCTAGCCCTTTGCAACACTTTGGCTAGAATGGCGGGGTGTTCTTCTTGAGACCTCGACTTTACCAAAATATCATCCACGTAAGCTTCTAAATAGACATGCATCATGTCGTGGAAGATAGCCATCATTGCCCTCTGATAAGTAGCACCTGCATTCTTTAATCCAAATGGCATAACAACATAGCAGTATGTGCCCCAGGGCGTGGTGAACGAGGTCTTCTCTTGATCCTCAGGAGCCAGACGGATTTGGTTATATCCAGAATAACCATCCATAAACGAGAGGGCTTCATACCCAGCTGTGTTATCAACTAACACATCAATGTGAGGAAGCGGGAAATCGTCTTTCGGACATGCCTTATTCAAGTCCCTGAAATCGATACAAATCTGAATTTTGCCATCCTTTTTCATTACCGGGACTATGTTGGCCACCCACTGCGGATATAAAACAACTCTAATGAACCTGGCCTTATGCAATTTGTCGACTTCTTCCTTAATTCTCAAGGCCATCTGTGGGTGGAATCTTCTCGCTTTCTGCTTAACGGGTGTTACCCCTGGTCTAAGAATCAATCGGTGTTCAACTAATGTGGGGTCAAGACCCGGCATGTCCTCATAGGACCAGGCAAAGGAATCGCTATACTCCCTTAAAATCTTGATGAGCTCCTCTTCAACCTGAGGAGGGAGATTAGCAGAAATAAGTATGGGCCTGGGGTCCTCCTCGGTCCCAAGATTAATTTCCTTAGTGGGTTCATCCACTGCCGAGGACGGTTCATCAAACCTCTTCAAACCTTGCGCGTATAAATCAGCAGTGTCATCCACATCGCTTTCCTCATCATCAGCTGGGTCCTTCTCATTCACAATTTCATATACCCCTAATCCGTCGTTGCTCCATACCCCATCTAATTCCTCATCATCTTCCAAGACAATCGCGGTCTCCACAAACTCTGGGCACCTAAGGAGAGCATGGCATCTCTCGGCCAAATCTTGCAAAAACCTATCAGGGATGGATTTAGGACGACGCGCCACAGGGTGCGCTGCATACGAGGACGGGCTGACTAGACTCGAACTAGACTCTACCCCAACTGACTCTACTAACCTAGGAGACTCTGCACACTGTAAATCTAACCTAGGAGAGAGGAAATCTATCGGAAAAGAAACAGGGGCCTCGTGCCCCTGGGGATCTGAGTAGAACACAGCGTAATCTTCCACTGAAACCTCCGTTTTGAAATTGGCATTTTTTTTTGGAAGCCGGAGGAGATCACGCAACATGAGGAAGTGGATGGAGGAGGAGGGAGTTGCATGGGAAATAATTCAGGGAATATGCAATCAAAGAATGGATCAGAGGAGGAAAACCACATCTCGTGGAGTTGAGCACCGGGGGGAGGAGGAGTAAATAAGGTTGACAGATCAATAGGCGGGCAGCGCCCGCAAGCACATGGAACAAATAAAATCTCAGGAGGTCTCTCCGTGAAGTACGGGTCGACCAGAATTGGAGGGGAATGTGGGACAAATCCCAATTGTTGAAACCAAGAGGCAAGACGGGATGGGGACATAGAATAGGTAGTGATAGAGCTCCCCACTTCCCGTGGCCCCTGGCGGACCAGTTGCATTGGAGGACGCTTCACCAGCTGTGTATCCTTCTTCTTCGGACGGCTTTCTCTTTCACTGAACAACTTTTCAAAACAACCAGCAAAATCTTTCGCATCACCCACCAACCCCTTCAGCGGCGGCGACGGGTCAGAATCATCACCTGCGGCATCAACCTTCACATCAGGACTGGGTGGCGGCTTCTTCAAAGTGCCGGGCTACAATGGGCCTTTCAGAAAATGCTATCGATAATCCCATGTCAACGGCCCGGAGTCTCCAAGTATCGACATTGCGGAATCACGGTAGCCAAGACCCCGGCGACCCATCTTCCTACCTTTAGGGATGGGGTTGGTCCGCCCCTGTAATTGTGCGCCGAGTCCTAGGCCTGACTTATAACCCAGCTTCAGAATCATGTGCCACCCCTTTGAATCTCTTATCTTGGACTTGATCTTGACATTTGTTGGTGCAGTGGCGGGCTTGCGTGACGCATATGCCCATGAATAATTTAAGTCCACAACTGACAGAACTGGCCTATTACTCGGCCATAATGTAAAAAGAATCTTGGCTGCTATCGCATCAACATTCTGGACCGTGGAAATGCTCTTCACCTTGACCACCCGCCCCTGGAATGGGAATTTCAAACACTGGTGGGTAGTCGAGGGCACGGCGTTCAGGCTGTTTCTCCATGGATGACCCAGAATAGCTTTGAACATTGGGTCTATGTCCAATACATAAAATTCCACGTCCATAACCAAAGCCCCTAGCTCGGCCTGTACGGTCACGACCCCGTGACAAGCACGCCTGGAATTGTCATATGCTGCTATGGTGGTGGGCATTGGCTTGAGCATATCCTCTGAAATGTTGCAGGCACGGAGGGTACTCAATGGACACACGTTTATCGATGCCCTGTGTCCACAAGGGCAGACTCACAGGCCACTTTGTTCAGAGAGATGGTAATACACAGCGGCATCTGCCATGCCTCAGGGGGCGCTAGCTCTGACTCGGAGAATGAAATAGAAGGCCCCTTTGTAATGATTGCCAACACTGTCAGCAAGCTATCTACTACCACATCCTCGCTCACCATAGCATTTTGTAGAAAAGTTTTCAACGCATCTTGATGTAGCAGCGACCTTTTGATCAATTCCAAAACTGAAATCTTGGCCGGCATGCGGTCCAAGTGCTGTAATAGGTCATACTTCATGCCTGGCATGGGGTATACTTCTTCTGTCTCCGCTGAAGGGGAGGGAACTTGGAGGTTGGGTGCAGACGCACCAGAGGAAGGAAAAAGTCTTTGGAAGGGACGCCCGCTCCGAAGGGTGCAATGTGGTGCCGGCACGGCCTGAGATGGACCCCCGCTTGGCCCGATGGGGTAGGTGGAAGGCGTAGAAATGTGGGTGAGGATGGCGGAAGTTGGTCTAATGGGCCCTGGTGAAAGGGAGATGGGCGAAGGGTTAAGATGAGGGGTGATGATAGAGGGTATGGTGGGTGGTGGCGAAAGGACTGGTGGTGAGGATGGGAATGCAACGGGCCTAATGGGTGATGTGGAGGGAATAACGGGTGTAGTAGTGGTCAGAACGGCGGGCCTGAGAATGGAGGGGATAGCAGGTGCGGGGTAATGGTTGTGGTGGAAGGCCAAAAGGTGTGCGGGGGTTTCATCATCAAAAGTCCACCCAGCGTTGGGGGCTGGGTGCTGAACAATGTTTACCTGGGCCGGTGCCGGCGGCTGCTGTTGTTGTTGCTGAGGAGCGGGTTGATGGACTGGCATGGGATTCTGATGGATCCCAAGGTCCTGTTGCTGCTGCTGTTGTTGCTGGGGTTGCTGTTGCTGCTGGGGTTGCTGTTACTGCAGCTGCTGGGGCGCCGCCTGCTGCGGCCTGGCTTGTCTCTACCTCTGCTTGATGTCCTCGATCAGCTGGTGCATCTGGGCCCAATCAATTCTCTGGCCCTCGTGTAAGTCATACACTAGATCTCTAAACTGATAGCACCGTTCTATCTTGTGCCCGGGCTGCCGATGGTATATGCAATATCGTTACTGATCGGCGGCCAGATTCCAATTCTGATGCTCCGGAGGCAATTGAATATCACCAGTATACATCAAAGCAGAGAAAATATCGGGCAAAGTCTCAGGAAGAGGAGGGTAATGGGTCCTCTTTGGGCTCGGTCGAGCTGGTCCATAAGCGACAGGTGGAGGAACATTATTATATTGTGGCGGCCGCTGAGGCTGTTGGGGTGGTGGTGGCTGTTGTTACGGGTATTGGGGAACCTGGAAAGTGGGTTGGGGAACTTGTGGAGTGGCGAACTGGGGGTTGCGTGGAGGCTGCGGGAAGCGAGGTGGGGCGGCTTGGTGGGGAAACTGAACAACCTGGACCTGCTCATTGATCTGTACTCCCTCAGTGACGGGGCCCTGGGATTTTCTGGTAGTTTTGGGTTTCTGGGCCTCAAATATTGAGTGAATAGGGGAGTCTTTGAACTGGGTTTGTATGAACTGAGCTCTACTGTATAACTGGTGCATATTCGAGATGTCATTCATTGCCAAAATATTTCTGAATGTTGGTGTGGCATTGGAGATCAACAACTTTACTTTCTCTTCCTCCGGGATTTGCCCGGGCACACGTGAGGCCATCTGCCTCCATCGATCTGCATAGGTTGTAAAATCTTCCTCTGGCTTCATCTTCTCCGCTACCAGGTCAGTGAAGGAATACTCGGGACCGACCCGATCTTGGAACCTCTGAATGAACCTCTCCTTGACGGTCTTGAAATTCTCGGCCTCCTCCATAGGCAAAGTATAGAACCATTCCAGGGCGACCCCTTCCAGTGATCGGCAAAATAAATAAGCCATCAGGCGATCATCATGCTGGAACTGTGCTGACTCGTAAAGAAACTCCCGAACATGAATGAACGGGTTGCCATTCCCATCATATTTTCGGTACACGGGGAGCTCGGATTGAGGAGGAAAACGAATGTCCCTGAAGTTAGGAATAGGGACGTCAGCCAAAGATTGCGGGCCTACCCGCTTGTGGAGGAGGTCAATTTGTTACTGCATAGCAGCCCATTTATCAAGAATTTCCCGTTCCCGGGATGGAGGAGAAGGAGCTGGAGGAGCAATGCCTGGATAGGTAGCCGGAGGAAAAGCTGACTGAGGGGGCAGCCCGTAAGATGGATAATGGGCCAGGGAAGGGCCCACATCCGCATGAGCCAGCTGGGCGGCCCCTGGTTGCAACCGAGTGAAGTCTGCTGGGGCTACAAGGGCTTGCGGCGATGGAGAAATAGTGACATAGGGATCAAGATAAGGAACAGAGGGGATTTGGGACTTCCCCTTATCGAGAGGCTGATGGGTCGAGGTGGAAGCCTGGCCCATTTCCATGCTGGAGTACCGAAGGATCTGAGGACGGGTAGGAGTAAGGTCAATGGGGGCCACAGAGGTGGTCCCAGCAACAGAAGATGTGGTGGCAGCAGCATTCATGCCGCGAGGAGGAGATGAAGTCGGGGCGTCGGCCCCCTGCAAGGCTTGCCGGATGAGATGGAGCTGGGTAGGGTCCAGCTGGGCCATCATATTAAGAATTTGATTGGCCGGATTCTGAATGGATTGATTTGAAAGAGAGGGTTGGGCACCCTCACCAAGGATGGTCGGGAGTGGAGGGGCAGTCCCCTCTCCTCCCTGCATATGGGCGGCCCTAGGCGGGTCCTCAAGAAGGCCACGAGGAAGAGAGTCCTCGTGAGACTGAGAGAAGTCGTATGACGACATAGGAGATGATGAATCAAACAAAGGATTGAAGTATGAATGGAAATTAGAACTTACCCTAGGAGATGATCCTGAGGGAAAGAAACAACCCCACATACACTAAGGACCTAGGACTAGGGCAAACAAACCTAACCAACCAAATCAACAAAGCAAACAACAAGCATGCAATGGAAGGAAGAGACGAGAGGAGAATCACCCAATTGTACAATCAAGTTATTAAATGATGCCCGTCAAATTCTTATGAGTTCCTGTTTGAACCTTAGTGGCTTAATTAAAATATTGATTCACTCAACAATTAGGTGCCTAACCAGGGTGAGAAATGGAGGACTAGGTGACTCTAAAGGACTCTCTCTCTCACGGATGCAAAACCCTAGACTAGGGGTGGATACGATACAACCTGCCCGGCATCCGTGTGGGAATCCACGGCTCACGGGGGCTTACGGAGGTCCATAGCAAGGTCCCTAGTCGGCTCCAACGAGTATGGAGACGAGAGGAAACCCTACCTCGGTAGGAATGCAACTACTATGAAAGAGATGAATGTGTTATGTTAGATGGAAGCACTCTATTACCACGGAGAGTGGATCTAGAGGGGGGTGAATAGATCGATGGCCTAATTTAAAACCAATATAAGGCTCTAATGCGAAATTTAGGCAGATCTATTAAATCACTTACTAGAGCGTTTGAACAGAGCAGAAATGAAGCGATCTGTGAAGATAATCAGGAAATCCAGTCACACACCAGTTCAAGAGCAATCTCACAAACACAAAACACACAAGATTTTTAGGTGGTTCGGTCAGGAGACCTACTGATGCAGGATGGGACCACGGACACGACAAGCTCGCGATCGTCCCTTAACGAGGGAAGCGTCGGACGTGCACGGTTGAGAAACTGGCAAGAGCTAGGGTGGTCGGCTCGCACTTTCGTGCCCGGATCGGGTCACGGGACGGTCTCGCTCACTCTCTCGCAGCAGCGGTGATATGAAATTATAGCAAGCTAGGTCCTAAAATATGCTCTCTAGCAGTGGCATAAACAAGCATATATGAAATAAGCGAAATGCCAAGTGTAGGAGCGAAGACGATACCTCCACGCACTCGGCGTGGGGACGACGGGCCCGGCCGAACTCGTGCTCCCGGGACGGTTAATACATGAATAGTACAACAATGGAAATATGCCCACTCCACGCAGGGAGGTAAAGGGTGACACAACGGGGCCCGGGAGGACCGAATACGGGTTGACGGGCGGCTTTCCGCGTAACTTCGGCAGCACCCGAACTAGTGATGGTGGGGACCCACGTGCTGTCCGGAGGGGCCGTGTGGGACCCGGTGTCACCACTGTGGTGGGGACACTGGTGGAGGTGATCCCCGGGCTGGCGGCACGCTGGAACGTCGCCCGGAGGTCGGGCGGCTCCGATCGGCACCCGTCGGGTTTGCTGTCCACGGGCTGGTTGCTACTGTTTTACAGCGCGCGCTCCGGCGAGAATGGGCACTGCGATCAGCCCCGATGTCGGATCGACACGAGACTGGTGCCGTTGGAAAGCTACCTTGAAGTTCTTCAACCTAGGCCTAAAGATATGACCCGGATCGGCTCGGATCTTGACTTATGGAATTTTCAATCTTATGTTGTACAGTAATCGAAGACTCAGGCCTGCAGAGGACTTGACTGTTGATTGCCTTTGACCGTGATGTGGATGTCCGAATTCGAAGATGTGTTCTTCCTCAAAGTTGTTAGAAATTGAGATGGAAAGATGGAAAAATTGGTTTGGACATGTTTGGATGTGTCTATGATTTTCTGTGATTTTTTCAGTGGACAAAGGTCGGATCTAGGATCTGGCTGAAAATACTGTAGCTCCGGTAGAACATGAATTTTGAAAAATAGGTAGAAGGATGATAAACATTTAAGAAAAATGGCAGTGGTAGGGGACGATGGACAGAAGACACAGTTAAATTAGGAGGTCTAAAGAAAATCAAAATGGTGGTTGAAGGTGGAGAGCTCAGGGCTACTGTCACTGTAGATAGTGACAGAACAGATCTGAAATTGAGAGTTGAACGAAGAGGAAACAATATGAAACGGTGGCTTTTGAACCTGGATTTTTTTTGTGGAGAAGGGGCTAGGAGATAGGAACCAACCCTCAAAATTTCAAATCGAGCAGAACTCGTGGATGGCTTCAGGAATTCTCGAACCACACCTCTATCTTGCAGGACAGAAACTTGATGATGATTCCACGGCGGCTCGAAGGCGGCACGAACGGCGGCGGCGGCGGCACAAACGATCACCGGAGGTTGAGAGGGGGGGAAGGAGATAGAATCCACTCTAGATCTGGGGTTGGGGAAGGAAGAACACCAAGGGAGGAGAGAGGGGCGCACCAAGCTTCAAGAACACTCACAAATTTTTTGATTTTTCATTGAATTTCTCATGAAAATACAACATTATATATGACTCCAATCAAATCTAATATGGACCCTTGGATCAAGGGTTGGGGATTGAATGGCTGAGATGAGGTATGAATAACACACCAAATACAATTTTTTTAATCCACCTTGACCATCTCCATTCAACCTTAGACTAATTACATTCAAACTCCACCTAATACACACCTAACTAGCCTAATAGAGCCAAAGAAGGGGGCGCCCCCCTTCATGGGCCTCCCTTGGGCCAAGTGTGGTCAAATGCCATGTTACAAGCCCACTAACCATGCTAGACTCTTCCACCCTTGGTGGCCCATGAGAGAGAGAAGCCTATTTGGGCCTAAGTGGCTATTAAGGTTCATAATGATGGCCTTAAGACCCAATATGGAATAAGCTCCTAATGGACTCTACTAATGGAAACCTAGCCATGGACTCTACATTACAAATGGCCCATTGGCTTGATATAAGCCTTACAAGGAGCCCAAATGAAAGAAATGACACAATTACAATCTCATACAAGCCATAACACACAAATACACTCCACCCGTGTATGGAAATCACCTCTGATGCCCCATCAATTCTCCCCAGGTGGGAGGAACTCGACCCCGTCGAGTAGGGGTAGGGATGCTCGAGTACTCCGACGGATCCGTCACCGTGCCAAGTAGCGCGGGTATGCTCCGCTCCAAGTGATCGTCACCTACTCATTCCATATATACTCGATATGCGAACTGCTATGGGCTAAAGGTGGTCACTCCGAAAGGGCACTCTCAAAAGGGAAGAAAACAGCTCGAAGACTCACTAGGAATCACCGCTGAGTCCCTATAGGTGACTGATCCGGGTATAGATGTGGAACCGATCCCATACTCATCAAGTGAGTCTAGTCGCCTCTTACTCATAAGAGACCGACAACGAGCTTGCACAAGACTCATGCAGACTTACCATGCAATACACACACGTATGCAAACCACACAAACAATCGACTCAAAACACACCACTCAAAACAAACCACACAAGGAAAACACACCGACTTATGCATGACTCTAGATGAAGGTGGTAGCATCAAGCCCACTAGGTGGCTGCATCCAGGGCGGCAGGAGAGCCGTCCTACTCTTCCCCCCCCAAGGCATATTACTCCTCGGCTAGTGCCTCATCGGCCTCGTAATCAACACACTCAGGCTCGGGAGGTACGGATCCTCCAACACCTAAGGCTAGGGTGGTGCGAGCGGGACACTCGCTGGCAATGTGGCCAAACCCATGACAGTGGAAACACTGCACTCTCGACCGACTACTCTCTCCTATAAAAGGGGCCTTACCCTTATCATCCCATCGGGTAGGGGGTGTAGGCAGTAATGGGGGAGATGTAGGTGCTTTGGACAGTAGTGGAGGGGGTGCCGGTGCCAGAGGACGGGCTATAGGAGCCGGGGAACGGGCAATGGGTGCCGGTGGTTGGGGTGGAAATAGATCCCGGGGTGGAGGAGGACGAGGCCGTGGAGCTAAGTGCTCCTGACGGGTGGACTCCTGAGGTCGAGCCATGGGAGGCCGCTGATGCGGGCCTATGGAGTGACGGGGCTCGGCACTACGGAGAGGGGTGGGGCCCAACCGATGGCTAGACTCGAACTCTCCCTCAAATTGCTCCATCTCGAGAGCAACCTGGTATGCCTCTTCCAACGTCTTGGCATTGCGGCGGAAAAGCTCATACTGGTAGTGTGGCCGCAAATCACGTCGAAAGCGGGACACGGGCATGGTACTCTCCTCCGTGACACCACATCGTAGAAAGTACTCATCAAACTCCATGATGTATTCGGAGACGGACCGGTCTCCCTGGCTAAGACTTTGCCATCTATCGATGAGTCGCTGGCGGTATGTGGGAGGAAGGTACTTTTGCCGAAGTTTATTCTTCATCTCGGCCCATGTGTCGATCGGGGGTTCTAGCCGTTGAAGTAGCAGGCTCTCCACATTCTTCCAATAAGTTTTTGCCTGCCCCATGAGTTTCATGGTGGCGAATCAGACCCTTCGACGCTCCGACATATCATACCACTCAAAGTAACGGTCCATGCCGAACTCCCAATCTAGGTAGACTTTCGGATCCAAAGACCCGTAAAAAGCGGGAGGGTCCGCTCGCACGGTCTTAAGGACCCGATCATCATCCTCATCTCGTTGTGGATGAAAACCACGACGGTGTTGACCATATCCCTCATAGGCATTGTCGGAACCATAGTCCTCGAGACCAAGGTCACGGTGCGGTAGTTGGGGAACCCTAGGAAGGGCGGGTGGAGGAGCCTGTGGTGGCTGGTTTTGGGCCGCGGGAGCGGCCTGGACTTGGGCCATGGGAGCGGGTTGGACTTGGGCCACCGCGGGAGGAGGTGCGGGTGGGCCTTGGGCTGCCCCTGGAGGGTCCCCGTGTGACATCCTATCTAACCGCCCAACGAGGTCTTGGACCGACCTGTCAGAGGTCTCCAAGCGCCCCTCCATGGCTCTAAGGCGACCATCCATATTATCGGAGAAAGTCCGAAAGTTAGCATCGGATTGGTCCAACCTAGTCATAATGGCCATCATCGCCTCTTGTAGGGAGTGGAAGTCTCCCGAGGTATCCCGTGGGTTGGCCATAGGTGGTGGTGGGGGTGAGTACTGAGTACCCCGACGAGTGGGCATGCAAACACACCGACTAGAAGACGCCGACTAAAGTAAAACACACTAATGCAAAATGATGCGCCTAGACTTAACCAAAACGCGGTACGCGGCGGAGGTAATCGACCCGAAGGTCACTCGCGCAAGTGTGCGGCCTTCCCGATAGGCGTAGCCTAACGTTCGGACAACACCTTTTGAGATACCGAGTAAAGGGATGCAATGCAAAAGACACTTTTTTTTGTTTGTTTTAAAACAATGATGACCCTAAACACGACTTAGACGTAAATGACTAATGAATGACACTTTTTTTTTTGGACACCCTAGACTCAAACTGGCTCTGATACCAAATTGATGCGGGACGGGACCACGGACATGACAAGCTCGCGATCGCCCCTTAACGAGGGAAGCGTCGGACGTGCACGGTTGAGAAACCGGCAAGAGCTAGGGTGGTCGGCTCGCACTTTCGTGCCCGGATCGGGTCACGGGACGATCTCGCTCACTCTCTCGCAGCAGCGGTGATATGAAATTATAGCAAGCTAGGTCCTAAAACATGCTCTCTAGCAGTGGCATAAACAAGTATATATGAAATAAGCGAAATGCCAAGTGTAGGAGCGAAGACGATACCTCCACGCACTCGGCGTGGGGACGACGGGCCCGGCCGAACTCGTGCTCCCGGGACGGTTAATACATGAATAGTACAGCAATGGAAATATGCCCACTCCACGCAGGGAGGTAAAGGGCGACACAACGGGGCCCGGGAGGACCGAATACTGGTTGACGGGCGGCTTTCCGCGTAGCTTCGGCAGCACCCGAACTAGTGACGGTGGAGACCCACGTGCTGTCCAGAGGGGCCGTGTGGGACCCGGTGTCACCACTGTGGTGGGGACACTGGTGGAGGCGATCCCCGGGCTGGCGGCACGCTGGAACGTCACCCGGAGGTCGGGCGGCTCCGATCGGCACCCGTCGGGTTTGCTATCCACGGGCTGGTTGCTGCTGTTTTGCAGCGCGCGCTCCGGGGAGAATGGGCGCTGCGATCAGCCCCGATGTCGGATCGACACGAGACTGGCGCCGTTGGAAAGATACCTTAAAGTTCTTCAACCTAGGCCCAAAGATCTGGCCCGGATCGGCTCGGATCTTAACTTATGGAATTTTCAATCTTATGTTGTACAGTAACCGAAGACTCAGGCCTGCAGAGGACCTGACTGTTGATTGCCTTTGACCGTGATGTGGATGTCCGAATTCAAAGATGTGTTCTTCATAAAAGTTGTTAGAAATTGAGATGGGAAGATGGAAAAATTGGTTTGGATATGTTTGAATGTGTCTATGATTTTCTGTGATTTGTTCAGTGGACAAAGGTCGGATCTGGGATCTGGCTGAAAGTACTGTAGCTCCGGTAGAACATGAATTTTGACAAATAGGTAGAAGGATGATAAATATTTAAGAAAAATTGCGGTGGTAGGGACGATGGACAGAACACACAGTTAAATTGGGAGGTCTAAAGAAAATCAAAAGGGTGGTCGAAGGTGGAGAGCTCAGGGCTACTATCACTATAGACAGTGACAGAACGGATCTAAAATTGAGAGTTGAACGAAGAGGAAACAATATGAAACTGTGGCTTTTGAACCTGGATTTTTTTGTGGAGAAGGGGCTAGGAGATAGGAACCAACCCTCGAAATTTCAAATCGATCAGAACTCGTGGCTGGCTTCAGGAATTCTCGAACCACACCTCTGTCTAGCAGGACAGAAACTTGATGACGATTCCACGGCGGCTCGAAGGCGGCACAAACGGCGGCGGCGGCGGCACAAACGATCACCGGAGGTTGAGAGGGGAGGAAGGAGATAGAATCCACTCTAGATCTGGGGTTGGGGAAGGAAGAACACCAAGGGAGGAGAGAGGGGCGCACCAAGCTTCAAGAGCACTCACAATTTTTTTGATTTTTCATTGAATTTCTCATGAAAATACAACATTATATATGACTCCAATCAAATCTAATATGGACCCTTGGATCAAGGGTTGGGGATTGAATGGCTGAGATGAGGTGTGAATAACACACCAAATACAATTTTTTTAATCCACCTTGACCATCTCCATTCAACCTTAGACTAATTACATTCAAACTCCACCTAATACACACCTAACTAGCCTAATAGAGCCAAAGAAGGGGGCGCCCCCCTTCATGGGCCTCCCTTGGGCCAAGTGTGGTCAAATGCCATGTTACAAGCCCACTAACCATGCTAGACTCTTCCACCCTTGGTGGCCCATGAGAGAGAGAAGCCTATTTGGGCCTAAGTGGCTATTAAGGTCCATAATGATGGCCTTAAGACCCAATATGGAATAAGCTCCTAATGGACTCTACTAATGGCAACCTAGCCATGGACTCTACATTACAAATGGCCCATTGGCTTGATATAAGCCTTACAAGGAGCCCAAATGAAAGAAATGACACAATTACAATCTCATACAAGCCATAACACACAAATACACTCCACCCGTGTATGGAAATCACCTCTGATGCCCCATCACCTACATCCACCCCACACTCAATCAAGTGTGGCTTACTGCTGCGCAACACAGCTTGCGTCCTCTGGGCAATACAGCTTAGCCTACAACCGCTAAGCTTCATAGCTTGCTGTCCGAGACCAAGTCTCGCCCGCTGAGGAGTTACAACTTAACCTATCCAGAGGCTACACCTCTGCAAATCCGCTGGGGACTACAGCTTACCCGTCCAGAGGCAACACCTCTGCAAACAACTGACACACAGCTTGAAGAAATAGTTTCGGAAAGCAAAAAATAGAAGCAAACGAAAATGAGAAAACCCAGAAGGGAAATAGCTCTCAATGAGCACACTCAACTCTAGTATCTGAACCAAGAGTCTGAGTAACAAGCTCTCGAACAAACTCTCTCAACTCAACTCTCTCAATCTTCTCTTCTCTCCTTTTTCTTCTCTGTTCTCGGTGGCTCTCAGCTTTTCTTCTCCGTGGATCGTGCAAGCTGAAGTTCACACTCTGCTCTTCTGCTTCGATCAGGCTTCTTCTGAGGAAGAAGACTTCCTTTTATACCAGCAGCAGTTTGGATAGGGCGTATGGCTTCCACATTTCCCGCCCAGAGCTTTTGCCAGATCCGAGAAATTTCGACCACATGGCAGCATTCTGGCTGGGCTGCATTCCACGTGTCTCAATCTGGGCACCTCGTCCATCCTTGGATCACGAGCCATGTCATCAATCTCTGCAAAGAGTCCCTGTCAGTAAGTCAAAAGGAACTTATCAGTTTAATGTCGACACCTTGTACAGACTTTATAGTATGTAATGTGCAGACGTTGTATAGACTTGCTGAAGTGTGATGCAGTGTGCACAAGGTGAAGTGTGCACAACAAAATTGAATGCACTAACATGCCGTCGACCTATGTACAGACTTCATGTTCACTATGCAGACGTTGTACAGACTTGCTAATGTGTAATGTAGAATGCATCAAGCAAAGTGTGTACATTGATGATGAATGCATAGACGTGCCGTCAACAGATGTGTGGACTTGGTGTACATGCGACAGCAGTGTGTAGACATTGCAATGCCTAGTGTTTAAGGCATGAGAACACAATGCACAATGTACAGACTATGCGTTATGCAACCAGACGATGTCTAGACTTTGATAAATTGATGCACAACAAAAAGACGCCTCCATCCTGGGCGTTAGGTTCAGAAGTGACGCCACTGTTGATGGGTGTCAAATTCTGTGCACAGTGGACTGTATAGACTTTCTATGGCATCGAGGCAACTATGACGATGTTCAGACTCTGCGTGCAACTACCCAATGTATAGACTTGGTGAGCATGCATCACACAATGTGTAGACTTCGTGCAATGCATTAAGAAGCAATGTATAGACTTAGACAGTCTTCAGCTTGTGCAATGCAGTGTACAGACTTTAGAGATAATGCATGAACAAACGATGCAATGTACAGACTTGAGAAATGATGCATGCACAAGACAAAGATGTATAGACTTTTAGTTATGCAGCAAGACAAATGAATGCACAAACAATGTATAGACTTGCTCATGGATAGTGCACAGTGAATGTATAGACTTGAGTAAGGAATGTGCAGACTTGGTGCATGAAGCAAGGCAATGAGGAATGTATAGACTTTCACAATGTATGGACTTGCCAAAGGAGTGATGGACGATGTACAGACTTGAGCTAAGCAAGGGGTGTACAGACTTGAGAGTGCACGATGTATAGACTTTGGCAAAGCAAGGGCTGTACAGACTTCAACTCAGCTGCAATGTATAAACTTGCAGGTGCAACGTAGGTAAAGATCTAGGAGTGTATAGAATTGATATCATCGAACACACAGGCTGTACAGACTTCACCGATGTATAGACTTGGAAATGTTGAAGCACTTGGTGCAGCAATGTATAGACTTGATGCACAAACACATCTCTGCGATGTATAGACTTCATTTCGTGCATGCTATAGGCCAATGTATGGACTTTGAATGAACGTGCATGCATTGTATAGACTTGAGTGATGCACAACCATATGCAATGTATAGACTTGAGACATGTATAGACTTAACTACTCGCACCAGCAATGGACTGTGTAGACTTGTGTGTGCTGCGATGCAATTATGGACTTGTGTGTATGCAATGTGCAGACTTGTGTTCTAAACGATACACAAGCACAACAAAATGTAATGTATAGACTTTGACTGCATGGAACACACAGACAATCTGATAAAGACAGTTTCATCAAAACATAAACAGTTGCCAATCAATCAAAACAAGCTATTGCCAAAGAAGTAAAGCTTATTGTCAACATCATCAACACAGAGAAGTCACAACAATCTCCCCCTTTTTGATGATGGCAACACCCTATCATATAGAATAGCAACATCCTGTCATACAGATGTATTTTTGATGAAAGACATGATTTGTTAGTCAGATTTGTCATGCAGATGCTATGAATGCATGCTGAGAGATGAAATCTAACTCCTTGCTAACAAGATCTCCCCCTTTGCCATAACATGATGTATACACTCCCCCTGGAATTCACCAAACAGACAACATATTCTCCCCCTTTGCCATCAACAAAGAGGAGGGATAGAAAGTGCAAGGGAAGGAATAAGAGAAATCATCTGACTGGCATTCTGAACAAGTAGTTCAGGAATAAGCATTCTAAAGCATAAAGTCTTCAGTCATATGAATTTAGAAACTACTTTCAGATAGAGTTCTGGTTTAAAGGTTATAGAATTTAGAGTTCATGCACTACAATCATTGGATAAGTTTTCTGTGCATGATAATAGCAATAAACCAAAATCACATTTGAGCATGCGAGATTCAGTTTCAAAGTATCTTACTTTCTTAGACTCAGTAAAAATTGTTAGGAGATACTAGGTCATGTATTGAAATTAAACAGTTTGACATATCTGAATTTTCTTTTGAAGGAGCAGCATTTTCAATTTTATTTCATTAAGGGCATTCAGGTATCATTTGTCTTTTTGCGAAAGGGTACACGTTTATCAGACGCCAGTACCCCTAGATACTCAACATAATGAACCATTCTGCCTATGATCAAATTCAATAAAGCTGATTTACACCTTTTTGTGTGAGGGTACACGTTTATCAGACGCCAGTTACCCCCAGGTACTCAATGAAACCACCCTACTGTTTTGATCATTTATACAGAGATAACTGATACACCTCATGACATAAGTGTTATCCATTTCTTTGATGGATCACTCAGTTTCTCAGTGATTTACCAGTCATTGCTCTGCCAACATTATTTTTCAAATATTTTTTAATATTTTTCTTAGCTGTCCTTTATTTGTTTCAGAATGACTTGTTTAAGGACAATACACATACTTAGCTTCTCTAACATGATTTCAGGTGAGTTTTCAGATTTCAGATACAGTTAGCATTGTCTAACATGTAATGAAATAAGGGTTGAGAGCTATTATCAATTATCAACATTCTTATTTTCTGATTGCAATCTTTAAACTCTAAAGATTATAAAATTTAAACCATTAAGTCAGTCTTCAAGCAATTAAAATTCTTATAAAGGAAGAAGTCTATTTTCTATTGCTTAAGACTTAGAACTGACTAACAGATTGCCATATTGTCAGACTCAACTCATTCAGGGTCAAAGGATGAATGAATTCGAGAGAGAAAAGGATTTTAGTTTCAATGAAGTTGATGACCTCTCTGAATTACATATAACACTCCCCCTGTCTATATGCATGTAGTTTTGCAAATGAATGGCAAGAATTAGATGAGAGAGAGCTTAGACATAGGTCATGGATGAATGATATGCAATGAAAAAATATGTCATGAAACAATATGAATGTTATGCATGCATGGTCTAGTCCAACATTCAATCAACCACAGAGTTTTATTCAAACCAACTGAAATTTTATTCATCATGCTGAAATTTACACAAGCCAAGTTCTCTTCTAAGAAATTTGAACATTTCATTCCCTAGTGGCTTAGTAAAGATATCAGCAATTTGTTTTTCAGTTTCAATGAAATTCAGTTCAATTTCCTTTTTATTAACAACATCTCTAAGAAAATGGTGTTTGATCTCTATGTGCTTAGTCCTAGAATGATGAACATGATTTTTAGCTAAACATATAGCACTAGTATTATCACACAACATTGGAATACATTCCAGTTTTATTTGATAATCAGCCAGTTGGTGCTTGATCCAAAGTACTTGGGCTGCACAGTTGCTAGCTGTAACATATTCAGCTTCAGCTGTGGACAAAGCAACTGTGTGTTGCTTCTTAGATGCCCAAGACACTAGACAACCACCTAAGAATTGACAGTGGCCACTAGTGCTTTTTCTATCTACTCGACACCCAGCATAGTCTGCATCAGTGTAGGCTAGAAGTTCTAACTCACACCTAGCAGGATACCATAGACCAAGCTCTTGGGTGCCTAATAGATACCTAAAAATTCTTTTCACAGATTTAAGGTGTGATTCTTTAGGACTAGCCTGAAATCAAGAACATAAACACACTGCAAATTGAATATCAGGCCTAGATGCTGTAAGATATAAAAGGGATCCGATCATACCTCTATATAGCTTTTGGTCCACTGGTTTACCTTGAGGATCTTCATCTAAGCTGGTCGAGGTACCCATTGGAGCAGCTATTTCTTTGAGGTCTGCCATCTTGTATTTCTTCAGTAAATCCCTTACGTACTTGGACTGAGTGATGAAGGTTCCATCCTTTGTCTGTGTAACCTGCAGTCCAAGAAATAATTTGAGCTCGCCCATTGAGCTCATTTCAAATTCATTAGTCATAATTTGAGAAAACTCCTCACACAGTTTGGGGTTAGTTGACCCAAAAACTATGTCATCTACATAAATTTGAACAATAAGTATATCTGGATGACTTACCTTAGTGAACAAAGTTTGATCAACTACTCCTCTTGTGAAGTTCTTATCTGTGAGAAATTTGCTCAACCTGTCATACCAAGCTCTAGGAGCTTGCTTAAGACCATAGAGAGCTTTACTAAGTTTATAAACATGATTGGGGAAGTCTAAACATTCAAAGCCAGGAGGCTGCCTCACATAGACATCCTCACTAATTTCCCCATTCAGAAAGGCAGATTTTACATCCATCTGCTGAAGATTTATTCCTAGGGAACATGCATAAGCCAATAAAATTCTGATTGCTTCTAACCTGGCTACAGGGGCAAAAGATTCTTCAAAGTCTATTCCAAATTCCTGATTATACCCCTGAGCTACAAGTCTGGCCTTATTCTTAATCACATTCCTTGATTCATCAGTTTTATTCCTGAAGACCCATTTAGTCCCTATGACTGTCTCATGTTCAGGAGGTGGGACCAAGTGCCACACCTTATTCCTGTCAAATTGATTGAGCTCTTCATGCATGGCATTAATCCAATGCACATCCTTGAGAGCACAGTCAATGGACTTGGGTTCTACATGTGAAACAAAAGCATATGCATTCAATTCATTTTGAATTCTTAAATGGCCTCTAGTCCTAGGAGGGTCATGCAAATTGCCAATCACATTATCTACAGGATGATCTTTCAGATATGTAATGTTGACAATTTCATCATCATGATTTTCATTTACCTCCCCCTGAACTGTAGGCTCTTCTCCAATAAGCTCTTCATTTTCTTCCTCATCTTCGGATTTGTCTGTAGGATTCCCTTCTTTCAGAATATCACCATTGTCTTCATTCCTGCATTGACCAATATTAGTCTTTACCAAAGATTCATCAAAAATAATGTGTGGAGATTCTTCAACAGATTTGGAATTCAGATTATACACTCTATATGCCCGGGTGTTTTCAGAATAACCAAGAAAATTCATGGTTCACCTTTAGGTTCAAATTTATCAAGGTCTCTTTTATCATTTATGTGAATAAAGCATTTGCAACCAAAAAACTTGAAATGAGCAATTGAAGGTTTCTTACCCTTTATGATCTCATAAGGTGTTTTCTGGGTAGAAGGTCTTACCATAGCTCTGTTAATTACATAACATGCAGTATTTACAGCTTCAGCCCAGAACTTCCTTGGCAGACCACCTTCAACCAAGAGTGTTCGACCCATCTCCACTAGGGTTCTGTTTCTCCTCTCCACAACTCCATTCTGCTCGGGTGTCCTTGGTGAGGAGAACTTGTGATGAATTCCATTTGTCCTGCAGAAATCATCAAACTGTGAGTTTTCAAACTCACCTCCATGACCAGTTAAAATATTTTCAATTTTCTGGTTTATTTTAAGACAGAACTCCTGAAATTCTGTGAATGCATCACTTTTCTGTGACAAGAAATATACCCAAGTGTACCTAGAAAAGTCATCTACCATGACAAACCCATACCTCCTCCCTGATAAGCTGACAGACCTGGTTGGCCCAAAAAGGTCCATGTGTATCAGCTCATAGGGTTTAGAGGACAAATCTTCTGTTCTAGATTTGAATGACTTCCTAGTTAACTTGGATTGAGTACATGCATCACAGAGTTTATTTTCTTTCTTAAAGGAAACTTCAGGAAGTCCTCTAACCATGCTGTGCTTATTCAATTTATGCAATACTGTGTAACTAGCATGGCCTAACCTACGATGCCATAAGAATGCTAAATCCTATCTGCTAGCAGTAAGGCATAGGTTAGAATGTTGTATATCATCTAAGTCTATCATGTAAGTATTATTTATTCTTTTACCAGAAAATTTAACAATTTCGGAATCAGGTTCAAAGACTTTACAGCATTGAGAGTCAAAAAGAACTTTGCATCCTTTATCACATAGCTGGCTGATGCTAAGTAAGTTATATGCTAAACCTTCAACCAGCATGACATCTTCAATGCAACAGGTAGTACACTTACCTACCTTACCTGTCCCGACAATCTTACCCTTTGTGTTGCTACCAAAGGTCCTTTGTGTTGCTACCAAAGGTGACAAGTTCTCTGTCAGCATGCAGAACTTGGCCTTATCTCCTGTCATATGCCTGGAGCAGCCACTATCCAAGTACTACAAATTGTTCTTGGCTGCCAGGCATACCTGCACACACAATCATGTAGAGAAGTTTGGAACCCAAGTCTGATTGGGCTCCGGAGCAGATGAAATGCAGTTAAAACATGAAAGCAAGCTTTTAGGAATCCACATTTGTTTAAAAGAATTCTGTTCACTGGATTTTCCAGATTCCTTTCTGTTATTATTCCTCTTCTTTTTGTTGTTATTCTTCTTGTTGGCACTAGCATAATTATTGACAGATTTGTTGCTTCTGTGCCAGTGCCTTGGCCAGGGTGCATTCATAAAATTGTAGCCATAGTAGTTTCTGGGCTGGCTGAACAAATGCATGTTCTTAGATGTCCAATTGCCATACCCACCAACCCAATTTCTAGTGTAAGGTCTGTGAGACTGTGTAGCCTGATATGCATGACCTGTAAACTTTCCCTGAGTCCCAGTCCACCCTGACCTATTTGGATAGGTTGACTGTGCAGTGTAGTAGGACTGGGCTCTAGATTGATAGAAATGTTTGGGTTGAGCTCTAAAAGCATTCTGTCTCCCCTTCACCTTGGATCCTGCTGACCTATTCACAGGTGTGTATTGGGTCTTCTTCTGAGATGGTGATGGTGGTGAAGACTTGGTAACATTAACATGGGGTTTATGTGCATGTGTAGGCTGACCCCTAACCTGAGACTGAGCTTTAGGATTTTGCTTGGATGTACCAGCTCTACTAGGCTCACTAATCTTTTGTTTGCCCTTCTCCTCAGCACTGGGCTTCTTCAGATTTACAGTTTTATTCACAGAAGTTTTTGAATTCTTGTTAATCAGAGGTCCTTTCTCTTTTTGTGCGACAAATGAAATAGTCTTCATTCCAAAACTTTTTGTTGCACTAGAATTAAATCCAAGGCCCTCTTTCCTGAAATTGACTTTTGACCCTAACAAAGCATTTAGGTTGTCTGAACCTTGGGTCATTTTCTCAATAATTTTCAGCTTGTCCTCATTATCTTTCTGAATATCTTCAATGGATTTCTTCAGTTCGATGTTCACACTTAGGACAGCTTCATATTTTTCACTCACAATTTTCATCTCACTTTCATATTTCTGTATTTTCAATTTCCATTCATCAGTTTCTTTTTCTAACCTCTCATTTTCTTCTTTAGAGGCTTTTAACTCATACTTGATTTCTTCTATTTCAGAGCATGTGAGTTTCAGCTTATTATTCTCAGATTCAAGGCATGCAATTTTATCAGTTAGAGTTGTGTCATTTTGCATGGAATTTATTTTTCTTCTTAGATGCCTATTTTCCTTTCTGATATCATCTGCTTTATCAGCTATTTCATGATAGGCATCTACCCAATCAGTAATAGTGAAATTATCGAATCGAGAGGATACCTCATCTGAGTCTTCCTCTCAGTCTTCAGAGCTGGTTGCCATGAGGCAAATGGGCTTTTCTGATTCTCCCTCACTGTCCGAGCTATTGCTCAAGCTACCTTCGTCCTCATCACTCCAGGTACTCACCATGGCTTTCCCTTTAGTGTTCTTTTTCTTGGACTTGTGCTTGAGCTTCTGATTCTCCGGACAATCAGCTTTTAGGTGTCCAGCCTTCCTGCATTGGTAACACACATTAGATTCAGTTTGCTTAGCAGGATTAGATTTATACCTTTTATCCCGTCGGCCACCACTATAGTTTCTTCGGCTGAATCGCCTTCCTTCTTTCCTGAGGAACCGCCTGAATTCCCTGGTGATCATTGCTATATCATCACCTACTATTTCTTCTCCAGATAGGCTCTCCTCGGATGATGATCCATTACTGCTGGATCGGCTGGATTTGCTGGCACCAGCCTTCAGTGCAATCGGCTTTCTCTTCTTCTCAGCTTCATCTATCTTCGGCAGATTAATTTCATAAGCCATCAGCGAACCAATTAACTCATCTGCCCTGGTGTTGCGCAGATCCCTTGACTCTTCCATTACAGTAGCTTTAGTGTGCCAAACACGAGTCATGGAACGCAGGATTTTCCTTACAATGTCATATTCTGAGTATGTCTTCCCAAGACCTCTGAGACAGTTTGTGATGATTGTCAGTCGAGCATACATCTCCTTGATGGTCTCATTGGGCTTCATCTTGAAGGCTTCATACTCTGACACCAGGAGGTTCGCCTTCGTCTCTTTGACCTGAGAGGTCCCTTCATAGATGACCTCCAGCGTATCCCACATCTGTTTAGCTGAAGTGCAAGATGATACACGGGAAAACTCTGTGGGGTGCAGAGCGCACTGAATAGCATTGATGGCGCTCTAGTTCATAGTATACCTTCGGATCTCTTCTTTGGTCCAGACATCCTCATTCGGGGACAGCTCAAAAGGTCCCTTACTCACCACCTTCCAAATCTCGTAGTCCTTTGCCCTCAAAAAGACTTGCATACGATTATTCCAATATGCATAATTTGATCCATCGAAGTAAGGGGGCTTGGTGGTAGAATGTCCCTCAGCAATCATCCCTCGAGCATCCATCTGTACCTTCCTCTTCGGGCTGTAAGTCTCTATAGAAGAGTTAGGCTCTGATACCAACTGTTATGTTAGATGGAAGCACTCTATTACCACGAGAGTGGATCTAGAGGGGGGTGAATAGATCGATGGCCTAATTTAAAACCAATATAAGGCTCTAATGCGGAATTTAGGCAGATCTATTAAATCACTAACTAGAGCGTTTGAACAGAGCAGAAATGAAGCGATCTGTGAAGATAATCAGGAAATCCAGTCACACACCAATTCAAGAGCAATCTCACAAACACAAAACACACAAGATTTTTAGGTGGTTCGGTCAGGAGACCTACGTCCACCCCACACTCAACCAAGTGTGGCTTACTGCTGTGCAACACAGCTTGCGTCCGCTGGGCAATACAGCTTAGCCTACAACCACTGAGCTTCACAGCTTGCTGTCCGAGACCAAGTCTCACCCGCTGAGGAGTTACAACTTAACCTGTCCAGAGGCTACAACTCTGCAAATCTGCTGGGGACTACAGCTTACCCGTCCAGAGGCAACACCTCTGCAAACAGCTGGCACACAGCTTGAAGAAACAGTTTCGGAAAGCAAAAAATAGAAGCAAATGAAAATGAGAAAACCCAGAAGGGAAATAGCTCTCAATGAGCACACTCAACTCTGGTATCTGAACCAAGAGTCTGAGTAACAAGCTCTCGAACAAACTCTCTCAACTCAACTCTCTCAATCTTCTCTTCTCTCCTTTTTCTTCTCTGTTCTCAGTGGCTCTCAGCTTTTCTTCTCTGTGGATCGTGCAGGCTGAAGTTCACACTCTGCTCTTCTGCTTCGATCAGGCTTCTTCTGAGGAAGAAGAATTCCTTTTATACCAGTAGCAGTTTGGATAGGGCGTGTGGCTTCCACATTTCCCGCCCAGAGCTTTTGCCAGATCCGAGGAATTTCGACCACATGGCAGCATCCTGGCTGGGCTGCATTCCACGTGTCTCAATCTGGGCACCTCGTCCATCCTTGGATCACGAGCCATGTCATCAATCTCTGCAAAGAGTCCCTGTCAGTAAGTCGAAAGGAACTTATCAGTTTAATGTCGACACCTTGTACAGACTTTATAGTATGTAATGTGCAGACGTTGTATAGACTTGCTGAAGTTTGATGCAGTGTGCACAAGGTGAAGTGTGCACAACAAAACTGAATGCACTAACATGCCGTCGACCATTGTACAGACTTCATGTTCACTATGTAGACGTTGTACAGACTTGCTAATGTGTAATGTAGAATGCATCAAGCAAAGTGTGTACATTGATGATGAATGCATAGATGTGCCGTCAACAGATGTGTGGACTTGGTGTACATGCAACAGCAGTGTGTAGACATTGCAATTCCTAGTGTTTAAGGCATGAGAACACAATGCACAATGTACAGACTATGCGTTATGCAACCAGATGATGTCTAGACTTTGATAAATTGATGCACAACAAAAAGATGCCTCCATCCTGGGCGTCAGTTTCAAAAGTGACGCCACTGTTGATGGGCGTCAAATTTCAAGCATAGTGGACTGTATAGACTTTCTATGGCATCGAGGTAACTATGACGATGTGCAGACTCTGCGTGCAACTAGCCAATGTATAGACTTGGTGAGCATGCATCACACAATGTGCAGACTTCGTGCAATGCATTAAGAAGTAATGTATAGACTTAGACAGTCTTCAGCTTGTGCAATGCAGTGTACAGACTTTAGAGATAATGCATGAACAAACGATGTAATGTACAGACTTGAGAAATGATGCATGCACAAGATAAAGATGTATAGACTTACAGTTATGCAGCCAGACAAATGAATGCACAAACAATGTATAGACTTGCTCATGGATAGTGCACAGTGAATGTATAGACTTGAGTAAGGAATGTGCAGACTTGGTGCATGAAGCAAGGTGTTAGGTAGGTGCGATTGATAAACACAGATCCAGAGGGGGGGTGAATGGATCTTTCAAAGAATTCTACCCAATTTAAAATTCGCATGAGATCATAACAACAAGATCAGTGGACAATTGATCAACCATAAGATATGCAAACTCAATTAAACTCTAGGATATAGATAATCAATTAAATCACGGTCCTAGCATGCATCTAGCGGAAGCAGACAATCAAACAAACCACTGCACAAGGATTTTTAGGTGGTTCGGTCCAAAGACCTACGTCCACCCCTCACTCCCAACCGGAGTAAGGCCTCCACTAGTAACACTAGCATAGTAGACTCAGTCTGTAACAAATGCTGCCAAACAGCTTGACCAGGGGAACAACCTCCCCTCTTCCTCCCAACCGGAGGGACACCCCAAGTGACTCCCAGCCACTTGGAAACCAGAGACACACGGTCTCTCTTCCTACAGACCCGGAGGGAACCCCTGGACTTGCTACCCACAAGCCCAGAACCGGAGGACCAAACCTCCCTTCCTCCAAACTGGAGGGGAACCTAGAGACCCAAGTCTCTCTTCCTCTGAAATCCAGAGGGAAACACAAGTGACACCAAGTCACCTGCAAACTAGTCTCGGACCTCTCTTCCTCCCAACCGGAGGGAAACAACCAATGACGTCCAGTCAAAGGCAACCAGAGATGCAAGTCTCTCTTCCTCCACACCGGAGGGAACCCGACCTCACACTAGAGGATCGGAAGAACAGCAAGTGAATAGTTCAAAGGAAAAACAAAAACGCAGCAACAGAAAGCTGAAAAGATAAAATCAAATGTGGCTCTCGCAGGAGCTGGCTGGCCTGGATTTGATCCACGGTCCAGTAGGAACTTCTTCTTCTGCTTCTCTCTTTCTTCCAGCACGAACTCTCTTTTCTTCTTCTTATTCTTTCTTTCTTCTTCTTCTTTCTTTCTTCTTCTTCTTCTCACTGCTTCTGCCTTGTCCTTCTTCTCACTTCTTTTCTTCTTCTTCTCTATTCTCTGTATCGTGGAGGCACTCTCTGCTCTTCAGCTTTTCTCGATGGCTCTCTTCATTTTTATCACTCTCAGCCGATGGAGGAAACTCCATATTTATACCAGCAGTAGGCAGCTAGGGCTTATGCTCTTTTCGATTCCCGCCCAAGCTTCAGTGGTCCACGTGTCAGCATTTCAGTCTCTAGGATCACGTGCAAGTATTGATGGCCTCATCCATTAAACCTGTCAGATAATCAGTTGAATAATAGTATCAGATGATGTATAGACTTGAAAGTTTAACTGAGTGTACAGACTTCGTGTGAAGTAATGGACATCAGCCCAAGGCGTCAACGCTTCCATCGTGCAATGTCGCCTCAGCTCCTCAAGCGAGATGCTCACGCCCTTGGCAACTGGCCAATGCGTCAACGCATCCAATGTCAGCGTCGACGTAGTGAACAAGATAGAAAGCGAAAGACGCACAATTGCGTCTACGCAGTCAGCCAAGTGCGTCAACGCACTAAAAGCACAGAACCAATGAAGACAGACAGGCTGTACAGACTTTGATGCTCAAAGATGATTGTATAGACTTTGCCTTAGAAACGAGTGTATGGACTTTGAAACAGCAAATGAGTAAGTATATACACTGAGGGAGTGTATAGACTTGGAACCCAAAGGCAGTGTACAGACTTGGTAAGTTTGAGCCAATGTACAGACATCAAGTGAAGACCAGTGTATAGACTTCTCGTGAAAACCAGTGTACAGACTTTGAGGCGTTTGACGGATGTATATACTTAGCCTTTGAGGAACGATGTATAGAGTCTGAACGTGAAGGCAGGCTGTGTAGACTTGAAGCGCTTGAAGCGATGTACAGACTTGGTGGTTCAAACAGTGTACAGACTTGTGAAGGCTTCAAGGCAACAATGTACAGACTTTGAAATAAAGAGTGTACAGACTTGAAAGTTCAAGGCCACGATGTATAGACTTCAAAAGAAGCAGTCCAATGTACAGACTTCAAGAACTCTAGACAACGGACGCTGTACAGACTTCAGCTAAGTAGGCCACAGGCCGATGTGTAGACTTGGCCAATGTGCAGACTTTGGCTTGGAACGAAGGTAAAGATGAGGCTGTATAGACTTGGCCAGAACGTAGGGAGAAGCACCAATGTGCAGACATGAACATCCAGCAGTTTATAGACTTCGTTTCAAGCAACGTAGGTAAAAGAGACAATGTATATACTTAGCCACCATTGTATGGACTTCAACGCAAATGAGAAGATCGGATGAACAGACTTTGAAGCTTAACATGGACGGTGGATGTATAGAATTCAAGCAACAAACAGTAGACAAAGCAGCATGGCGTCAACCCAGCTGCTCCACTGCGTCAACGCAGCTAGTGAACAGACAGCCAATGCGTCAACCTAATCTCCAACTGCGTCAACGCACTGCATGAACAATTAGCCGCTACGTTAACCCAATCTAGCCATGTTCATGAATTAGCTATTCAAGCAAACAATCAGATATTTAAGCAGTCAAACAGTCATCTAAATTAATTAGCACACCTCAGTGTGACTCATGGTGTGTCAGCCATCATCAAAACCACACAGGGGCACAACACAAGGCAATGAGGAATGTATAGACTTTCACAATGTATGGACTTGCCAAAGGAGTGATGGACGATGTACAGACTTGAGCTAAGCAAGGGCTGTACAGACTTGAGAGTGCACGATGTATAGACTTTGGCAAAGCAAGGGCTGTACAGACTTCAACTCAGCTGCAATGTTTAGACTTGTAGGTGCAACGTAGGTAAAGATCTAGGAGTGTATAGACTTGATATCGTGGAGCACACAGGCTGTACAGACTTCACCGATGTATAGACTTGGAAATGCTGAAGCATTTGATGCAGCAATGTATAGACTTGATGCACAAACACATCTCTGCGATGTATAGACTTCATTTCGTGCATGCTACAGGCCAATGTATGGACTTTGAATGAACGTGCATGCATTGTATAGACTTGAGTGATACATAGCCATATGCAATGTATAGACTTGAGACATGTATGGACTTAACTACTCGCACTAGCAATGGACTGTGTAGACTTGTGTGTGCTGCGATGCAATTATGGACTTGTGTGTATGCAATGTGCAGACTTGTGTTCTAAACGATACACAAGCACAACAAAATGTAATGTATAGACTCTGACTGCATGGAACACACGGACAATCTGATAAAGATAGTTTCATCAAAACATAAACAGTTGCCAATCAATCAAAACAAGCTGTTGCCAAAGAAGCAAAGCTTATTGTGAACATCATCAACAAAGAGGAGTCACAACAGAATGGTCCTATGTGCACCGGAGTGCATGCAAAATCTAACCTAGCAACTATCAAGCAATAATCAATCAAATACATAAGCAATGAAAATAATGATGCAACAATGATGTGGGGGCAGGGGGGAGATCAATAACTAGCACCAAAGCTCATAAATCTCATGGAATATGGCAATCAAAATGAACAATGAGTGCAATGTGGCACCACAAGGACGGTCTGTGTGAGGCCGCTCAAAGGGACAGACGGTATGTAAAGGACCGTATAAGCCAGGGAGCAACAGAACGATAGAATAACTGTAGAAAGAAACACAGATTGCTAGAAATATAGGACAGGAGGGATGAGGAACGTACCAGAAGAACGGTCTGTGAACAACCGCGTAATATTTGGGACGGATCTCCAGCAGTCTTGCACCTACGCTCAGAACAGCCAGAAGCGTACCTGTGCCAGAATGATAAACGGCTAACCACAAGCCATTCAGAATGTTAGACAGTCGATGGTAGGCCGTTTGTGATGAAACGCTGGCAGGAGACCTGGCACTGTTCGCAGGGATGGATGGTAGACGTTCGATCGCTCGAAGTATGAATGGCTCGGGGAGAACCGTTCACATTCCAGAATGCAAAAACCACGCCCCAACCTGCAATCACTCAAAGAAAGAGACTAACACAATGAACAAAGAGGTCAGCAAATCAAAAGTACGATGGGCACTAGGGGTCCCACCGTGATCGCCACAAAAGAAGGGTGTAGATATATTTTCTCCCCTCGAATCCGTTCCTTTTTCAAAAGCCTTCCCAAGTCTAGACTACCATCTCCACGTGAGGAACAAATGAAGACAGAGGAAAAGGGGAAGTGTAACAAACCGTGATCGCCACCAAAGCGCCGAACGTGATGGACACGCCGTGCCTTGGAAAGAGGGAGAGACACTCGCCTGGTTGTGGCACTGGGAAGATGAATGGTTGATGGAGAATCGCCTTTAGCTTGCACGGTCTTACGATAGATCACCTAAGGACGCTGTAGAAGAAGCGGGAGGAAGCGCTCCTGGAAGTTGAACGGCTCTGTAACGATCGCAGGACAAAGAAGGACGGCCGAAGATGCACCGCACGTCTCCTTGCATAGACAGAAGAGAACCGCTCGAGACCACCAAGTCAGAAGTCGCAAAGGGGTCCAACCTCCACCCTCTCCAGCCGGCCAGAGGGGATGGGCCTCGTGCTAGGGATTGCTGACCTACAAAACAACGTAAAGACACAAAGAAACAACCTAGATTAGAACTGAATTGTGTAGTATATGTCAAAATAATGAGGAATGAACGTGACTAAGTGGAAAGGGGATACCTGGGGGATTTTAAACCCCTAGGGTGTCAAAAACGCAGGTGGATGTGTGCATGGTGATGAGAATGAAGAAGAACGTGGAGAGAAAGTAATGCATGCAATGAAAAGTGACAAAAGCTATGAAACACAAAGGACTCAAAACTTGACTACTCTCTGAACCGGAGGCTTGTAAGGATGTAGAAAGCCTCCCTCCTTGGTGCTAGGTCGCTCAAGAATGCGGCAAGGCTTCGCCGTCGACCAAAAATCTGCCCCCCTTTTCTACCCGGCCTTTAGGGTCTATTTATAGAGCCTAGAAAGCCTAGCCCCGAAGTTAGGGTTTCCAGTGGATATTAATCTGAGATATCAAAAGATAAAGCGAAGATAATATCCCCAGCTTTCGTTAGGATCAAATCTCATCCGATTTGGTTGAGAATCCACGGAGAAAATCGAGGACAAAGTTGAGGGTTTAACCACAGATAAAAGGGATAAAATCTGTTAAAATTCAACAATCGATGTGATGAACGGTCTTACGATAGACCGCTCAACTGGATGGGCGGCCATATTCTGGCCGTCCAACCCCGTCGGTGAAAATTTAAAATAAATTATTAATAATCTAAATTATCCATTGAACTAATCGAAACCTTCGCCGTTAGACTCTCAGAGATGAACGGCTCAGATGATACCGTTCAAACAAAGAGCGGCCGAAGACAAACCGTTCTAGTCCTGTCGGTGGAAAATAAAAATAGATAACATAATTAGATAATTATCTAAAAACCAACGACATTAGGACTCTGGTGGGATAGATGACTCAGTAAATACTGCACAATAATCTTATGCGGCTACGTCTAGGCCGTATATATGCCTGCCGGTGATAATTCAGAAATTTAGCTAAATATCCCATAAATATATGAACGGTCCACAAGCAACCGCCCATGGATTGAGCGGCCAGGGATGAACCGTGCATGCACTTGGGCGCTTGAAACTTATAGAAAAGCCCAATCAATCATAACCAAGGCCCGTTAAGCCCTGAATCTACTTGGACCTAACCAAGGATGGTGGCGACCCATAAAACTGGCCCAAAACATGCCTGAAGATAGCCCCAACAAGCGATGGACAACTCGAGACATCAACAAATGAGAGCACGAGGAACGACTCAACTTATCGACAAAAAAAGGGTGTCAATAGAACCGCGTGAGTTCGTAGCCCGAAACGGGACTATTCTATCTATTCCGGCCATCCCTGGACCGGTAATCTTATTTAGCGGCCTGGCTATGGACCGATACTCTCCTTATGCGGCCCTATTATGACCGCTTTATTCTGGCCTATAAGCCGTTGGGACCTGTCAGCTGTTGCTTCTTTTGGCGGTCGAACGATAGACCATTTCTGTATCTTGCGGTCGTGCCTGGACCATTTCTAGACTATAGCGGTGCTGCGACTGGCCATTTATTCCTGTGCATGGTCTTGTGTGCGCTCGACCTGTTGACGCCTTATTGCGGCCTAGTTCAGATCGCTATTATTTCTTAGCGATCTGGCCCTGACCGTTTCTCTTTTCAGTCAGCAAAATTCTATTATTCTGTGAATTTTTGTGTGAACCCAATCCAACTTAGGTTAACTATTGTATTCTTCGAATTCTGGCCTTTGCTGGGTCTCCATTGATATTATATTCCTTGGAAACCATTTTTCTTATGTGGCTTTTCCTTGGAAGTTGACAAGCTTGGTCCTTGAATCTATCTCCTACTTGTTGTGCCTTGATTACAATGAGACACTCTTGGAATTCAGATGCCATTAGTGAATTGTCTGGAATTATTTGATATGGGACTTGGGTCCATTTTGACAATCAATGCTAGGCTGAAACTATAAGGGCCCGGATCTGGTCCTAGGGGTGAGGCGAAGCCCAGACGTGTATCGATATTATGAATGATCAGGTGTGGCATTGCACCAACTATATGCAAGATTTGGTCTGGACACATTTACATCTTGGGGCATTTTCCTTACATGCTTGACTTGACATGACTTGATATGGCATGATTTGATATGAGGTCCGGAAGGGACAACTTGTGATATGAATACTTGTACTTGTTCCCATTCTTGTACATGTTCTTGGCTATCTCTTTTCTACCATGTTTATACTCATTGATCTTAGTTAAGCCTCTTGTAACCTTGCCGTTCCTTTGATATTATTTATATTCTTGTCTTGCCTTCGGGTGTTTTTTCATGCATCATCTAATTGGTTAATTATTTAAAGCATTGCCTGATGATAGAGAATAATTCCTACTGAGCTTTTCACTCACCCAGTTTTTCCCAACCTTTTTCAGGTCATATTGAAGATACGACCACAAATGGGAGTAGGGAAGAGTGAAAGATTGTTTCGAGTTTTGGAGGAGGTTGTCTTTTGTTTATTTGAGTTTAAGTTCTGTAATTCGAGTCTTTTCTTTTGTTATTATCGTAATTGAGTCTTTTCCTTTTATTTATTGCAAGAGAGTCCAGAGTTTTGTAAATATTAAGTTTGATATCAATAAAAGCTATATTTATTTTTGGCGCAATTATCTGGTGTTTTCTTTTGTCTTTTTTTTGTTCTGTATAATGAATGATTCACTGCCACGTTCCGAGCGTGCTTCCCGCTGCTATCGGTTCGGGGCGTGATGTTAGCATTCTGTGTTTTGATTATGTCAAACACTAGGACTCATATGTGTATGATCTCATATGTGGTCTTGTGAACTTGCGGAATTTCTGTGTGATTTGATTGAATTATTCATGATCTCTGGTGCATACATATTGCATACAACAACTTGTGTTCAAACATCATTAACGTTACTATGCATACACATGTACTTCAGGTCAACATACAGTCAACCCTGTGCGCATAGATCTAGGTCTATGCATTTGTATGAATTTGGTCTATATGTGTGAGATTTCATCAAACACCATGTGTGCATATCACCTTTATGTGCATGGCATTTCTTGGTGTGCATGTCACAGTTAGTGCATTTCACAGTCAGTGCATTCCAAGGTCTGTGCAGGTCTCGATTTTATGCACATACAGGTCTGTGCAGGTTTTGCCTTGCACACATAAAGGTCTATGCATACTTCGTCTCCTGCATATAAGGTCAGTGCACATTTTAAGTGATTGCATACAAGGTCTGTGCATATCTTGATTGACTGTACGCATGGTCGGTGCATGTTTGCAGTACGCATAATGAAGGTCGGTGCACATACTGTAGCAGGTCAGTTCATATCCAAAACATGTTCACATCATAGGTTTGTGCATGTTTTGCATCGCACACAACCAGGGTCTGTGCATGTCTTTTTACATGCGTGAATAAGGTCTGTGCATGTTTGCATCATAAGGTATACATAAGGTCTGTGCAAGGTTGCATTGTGGGTGAATAAGGTCTATGCATGTTTCTGTAGAACGCATATACGGTCTGTGCATGTTTTGTTTATAGCAACTTAAGCTCGGTGCATACTTTTGTTGTCTGCATATAAAGGTCTATACATATGTCGATCGATTGCACACAACCTTAGGGCACGTCTAGTTGTTTAGTACATAACATCGGTGCATATTTCATGTGTTCACGTATGAGGTCTGTGCATGTCTTGATCAACTGCACGTAACGTCGGTGCACATTCCGTGTGTCTGCATATAAAGCTGGCGCATCTTACTGTTCCTTCGGTAGAAGGTCGGTGCACACTCTGTTTGTCTCCGAAAAAGGTCTGTACATGGTTTGGCATCTAGCATACAAGGTCTGTGCATGTTTTTAGTTATGTCATATTAGGTCTATGTACACTTTCTCATATGCACATCAAGGTCTATGCACATGTTGCATCATGGTCTACGCATGGTTTGTCTATAGACTAGGTCTTTGCGCACTTTTCCACTTGCACATCATAGGTCTGTGCACATTTTGGTTTCAACACTAGAAGGTCTGTGCTAGTTGTTATGCCACTCGCATAAGGCCAGTGTCTGTATGCAGAGTCTTGCGTATTAAGGTCTATAGCAAGCATGTGTTTCATGCATCATAGTTGACGTCTGCTTTGTGTCCCATGCATACTTTGTCTGAGTTTAAGGTCTGTGCATTTAAACTGATTATGCATAATCACATCCATAATACATTGGGTTTTGTGCATTTAGTTACATATCTATTCTACATAATCATGCCTAACTGGGTTTAGCATAAAATTAGGCTTGCATAGTTAAATTCTCTGAATTCGCCCAATCTGTCAGAAGCATATGAAATTTATTATTCATCCTTCTAATTTCCACAGTCTGATTATATCTTTACAATTCATTAATTAACTAGAATCCCTGAATTACTTTTGTTTACAAGGTGTTTGATTAAATACCTTATTTATAACAGGGACTTAAGTGACTGGACCGAGTTTGAATTACCTAGGCTAAGTAAAAGGCTCAAGGTCAGGATAACGATTCACATTGTCACAAGTATTGAATAAGTCACACGTGATCCAAGACAAAAAGCAGCCTAGAGCATCTGCCACGTGGAAAGTGAACGTCCTCCATCTAGCACGTGGCATCCCAATCATTAGCGGGAAGATTCCCTCCATTATTTTCAGCAACCTGCGGAGCCCCTATTCCTTGTTTATAAATAGGGAACCTGCGCATTTGGAGAAAGAAGAAGAAGCGAGAAATAGAGAGCTGAAGACATAAAGGAAGATAGATAGCCTGAGAGAGACAAGATATACGAAGAAGAAGAAATTCTAAGAGAAAAATTACAGAGAGAAGAAAAGAGAGCCAGGGTGAAGAAGAGCAGGAGAAGGAGAAGTAGAAGAAGAAGAAGAGGAAGGCAGAAAAAGAAAAGATGTGTGATCGGTAGAAAGCCAGCAAGATAGAAAGAGAGATCTAGAGAGTGAAAAGATGGAGAAAGAGAGAAATGGCAGAGAGCCGTGAGAGAAGAAGAGAGTCATAGCAGCAACGATCATCGAAGGAGAAATAAGATCTGTAGCTTCTGGATCAGATCCAAGCTACATTGCTCCAAGAGCGTGCTACATTGTCCGAGCTTTTTTTCCAGCTTTCCGTTGCTGAGTTTTATCATTCTTGTTTTTCATTTTATATTCCATTTCAGAAGCTGTGAACCAGTGGTGGCATAAGCTGTAAGGCCCAGCGGTTTTGAAGTTGTGAATCAGTGGTGGCACACTGTGAGGCCCAGCCAGCGCAAGCTGTTAGTCAGCGGATGGCAAGCTGTGAGGCCCATCGGATGTAGGGAAGCTGTAAGGCTCAGCAGTTTAAGCTGTGTATCAGCGGAATCCACACTCTGGTTCGAGTGTGGGGTAGATGTAGGTCAGGAGGACCGAACCACCTAAAAATCTATTCTCTATTGTGGTTTGATTTCTATCTACCATCCATTAGATGTATGTTAGGGATGATCTCATTAACAGTCCTGGCTTACTAGCTTTTGAGTTCACATACACTTAACTAGATTCAATTTTATCTAGCGGATCAGATCTGATAAGAGGGCTGCATATAAGCATTGTTGATCAGCTTACTATTAACTGATTAGATCTATTAATGTAGCAACCCTGATAAAAATAAGATTTAAAAAAAATAAATCAAAAATAAGTAATAGATGACAAAGAGCCTAAATGAGTAAATCATTAATCAAGAGGAAATAACGCCTTTTATCAAGGTGCTGATTCAAAAGGAAACGCCTCTGTCTAAGGCGTTAATTTAAAAAGGACGCCTACACACTAGGGCGTCAAATTTCAAACGACGGGAAAATAAAATTAAGGAAAGGAAAGGAAACACCCTCACCTTGGGCGCGTTTTTAATAAGTAACGACTAGGACAACGTCGTCAATTAAAACACACGACCTAGTCTAAGGCGTGAATTCAGTTCGAGTTTCGATCGACTCAGGAGTCTATCCAGAGCAAGTTCTGGATAACTATGACAAAGATGGAATATGGTAAGGACTCTATCATGGAAGTATTACTTCTAATACAACTCTAACCCTATTAGGATCCCCAAAATCCTATAAGTAACCCTCTTTGTCGAACCCTAATGAGCTGTTGGCCGAAGGAAGCTCTGCTGCTGCTGTGCGTGAAGAACAGGTTTATGTTCTTCTTCCTTCCGTTGCTTTTGCCTCTGGTTGTTTGAGGAAGGAACGTTAATATTCTTTTCTTCTTCTCCCTCATCTTCCTTTGCAGGTAGCATACAAACAACTAGTTGAAGAACGTGAGGTTCTTCATCCTCTTCTGGTGATCAGAAGACTCTGTTACAAATAGAGTATCGTTTGTCTTCACGAATCTGCACGAGTCCTTCATCCACATCTTAATCAGGTAGGTTTTCTCAAGAACGTAGCCCAAACTAACTCCAGTTGCTAGTAATACCTTCGTCATACATGCATATAGTTTTATTGTGGTTTCAGATGATTTCTATGTAATTTTAAAAAGAAACGCCCTTGGCAAGGGCGCTAATTTAAAGAAGCGACCCACACTAGGGCGCTAATTATTGATTTGACGCCCTGCCCAGAAGTCGTCAATTGCATGAAATTAATAAATACCCACGTTTAAAATTTAATATCTATGTAACCATGAATCTAATATATTGCATGAGTATACCTGTGAAATCCTGCTATTTTTCCTGTCATGATCATGTACCCTTTTTCCTGAAATTTTATTATCTGAAAATTAGTAAATTCTTGAATTCACGACCTTGTCTAGGTCGTCTCTTATTGAACTGACGCCCCAGATCAGGGCGCAAATTGAAAGGTAACGCCCCTGTCCAGGGCGCGTTTTTGTTAAAATTCCAGAATATTGATTTTCTGAAGAATAGAAATATTGAAGGGACGACTATTGTATACGTCGTCAAATTGTGAATAAACGCCCCTGAGTAAGGCGTTAATTAGATAATTAATGACTTAGCTTAAGTCGCTATTTTCTGTATTACTGTTTTACACTGGTTATTGTCAACCGAAGATTTCTGTCAACCGAAGGGTTTATATATATATATATATATATATCTATATCGGCACTATATTTCCACTCCGTGAATATAGTCCCATGTTTCATGATGTTTTTATCGCACTACCCTCAATTCTCATTGACATACAAGCTCTCCATTGGACATTCCGTTCCTTTGGACTAGCGAGTTAGTCATAGAGACCTCCGTAAGTCTCCTCGCAGCCTTGGATTCCCTCAAGGCCGACTGAGCTGGTTGTACCATAAAAACCCATTACACTATTTTGCCATGTCACTCTATAGAAACATGGTATACCGGCCCTCATGTTATGCAAAGTGTGTATCATGAGAATTCTCTTAATGGGATGAGGTTATCATGCCATTTGATGCTGTTCTTGTAAACCCCAATTCTATATTCAACATGATGTTCTTGTGGACCTCAATTCTATATTAAGAATGAGGACGTCTTGCCATTGATGTGCTGTTCATGTGGACCTCAATTCTATATAAAGAGTGTCCATACTTGCTTGTCATGGTACCCAAGTTAGGGAACCAATTCCACCTAGTTTTATTGATAATCGTGATTATACCGTTATTATCGCTTATCTATGTCAAGTGTCATATTTTGGACTCTACTCTATCCAAGTTTATCTTACATGTCTACAAGCTTTATTCTTGAAATTCCATAATGGCTATACACAAAAGTGGATGTTAAAATACATGATTAATGCCTGCGTAGATAGGGCCCGATCTGGTCCTGGGAGGAGCACCCGAAAGTACTTGTGCCCATGGGAGTTGATTGATCACGGTATTGGCATTATACCGAAGTGCATGACTAGCTTGATTGAACATTCCACAAATCTTGTACTTGTACTTGACTTGATATTACATGACTTACGTGACCCGAAAAAGGGTAATTGCATACTTGCGTGCTTGAACGTGATAGCCAAATTCCAACATGACATGATGCTTGAATATCTTGATAGCTTTTGATATAAGTTCTTGAAAGTTCATGACTAGTTCTCGTCGCTATCTTATTGTTATACACTCTCTCTATCTTGTCGTTTTGTGCGAGCATGCATAGCTATAGTGCATTCATGAAAGATGTAATTACTTAAACCCATTGCTAGTTCTTGAGATATAATTTCCTACTGAGCGTTCGCTCACTTAGTGTTTCCCTACTTTTCAGGTAAGTCCGACGATGAGGGAACTCAAACGGATGGGGAAAATCAAGAGTGAAAGAGATAGAGCTTCTTCCGTGTTATCTAGTCTTTTTCACATTTTCTTGAGTCAACCTTGTATTTTTCCTTTATTTTAGTTAGTACTTCAAAGGTTTGTAATAGACATATTCTTATGAAGGAATAAAGGATTGGGTTATCTTAACTTTTGCGCATCTCTGATTTTGGTGTCGAATACACTAATACTCTGATTGACATGATTGATATAAACTCGTCACGCATCTCCGGGTATCTTCCGCTCTCGGGACGTGACATTTTTTGTGGTATCAGAGCCTAGGGTATTCAATTCCTAGGAAACCCAAGTCCAATGATAGGTTTAACCTTTAACCGGTGAGATTGGGTAGAACCAAGGGTTAAAGTTAACATAGAAATGCTAGCTTCTAAATGAGATCACGTATTAATCTAGTTATTGTAATTGTAGGACGATGGCTGCCGAACGTGCTCAGTGGCGCAACATGCAGCGTACACTTCAAGGCATGACTCAGGTGCTACAACAGGTAGCACAAGGAGGTGCACAACGAGCAGGGAGTCTCCACCAAGTCTTTAAAAACATGAACCCACCTAAATTCACAAGTTCTACTGATCCGGACGACGCAGAGCACTGGATCAGGGAGACGGAACGTATATTCCGTGTTATGCAGTGCACGGATCAAGATAAAGTCTTATTAGCTACTTTCCAACTAGAAAGGGATGCCCGATGCTGGTGGGAATTAATAGAAGCTACTTTAAATCAAGACCAAGTTACTTGGGAAGAATTCGTTGAACATTTCAACGCTAAATATTTTTCGGACCGAGTCCAGGAGAAGAAAGCTGCGGAATTTACTGCACTGAAGCAATGGTCCTTGACAGTGGCCGAGTACGAGGCCCAATTTTCTAGATTATCTTGGTATGCTAAGCACTTAGTTAGCACCGAGAAGATGAAAGCTAGGAGGTTCCTTAATGGGCTCAGGCCCCAATATATCACACAGCTGGCGCCACTGGATATCCAGGTCTACTCGGAAATTGTGCGCCGAGCTCAGCTATTAGAAGACGCCACAGAACTATCTGATAGAATCCGTGGGAAGGACAAGAAAGAACAAGTTACAAGTTCGGGTTCCTTTAAACCCAACTTCAAGAAGAGGCCTAGCAATGGAGGTACTTCCTCACAAGATCAGAAGTTTAAGAAGACCAAGCCCTTCTCCATCACCACTACCCCATCAAATATAGTGTGCAAGCATTGGGACAAGGCGGGCCATAGAGCAGAAGAATGCTGGAGGAAACTAGGAGCATGTCTCCGCTGTGGGAGTCGCGATCATCGAATTCCCGATTGCCCATTACTTAATGATCAAGCCGGGGACGGAAAGCGCCCAGTAACCAAGAATACTCGTCTTCACGCAATCAAGGAGACCGAACCAGAAGAAAAAGGCGGACTAGTAGAAGGTACATTGAAAGTTTGTTCCAAGTCTGCATATGTCTTAATTGATACTGGTGCTTCACATTCAATTGTTTCCAAGAAGTTCGCTGATCCGTTACCCCTAGAACCGGAATGGATAAAATTAGTCTTGTCTACTCCTCTAGGAAACGAGACTGATATTACACACCATTACCAGAACTGTGAAGTATTGGTTCATGGTAAGAATCTCCTTATTGATCTTATATGTTTAGATCTAATGGAGTATGATGTCATACTAGGAGCGGATTGGTTATCTAAATATCAGGCAACGGTCGATTATCGCAATAGCAAGGTTACTTTCGAGGAATTTCCAGAACTGATCTTTCCTAGCCCCAAGAGGTGAAGCAAAATCCCTCTTATTTCGGCTCTCCGAGCTAGCAAGCTCATCAAGAAAGGATGTGTATCTTTCCTTGCATTCGTCACGATTAAGGAGGCTAAGGAAACTAAGATAGAAGACATTTCGGTGGTACAAGAATTCCCGGACGTATTTCCAGAAGATTTGCCTGGATTACCCCCACAAAGAGAAGTGGCCTTCACCATCGATTTAGTTCCTGGTGCGGGTCCAGTTTCTAAGGCACCGTATAGAATGTCACCTGATGAACTCAAGGAGTTAAAGGAGCAATTGATGGAACTCATTAAGAAAGGATTCATAAGACCAAGTACTTTCCCATGGGGAGCGCCTGTATTATTTGTAAAGAAGAAAGATGGATCCATGAGGTTATGCATCGACTATCGACAGTTGAATCATCTCACTATCAAGAACAAGTATCCACTGCCGAGAATCGATGAGTTGTTTGATCAAATTTCAGGATCCAAGTACTTTTCCCAAATTGATCTTAGGTCGGGATATCATCAGTTAAGAATCAAGGATGAGGACATTCAAAAGACTGCATTCAGAAGCAGGTATGGCCATTATGAATTTGTTGTTATGCCTTTCGGACTAACGAATGCCCCTGCTGCCTTTATGTAGTTAATGAATAGTATATTCAGGCCTTATTTGGATCAATTCGTGGTGGTCTTTATTGATGATATATTGATTTATTCCGAGACCAAGGAAGAGCATGAGGAGCATTTAAGGATTGCATTTAAAATATTGAGGGCAAACCAATTATATGCAAAACTCAGCAAGTGTGAATTCTGGCTTGAGGAAGTGACTTTTCTCGGACATGTCATATCAAAGGATGGCTTATCAGTAGATCCATCAAAAGTTGAAGCTGTAAGAAATTGGGAAAGACCGACCAATGCTAGCGAAATCCGAAGTTTCTTAGGTCTTGCTGGCTATTACAGGCGATTCATCAAAGATTTCTCTAAGATCGCCGTACCACTTACGAGGTTAACTCGCAAGGAGATCCGTTACGAATGGAGTGAGAAATGTGAAAGAAGCTTCCAAACTCTCAAGGATCATCTTACTACAGCTCCTGTCTTAGCTTTACCAATGGAAGGAGAGAAATTCGAGGTATACACTGATGCTTCTAGCATTGGCCTCGGATGTGTTCTAATGCAACAAGGAAAGGTTATAGCTTATTCTTCTCATCAATTAAAGAAGCATGAAGAGAACTACCCCGTCCATGACTTAGAATTAGCCGCGGTAGTATTTGCACTAAAGATCTGGAGGCATTATCTATATGGAGTATAGTTTACTGTATACTCCGATCACAAGAGTCTCAAGTATCTTTTCTCTCAAAAGGAACTAAATATGAGGCAAAGGCGTTGGCTAGAATATCTCAAGGACTTCGACTTCAATATACAATATCATCCCGGAAAGGAGAATCCAGTAGCTGATGCCCTTAGTCGAAGGCCGAGAGCACTGTTAGCCAATTGTATGATTCAAGAATGGAAGTTGCTGGAGCAATTTTCTAAGCTCAATATAAGCATGGACACGAACTTCAAATGTGTCACATTGTCTCATATAAGCATTCAGCCGGACCTATTAACTAAAATACAAGCACTTCAGGATGATGACCCAATATTAGTGGAAATCAAGGGCAAACTAGAAGGACAATCTGATTTCCAATTAGCATCAGATAGAAGGTTGTTATTCCAAAACAGAACTTGTATACCGGATTGTCCCGAGTTAAAGAAGAAGATTTTAGATGAAGCTCATAGATCAAGGTACACGATTCATCCTGGATCTACCAAAATGTACCAAGATGTGAAAAGAAATTTTTGGTGGCCCAACATGAAAAGGGAAATAGCAGACTATGTATCACGTTGTCTCACTTGTCAACAGGTCAAGGCGGAACACCAAAAGCCTGCTGGAAAACTACATCCTCTAGATATCCCTAAATGGAAGTGGGAGGATATTGGTATGGATTTCATCATGGGTTTATCTAAATCGAAAGGAGGACATGATGGAATATGGGTTATTATTGACCGATTGACTAAATCGGCGCATTTCTTGCCAATCTAGAGCCGATGGTCAGTAGATGTGTTGGCTGCATTATACATCAAGGATGTAGTCAGATTACACGGTATTCCTATTTCAATCGTGTCTGACAGAGATCCCCGTTTTACTTCTCATTTTTGGAAGGGTTTACAACATTCATTAGGAACGAGGCTTAACTTTAGTACAACTTTTCATCCTCAGACGGATGGTCAGACTGAGAGAACTAATCAGGTGGTTGAAGATATGCTCAGAGCTTGCATCATTGATTTTGATGGAAGCTGGCATGATCACTTACCTCTGGTTGAATTTGCATACAATAATAGCTACCAGACAAGTATACAAATGGCACCTTTCGAAGCTTTATACGGAAGGAGTTGCCGATCACCCTTATACTGGGACGAAGTTGGAGAGAAACAACTGCTAGGCCCAGACATGGTAAGGGATACCACTGAGAAGATACAATTGATTAGAGAAAGACTGCAAGTTGCTCAGTCTAGGCAAAAGGCTTATGCCGATACAAGAAGGAGAGATCTTGAATTCCAAATCGGAGATCATGTATTTCACAAGATATCGCCTGGACGTGGCATACAGAGATTTGGTGTTAAGGGCAAGCTTACACCAAGGTTCATAGGACCTTTTGAGATATTGGAAAGAGTTGGCGAGGTTGCTTATCGCATCGCATTGCCTCCTCAACTGTCCGATGTTCATAATGTGTTCCACATATCTATGTTGAAGAAGTATGTACACGATCCATCACATATTATTGAACATGGAGACTTAGTTATCCAGAAAGATCTCACATACGAGCAAAAGCCCATGAAGATACTAGATCATGAAGTACATACTCTAAGGAATAAGGTTATTCCCATGCTAAAAATATAATGGAATAAGAGTTCCGATCATGAAGCCACATGGGAGACCGAGGAATCCATGAGGAAGCGATTTCCAGAATTATTTTAAGGTATATACTCTACACTCTCCACATATATATATTATGGAATTTGGGGACCAAATTCTTTTAAGTGGGGGAGGGTGTAGCAACCCTGATAAAAATAAGATTTTAAAAAAATAAATCAAAGATAAGTAATAGATGACAAAGAGCCTAAATGAGTAAATCATTAATCAAGAGGAAATAACGCCTTTTATCAAGGCGCTGATTCAAAAGGAAACGCCTCTGTCTAAGGCGTTAATTTAAAAAGGACGCCTACACACTAGGGCGTCAAATTTCAAACGACGGGAAAATAAAATTAAGGAAAGGAAAGGAAACGCCCTCACCCTGGGCGCGTTTTTAATAAGTAACGACTAGGACAACGTCGTCAATTAAAACACACGACCTAGTCTAAGGCGTGAATTCAGTTCGAGTTTCGATCGACCCAGGAGTCTATCCAGAGCAAGTTCTGGATAACTACGACAAAGATGGAATATGGTAAGGACTCTATCATGGAAGTATTACTTCCAATACAACTCTAACCCTATTAGGATCCCCAAAATCCTATAAGTAACCCTCTCTGTCGAACCCTAACGAGCTGTTGGCCGAAGGAAGCTCTGCTGCTGCTGTGCGTGAAGAACAGGTTTATGTTCTTCTTCCTTCTGTTGCTTTTGCCTCTAGTTGTTTGAGGAAGGAACGTTAATATTCTTTTCTTCTTCTCCCTCATCTTCCTTTGCAGGTAGCATACAAACAACTCGTTGAAGAACGTGAGGTTCTTCATCCTCTTCTTCTTCCTCTTCTGGTGATCAGAAGACTCTGTTACAAACAGAGTATCGTTTGTCTTCACGAATCTGCACGAGTCCTTCATCCACATCTTAATCAGGTAGGTTTTCTCAAGAACGTAGCCCAAACTAACTCCAGTTGCTAGTAATACCTTCTGTCATACATGCATATAGTTTTATTGTGGTTTCAGATGATTTCTATGTAATTTTAAAAAGAAACACCCTTGGCAAGGGCGCTAATTTAAAGAAGCGACCCACACTAGGGCGCTAATTATTGATTTGACGCCCTGCCCAGAAGTCGTCAATTGCATGAAATTAATAAATACCCACGTTTAAAATTTAATATCTATGTAACCATGAATCTAATATATTGCATGAGTATACTTGTGAAATCCTGCTATTTTTCCTGTCATGATCATGCACCCTTTTTCCTGAAATTTTATTATCTGAAAATTAGTAAATTCTTGAATTCACGACCTTGTCTAGGTCGTCTCTTATTGAACTGACGCCCCAGATCAGGGCGCAAATTGAAAGGTAACGCCCCTGTCCAGGGCGCGTTTTTGTTAAAATTCCAGAATATTGATTTTCTGAAGAATAGAAATATTGAAGGGACACCTATTGTATACGTCGTCAAATTGTGAATAAATGCCCCTGAGTAAGGCATTAATTGGATAATTAATGACTTAGCTTAAGTCGCTATTTTCTGTATTACTGTTTTACACTGGTTACTGTCAACCGAAGATTTCTGTCAACCGAAGGGTTTTTATAAATATATATATATATATCTATATCGGCACTATATTTCCACTCCGTGAATATAGTCCCATGTTTCATGATGTTTTTATCGTACTACCCTCAATTCTCATTGACATACAAGCTCTCCATTGGATATTCCGTTCCTTTGGACTAGCGAGTTAGTCATAGAGACCTCCGTAAGTCTCCTCGCAGCCTTGGATTCCCTCAAGGCCGACTGAGCTGGTTATACCATAAAAATCTATTACACTATTTTGCCATGTCACTCTATAGAAACATGGTATACCGGCCCTCATGTTATGCAAAGTGTGTATCATGAGAATTCTCTTAATGGGATGAGGTTATCATGCCATTTGATGCTGTTCTTGTAAACCCCAATTCTATATTCAACATGATGTTCTTGTGGACCTCAATTCTATATTAAGAATGAGGACGTCTTGCCATTGATGTGCTGTTCATGTGGACCTCAATTCTATATAAAGAGTGTCCATACTTGCTTGTCATGGTACCCAAGTTAGGGAACCAATTCCACCTAGTTTTATCGATAATCATGATTGTACCGTTATTATCGCCTATCTATGTCAAGTGTCATATTTTGGACTCTACTCTATCCAAGTTTATCCTACATGTCTACAAGCTTTATTCTTGAAATTCCATAATGGCTATACACAAAAGTGGATGTTAAAATACATGATTAATGCCTGCGCAGATAGGGCCCGATCTGGTCCTGGGAGGAGCACCCGAAAGTACTTGTGCCCATGGGAGTTGATTGATCACGGTATTGGCATTATACCGAAGTGCATGACTAGCTTGATTGAACATTTCACAAATCTTGTACTTGTACTTGACTTGATATTACATGACTTGCGTGACCCGAAAAAGGGTAATTGCATACTTGCGTGCTTGAACGTGATAGCCAAATTCTAACATGACATGATGCTTGAATATCTTGATAGCTTTTGATATAAGTTTTTGAAAGTTCATGATTAGTTCTCGTCGCTATCTTATTGTTATACACTCTCTCTATCTTGTCATTTTATGCGAGCATGCATAGCTATAGTGCATTAATGAAAGATGTAATTACTTAAACTCATTGCTAGTTCTTGAGATATAATTTCCTACTGAGCGTTCGCTCACTTAGTGTTTCCCTACTTTTCAGGTAAGTCCGACGATGAGGGAACTCAAACGGATGGGGAAAATCAAGAGTGAAAGAGATAGAGCTTCTTCCGTGTTATCTAGTCTTTTTCATATTTTCTTGAGTCAACCTTGTATTTTTCCTTTATTTTAGTTAGTACTTCAAAGGTTTGTAATAGACATATTCTTATGAAGGAATAAAGGATTGGGTTATCTTTACTTTTACGCATCTCTGATTTTGGTGTCGAATATACTAATACTCTGATTGACATGATTGATATAAACTCGTCACGCGTCTCCGGATATCTTCCGCTCTGGGGGCGTGACAATTAAGGTGTTTTCGCCTCTATAGTTTTGAGTGTTAATTAGTTATCAATTCAGCAGAGCTTAATTGTTCTTACTTCTGCATAGCTTACCGATGAACTTTCAAATTGGGCTGAATTTTCAAAAGGGGATTCATTCACCCCCCCTCTAAATCCGTGTTTGCACCATTGCACCTAGTCTTCATAGACTAACAATTGGTATCAGAGCGGGTCTCTGATTGATCAGATCCAACGATCTGCAGAGGATCCTACTATCTTGTTTTTGGTGCATTGCTCATCCATTGTTACTTTCAGTATATCACTCAAATCTGCTTAACTATTTTTCAATGACTCTTCCGTTGGTCTTCGATGGTTCTAATTTTAGTTCTTGGCTAGGAGGCCTATGCACTTACTTGAACTCCATTGATTCCAATTTATGGAGTCTTGTATCCAACGGGCCACATAAACTGCCTCAGAATCAGACTAAATGGTCTCATGAGGACAAAGTAAAGGAAAGTGAGAACACTATAGTTCTAAATATTCTGAAAGCTGTAATTGATACTGATTTATTTCCATTTGCTTTCAAGTGCAAATTAGGAAAGAAAATTCTGGATGAGGTGATTGCTATTCATGAGAAAAAGGAAGAAAAATGTCTCATGGCTAAAGGCAGTGATCACAGTAGTGATCAGGAGGAGGACGATGAACAGGTAAATCCATTGAACAATTTCTCTTTAGATGATTGGCAGGAAGCATATGCTGACTTGTTAGAAGAATATGAAAAATTAAGAAAACAACATAAAAAGTTGAAAAAGAAAATTGATCAGAACAGTACAAACTCATCTTATGAAAATTGTTTGAAAATAAATCAATCTCATGAAAATTGTCTGTCTGATATTCAAATACTTAAGAAACAAATTGGATTGTTAAAAATTGAAAATCAAGAACTTGCAAAAAATGAAAATTTTGAACTAGAAGAAAAGCTTAGCTCAACTAGTGACAGTCATTTCTCTACTGATGATCCTGTTCAGAATAAAAAATTGCTGGAAGATCTTGAATGTGTTAACTTAGAACTGAACAAACTAAAATCTAAAAATGGATATCTCAGAAAATATTTTAAAGAACGTGAAGAAAAATCTAGGAAACTTGAAGTTGAGAAGAATGTCATAGCTAAAAAATATGATGCAATAAAATTTGTGAACATGGAGCTGCAGAGAAATATTGAAAAACTTCAAAAAGATCTGAAGAAAAGTTCTGAATATAAACCATCTTCGGAAGCCAATTCAGATGATCAAATTTTAATAAATGAGTTAATTCAAAATGATAAAATTAAGAAAGATAATGAAAAGTTAAAACAACTGAACTCTGCTATGTCTGAAAGACTTCTAGCCTTAGAAAAAGGAAAAACTATTTGTCATGAAGATTCTGAAAAACTGAGCAATCTGGAACAAGAAATTGAGAAATACAAAACTGCTAACAAAGTACTGAATGAAGCTATTAATTGTAGTGAATAAGAGATTGCAAGTTATAAAATAAACATTGCATCATTAAAAAATGAGATTCAGGATTTGAAATCTTCTCTGTCTAAGTTTGTTAGTGGGCAAGAAAATCTGGATAAGTTGCTAGGAGTCAAGGTCAACTTCAGGAATGAAGGGCTGGGCTACAATAATGATAATAAGAAAGTTTTTAATAACAAGTTAATGACATCAAACGTAGTCCCCATCTTAAAAGATAAATAGCCCATTGTTCAGAAAAATCAGAAACAATCTGACATTCAGAAACAAGCTGAAAAAGTGAAAAAGAATGTTCACGTGAAGAATAAGCAAAGAAACACTCATGATGGTGCTGTGCATGTGATACATAACCTGAACACACACACACATGCACACAAAAAGAAAATGTCATGCCACTATTGTCATAGATTTTGTTATTTGATGCATGAGTGTAGATTAATGGAACAAGGTGATATAAATGCAAGTGCAACGCTTGCTAGGAATTTTCATAAAAGAAATCATGCATTTAAGAAAAAGAGAATTCACTTTTCTTACTGTGGTAAGCCATGCCATAGGGCCATTGAGTGTTGGTATGCTCAGGGAAAGAAATTTAATTCTAAATCTGTTGAACTCCCTGCAAACAGAAATGATATTGGAGAAACTAAATTTGTTCTTAACAGAAATGTTCTTGTGTGCTTTGAATGTGAGAAATCTGGCCACAAAGTCTCTTGACTATTGTTGGCCAGTGATAAGAAAAATGCTAGAGTAGACAATAAGAAATTCCTTGTTCTAGCTCATAGCAAAAATGTGAAATCTGCTGTGTATTGTCATCATTGTGGCAAGATTGGACATGTCATGAAAGAATGCTGGCATACTCAAGGGAAAAGATCTAATTCTACACCCATAAACTTCCCTAAAAATCATAACATTTTTGATAAAGACAAATTTGTGATTAAGGAAGAATTTCATGCATGTTTTAACTATGGAAAGCCAGGCCACAGAGCTGCTAATTGTTGGCTAGCTGGTGTTGACACACAAAATATGATTGGGCAATAACCATGTGCTCGAAGGAGTCAACCAGAAGTCAAAGAGAGATCCACTCGGACCGTTGAAGCCTCAGGCCACCCTACAGGGAGTGCCAAGGACTCAACATTCTGTCATCTCGGGTTACACACCCACTACGGCTCACTTAAGGGCTATTGATGGTCAGAGCCTATGAGACCAGCATCAAGACAAGTGTGCCAGATATACCTCTTACCCCGTCCGACTAGGATGCGATTGTAACAGGCGGCTCCCGCCTGATGAAGAAGCCTCCCCGAGATGAAGAAATGTCCCTGGCCCCTCGGAGTAGGGAACCGAAGGCAATGTCAGCGGAAAACTCGAGTCACCCGACCAGGGCACCCGGGGCTTCGAAGTGGTCCGTGAGCAACCGGTGGATGATTCTGAAGGAGCAAGAACCCCCGGAGTGATGGCTCATTCAATGAGAATGCTTCATGCAAGCATAGGGCGGCCCTGGGGAACCAACATTCTATGTCACTAGGGGAATTTTTGAGGTTTTCGTAAAGATACATGCGGGACACTGAAATAATCTGAAAGCAGCCTTGAAGACATACGAGCTTGGCAGAAATCATCCCCGGGGGTACCATTTCAGTGGAGAAGGTCCGCGCACTTTCTGAGAGAGGGTGGCAGCACAAGTCGGTGTGCCGAAGGGCAAATCGGTGCAAATCCTGGGAAAATCGGTACGGGTTCTGCACGTCTCGAAAATTTGTAGAAGCCCCGAATTAATGCTCCAAAACATATTCTGGGGCCACTGCACTAACTCCAAATCTACCCCAGACGACAAGCTCTCACTGGGTTCATTTCGAGGTAAAATGACAAAATTACAAAAATACCCTTGAGTGGCCGAGTCGGTGGCGCTACTTCGCTTGAGTCGGCGGCGGCCTTTGTTGCTGAGGGGGTGGCGCCTTAGGGCTGAGTCGGTGGCGTTGATATGGCTTGAGGCGGTGGTGCCTTAGGGATGAATCGGTGGCATTGATATGGCCTATTTTGGTGGCTCGCCTATATAAAGGGCCTTAAGCCCTCACAAAAAAGGGGGGGATCGATCGAACAAAGGGGGAAGAGAAAAAAAAGCTCGAGCAGAGAAAGGGAGAAGCATCAAAGAGTGATTAGAGGAGTCATTGAGCGAGGAGAGGCTCGATATCTGAAGGGGAAGAAAAGGGAAGAGAGCGAGGAAAGGTGGGTCGCCACAAGAGGCCTCGGCCGTCCGCCATTTTGTATTGGGTCGATTCATCTCGATTTCCTTTCTCTTCCATATACTTATTCTGCTGTTCTCTCCAGTTCTCCCATGTTTGTATCCCCTCCGTTTATATTCCTCTGTAATCGCAAGGGAAAGTGAATAATAAGAGGATTTTGACCCCTTTTGCCACAGTTTTAGCATATTTCTGTCATCTTGACTAAATCTGTGACCGACTATCGTGGGGTTTCATCGATACTACTTCGATTTTCTGATCCCTCCCCCTGAGCGTGAGGAGGCCTTAAGGGTTAGACTGATGATGAATCCTGTGATCACTCATCTCGTGAATCTTTTACTATCTTTCCGTGCAATAATGGCTCATGGCCACGCCTGTAGTGGGCGATAATAAACCCCGTCCAGGGCTATGTCTCTTATCGATATTATAATGTAGTTTGTGAATCTGTGTTTGCTTGAATGGATTATGAATGAAGAGCTGTTGAGTGTCCCTTCACTCGAACCTATCAGTTGTAGGGACACCAGTGTGCTCCGACAGTCAATGCAACAGTCCCTATCCATTTTGATGCGGGACGGATGACGACCGGGCTAAGACCTACGACGGACTCGAAGTGCGGCCAGCACTAGCATACTAAGGCAAGGCGGGCGGCTGACCACCGTGGTATTCTCCGGGTGGAGACGTCTCTCAACAGCGACTCTCTTGAGCTCGACGATCGTCCCTTGCGAGGGAAACGTGGGGATCGCGGCGATTAAGAAACCACCGTCGTCTAGGGTGCTAATTCGCGCTCGATGCTCAATTGGAGCTATGGAACGGGTGCTCACAACTCACAAACGCGGTGAATTTGAAACTAGTTATCGGCCCTATTCTCACAAACGCAGCAATATAGAAAGCATACTAAATAGCAAATGTAAGGATCGGAACGAGCACGTACCTCCACGACTAGTCGTGGGGAAGAATTTTCGGCCGATTTCCGAACAACCCCAATACACACAAGATTAACTTTACAATTTCAGAAGCTTGGCCCACTCCACACATGGAGGTATCGGGCTACAATCAATAACTTTGGGATTGCTGGAACCCGGGTTGACGGGCCACTCTCGCAGGAGGCGAGGAATGCGTGCCGGAGCCGCTTGGGTACGCCGACGGAAAGCCGACCCGGTTCTGCCCGCGCTGGTCACCCTGCGCAGCAAGCTTGCGGAGGCTGGTACGGATGGATCCGATGCCAGATCGGAGCGCCGTTTGTTGGAGAATGTTGGCGACTGGATGTAGCATCTTCACTCCAAAGATCGTGAACAGATGCCTTTAGATCTGAGCGCAGTGATGAATCTTCTGAGGTTCTTGTTTTGTGCTCACAGAACTGCACAGAAACACGGTAAAATGTTGGGAAAATAGTTGCCGATGTCGGATCGGGGAGTTCCTTGTGGGAGAGGGTAGGTGACGTCCATAGGAAGAAATACTATGAAGACCCCTCACACGGATCTTGGCCGGATGAAGCGGGGCAAGCTCTGAAAGTTGATTCTAGTTCTCAGTAGGGCCTGCTCAGACCAGCCCACGCGATCCCACGAGAACTGCCGTCACGATCAGCACCGGTCACGGATCGAGGTGAAACCAGAGGCAACACAAAGAGGACTTGAAATACTACGATTTCTCTTCAGGAACCAACTTCAGATGGCATCGGGGTTGGGCTCCAAGAATTAAAACACAGACAACTTTAATTCTGGGAAGCATTCAGGAACCGATCTGCATGCCTTCACGAGAAAAATCGCCATCGTTGCTCACGAACTCCGATCGATACAAAACCAAAGCTGAAAGTTTGCTAACTTGTAGAGATATCACAGATAATTTTTTTGGAAGAATAAGATAATAGGAAGAGGGGGATATGGGGTCGAGTCTCACGACCCAGTTCTGTCCAGTCCCAGGACAGCTCAATGGGAGTCACACCCAAGAACACACAAAGAGAATCACTCTCTAATGAACTTTTCCTTCAACAAAACTTCATTCTATTAAGCATAAACACTATACATGCCTTCTTATAGGGAAATGGAAGGGGTAGGGGGGAAGGGAGTTCGATGGATGCAAGGGGAATGGGAAGGGGGCTGCGCCCCTTTGATTGTGATGGGAGGGGAAGGTGACAAGGGGGAGGGGAAGCTTCCTCCCTTTGAAATTCAAAGGTAGGTGGCAGCCATATATGGTAGGCTAGCAGCCATTAGACCTTGACCAGCAGCCATCCATTAATCCATGTGGTGAATGGAGGTGGAAGAAGCTTAAAAAAACATAATTCCTAGCCTAATAAGCCAAAAGAGGGGGCGCCCCCCTTCTTGGGCCTTGAATGGGCCAAATGTGGCCATGGCTTAACCAAGCCCATTCCAACCTAGATGGCTTAAGGACATTCCACCCTTGAAGGCCCATGAATGAAGAGAGCCCACTCTAGATTATCCAATCTAGATAGCCCATGTGGAAGGAAGCCCATATGGCTTATGGATCCATTAGAAATGGACCAAGGCCATTCCTTCTTATGGAATGCTTTAAGGGCTTTAACAAATTGGCCCATTAGGAGCCTTACAACCAGCCCTTTAGCAAATTACATATACAATACCCTTTACAAGCCCAATTCAATGCCAAAAAAGGTCCAAATTCAAGCCAAATTATCCCCATTTTGAAGAAAAGCCGATGTAGTCCACTTGGCGCTCCGCGTATGGCACCGTCGGTTCACCAACGTGTCACGTGGTCGCCTTGGTGTCCGCACCACATTTCTTGCATGGCTATCATACACCCCCTCTTATGTTCGATAAATTGTCTTCAAAACATTCTGCCCTCCTTTCTCCCATTTTGTTTCTATTGATGATGAGCACAGTCACCTCCAGTGACTATCACTGCCAGAGCATTCAAGCTCACCTGGCGATGGAGGGGCAAGATGTGGTGAATTGCGTTTCGATCGTTTCTGACTACCTACACCGCGATAAGGGGGGGGGGACAATCACCGATTGTCGTTTGCAAAATTAGCCCCACTCTGAGTTCCAGGGGGTCTGTCGACCCGTCACATGTCCCTCTGGAATCTCATTGCACAAGCGGGTTATCAAAGATGCCGTTTATACGGCTACATTCTGATCCTCTCACATCGCCCCCCTGTTACATGAATTTTCCCCGTAGCACCATGAGTCTCTAGTAGGCTAGCCTCGAGACTTACATGGTGGTGCTTTTGGGAGCTGAGACAGTTCCCTTGAACTGCTCGGCATGTTTCTGGCTTGGTACCGCCTAGCGTGTGCCATGCCACTTTTTGACTGAACATTTCCCCACGCAGGGGAGATGCTGTCAAATTTTCTCCAGAAAAGTTCCTAACTCTGTCGATGGTTTTCATTATTCCCTACACTGTTCAATGCTTAATGTGTCTCAATCAGGTGCTCGATGATTGCCTGCCTGTATGCTCGAGTAGGAACCTCGCATAGGCCAGGTTGAATGAACTGGGTAAATAAGACCTTTGGAGTTAATTTAATACGTGTGATGGGGTGTTAACATCCTTCTCAATTCCCATAAGCATGTATAATGCGAAGAGATAATGGCTAAAAGAAGGCTTTCTGTTGTTCTCCCCGCTAACAAATAAAACCTCATGGGCTTATGAACCTAGGGAAGTCTCTGTGAGTCGGTGGCGACGCCACCAACTCCGCTACCCGCGAGCTCGAGCCGGTAGCGACACCACCGTCTCAGCCCATACCGCACCTCCTCTTCACTAGCACCGACGCTACATCACCATCCTTTCCCCTGACATCGACTCGTATCACCCCCCTCTGCGCCACTAGCACCGACGCTGCATCGCCTTCTTCTCCCATAACACCGACCCAGCCCTCATTCTCCTTCGTCGCTAGCATCGACCCCCGCCGTATATCCTTGCTACTAGCACCGACCCTCTCCACCGCTAACTTCGCATCGGCCATCGCCTCTCGACTATATGCACCGACCCCTGCATCGCATTCCTCAGCACTTGCATCGACCTATGCCGCCTCTTCTCTGCCACTCGCACCGACGCTGCATCGCATTCTTCTCCCATAACACCGACCTTGCCCTCACTCCCCTACGCCACTAGCACCGACGCACATTGCCTTCCTTGCCACTAGCACCGACTCAGCTTGAGCCCCTCGCCGCTACTAGCACCGATGCCCATCGACTCTTCTCTACTAGCACCGAGTTGGCCAGCGCCTCCTCCTCAAACTTGCACCGACCCCAGTGCCTCCTCTTCAGACCTGCACCTACCTAGCATCACCCTCTTCATCTTGCACTGAACCCCATTTGAACCTGCATCGACCCCAGTGCCTCCTCTTCAAACACGCACCAGCCCTTGGCAGCATTGCACCGACTTTTATGGTGCCTGCTGCCAACTCAGCTCTCCTATGTGCCCTTCTTGTTGAATACTTCTGAATAAATAGCCAAATACATTATATGTATGTATATGTATATATATGTGTAAATATAAATATGTCTATATAAACGTGCTGATATCATCTACTTTCCATGCTTCTGGTAAATAGCTCTTCCTAATCACCCATGTTAGGGTCATAATGCCCGCTTGTGTGTTTGGTCAAACTTCGGTATATAAAATTGCGTCTAATAGAAGGCCGGGTCCCACCCAACTGGAAGTGTCGCTATGCGTGATGGTGGTCTTCGGACCTAAGTTCCCCGCCTCGTACCGAAGTGCGAACGCGATAAATCTTAATTCCTCTTGCATGAATAAAAGGAAGCATAGGGGTCTGCGTAGCTTCGCGTCTATGTTACTTCCGACACGTCTTTATTATTCGGCCCCGAGTGGCACTTATCTTGGCAATTAATCAAGGGTTTTCCTCCTTCTTGGAGGATGTAATTAATGCTATAGCCTTTACGGTATAGCGGACCTCCGATCCCGACCCGGACGAGCGCACGATAATTTGTCACTCCGGTGACTGGCACGCCTACGCCTCTTCATATTAATAAAATTTCGATGCCACCAAAGTGGCACGCCCGATGGGATCGAGCCTCCCTTCATCTCTTTGCCAAGATAGGAAGCCATTTGGGCTTCCCCCCAGAATACTGATCGTCTGCCTGTTTCTGTGATTGCAGGAAAGCAAGAATGGAGACCAGACTAGCTGCACTCATATTCGGTTCGGACGTCGTCAACAACCACGTCAACCACGGGTAACTGGCGGTGCCAGCTGTGTTTGGGTCCTTCCTGCCCACTGTCATCTTCCCTAACTTTTTGGGGTTGGCCTTTACTGAATTATTGGAAGTTGAGTCTTCCGAGCCGATGAGGGTCAAGAAGGCTGAAGAAATCAAAGTGCCTGAGGCCCCACGCTGTGAGGGCCCATCAAAGAAGCCGACAAGGGTGGTTAGCTGCATGGTGCATCACGCCACCAACAGGGTTCACCCCGTTTGCAACAGGAAGTCTGGAGGCCGTCATCACAGGAGTATCCGAAAGAGAACTGCTATTATTGTCACTGGGTGCCTCTCTGCATTTAAAAAGTCTATTCTTATTGGGGGTGTCCGCCTCTTCCTCGATGGACGTGATGCCCATGCCATTCCTGACCGGGTGCTCCCCACTGTGCCTACTCACAACTCCTTTCAAGCCTTGTCTGGCAGAAGGGCAGAGAAAGAAGAAGAAGGTCGTGAAGGCCGAAGAGAGCTCGCCACACGGCCAAGGAAGTTTAAACAGGTGTGGGTCCCCAAGAGGGTCCAACCCAGGAAAAAAGACATGCCCATCCGTCCCTACGAGCCCAGATCAAGGGGGGCCGAGAGGAGGAGAAATGAGAGGGGTGCGGCCCCAAAAGAGGAGGAGTATGCGGTTGCAGAGCTTCAGTGCCATGGAATTTTCCATGCCTATGCCAGGCAGGCTGATATCCCAATTGTTAGGGGAATGGTCCATCAGCCATCGGAGAGAGCCCGATTGGCATATCTACCTCAGGTGCGAGTCCACATGTCGTCTCCCATTCCCCACGGGGGGAGGGATCAAGAAGAAATGACCGATATGGTCAGAGGGTATTTTAGGGGCTTAGGTAACCCCTCGCTAGGCCAACTACGCCTGCTCCGAGCAGCTCTGGCTGAGGAAGAGGAGTACCCACCAATGGAGGTCGGGGAGGAAAAGGATAGACAAGCCTCATCCATGGATGATAACGGACATGAAGGCCAGTTTCAGCAATACTATGATGCTACAGAAACGCCGCCACAGCAAGGGGAGGAGACGAGGAGAATGTCAGTCTTTGAAAGATTGGCCTACCCAAGATGGGTGAAGAGAAGTGTCTCCAGATATAGGAGAAATTTGAATATTATCACTTGCAATATGGCCGGAGTGGCCAGAAGATGTAGCCATTTGCCAGACGAATCGTAGGAGTTGGCCCGTCTAGCCAGTCGGCCCGGGGCAGATACCAGGATAGTCACAGTTGCTAGAGAAAGACTATAGATGATAGAGGAAGTCCGGGAGGTTTCCGAAGTAACCGCCACCCTAGCTGTTAATATAGTGACCACTAAGGAAGACGAAGTCTTGCTGAATGCCTCACCTGAGGGAGCTGTGGGAGAAGCAACAGAAGGCACTTCAAGAACGACGACTATGGACCCGTCTGTATTGATGTTGCTGCAGAAATATCAGCATGAGATTGAACTCCTCAAGAAGCAATTGCAAGATAAAAATGAACAAACATCCACTTCTAAGCAGCCAGAAGTGCTAGAAGAATCTTCACAGGGAGGGGTTCACTCCCGTGATTTCCCACCTTTATACACTCTTCCTTAGCCAGCCGAGCATTGCCAAGCTGCTCCGTTGCAAAGGGCTCCTCAACCATTGTTACCGCCAATATTACCGCAGCTGCATCAGGCACCTTTGCTGCGCCCGCTCCCATAGGCAACTGTACTAAACACACCATACCGGCAGCCGGCCCACTTCTATCCAGAGCCAGTAGATCCTGCAATAGTGAACCGACTTATGGTTCAAAAGATGATAGAAATGAAGTTGGCTGAGCGGGGCGAGGGTGAGTACATGGCTTTTGATGCCTACTGGGTGCCTTACCCACCACACCATGCTGCCAAGCAGCTTCCCCCGGGAGTCAGCAAGCCGTCGAAGTTTGAAAAGTTCAATGGGCCGGGGTCCCCTAAGGAGCACATAGCCTATTACATGACCATCATGGGGGATCTGGCCTCTGACGAGTCATATCTACTGAAATTTTTTGGGTCCTCTCTGACAAGGCTCGCAATTGAATGGTATTCAAGCTTGCTGGTTGGGTCGATCAGCGACTGGCCAGATATGTAGAAGAAATTCTGAGAAAGGTTCCATGTGACCGAAAGGGAAGTTACTATAGCCAAACTCTATGCTACCCGTTAAAGACCGGATGAGACAGCTCTTCACTATATACAAAGGTGGAGGAACCTCGGAATGAGGTGGAAGTGGCCCCCGCACCAGGAGGATGCTATACAGATATGTAAGTAAAACCTCCGTAGAGAGGTGCTAGAAAGGATGATTGGAATGGAAGTTAGGTCATTTGACCGTCTTAATAATATAGTAGTCAAGATTGAAGCCTTTCTGGCGAAACATTCAACTGCCACATCCGGCACTTCTATACCAAAAGCAAAGGCGGTCGAGCGACGCTCGGCACCTAAAGAAGCCAACACCATCGACTTTAAGGCCTTTGAAAAGCAAAGGGATAATGCTAAGGAAGTCACTGCGCCTCCGCCGGATAAGGCAGATGATAAGAAGGAGGGCCCCTCACTCAGGGACAAGATGAAGAAGGCTTATTCTTTTCCCAAGGAAAGGACTAAGGTGCTGTTTGACTGGGTTACCCAGTATGACATAATTACCCTGCCTGAGCCAAAAAGGGAAGAAGATCTGAAGAAGCAAGACACTCCCAGATTCTATCCTTACCACCGAATGTTGAGGCATCCAATTGAAAATTGCTATGTCTTTAAAAACATCATAAAAGGCCTGATAAGGAAGGGAGAGATATATATGGGGGAGCACAAGGTCGATCCCCCGCAGCCACATGAAATTCAGCTAAAGCGGACGGCTATTAATATGATATCTCTATACCAGACATTACCTGAAGAAATGGCGGAGGTCAGTACGTAGCATACATATGAGGCGTGTTTTCTCACACCTCTAAAAGACCTACATGGATGGCAGCAGCTCTCTGCAAGGAACAAGAAGAAGCCTTTACCCCAGTCAGCTAAAGGGGTACAAATTCGAGGCGTTACACCCCGGCTAACCCGGCCATTCCTAGCTCTGGTCTGGGTTGAGCAGCCTGTGAGGGTCAAAATCCCTGTCCGCAACTGGAAGAAACCGAATTCATTGCCCCACCTTAAAAAGGTCGGCCCGGAACTCCAACGGCTGCAGGCCTACATTGACAGGCTAGAAGAATATGAGCAGTCAGCATTACAACCATTACTCATGAAGGATCATGTCCCATGGGAAGAGCTGCAGCAGCTCTCCTTGCAGCAACAAGAAGAGTCCAAAGAAGTCTCTAAAGAGGACGGAAGCATGTTCTGGGGGCAGGCGCCTACTGAAAAGAAAAAGAAGAAAAGAAGGGGTCAAAAGGCCAAGAAAGAAGCCGTGTTATCCTGCAACACACTGTCCGCCCTCTTCACCCTGCCTGGGGATGAGGATGGAGATGAAGACATATATTATAGTCCCGCTGTCGAGGCTAATCAGGTTGAGACCTCTCAGTCAGCACATGTGTAGTGCCCCAGAATTTTTATAAATTAATTCTGATATAATTAAGAATTTTTTGGAATTATTAAGGCTCTAAATAAATTAATTAATGAATATTAGGTTAAATAAATCATTATTAAGGCCCAAATATGGTAAACAATTAATCCAGCCTTAATAAATAAAACCCAAAAGGTTTAAAGACCAAGCCCATTAAGTTCGACCCATATTCTAGAAAGTTATTTAGCCTATTCACGAATTTTAAGGATAAATATCATTTTTATAGATGATTATATAGATAAACAAACAAAAGGGTTGGAATTTTATTGAATTCTGTGCACATGGGATGTAGCGGTCTATTGTGCGACCGCCACAGTCAGGTAACACACCTACCTTCAACCGTTACGCTCTGTTAGTTCCGTGAAGTGAAGAAAGAGCAAAAAGAATAGATTTTTGCTAGTCTATCCCTTAGGGATCGAGATGGGAAGACTAGTAGAGGTGTTAAGGACTCTTAGAAGTCGATCTAAGCTTTAACAAGGACTCTAGAATCGATCTAATCCTCAAACCCTAGCCAAAACCCTATAAATAGGACCTAGTTTTGAACTGAGCGACCCTTACTTTTGGCTCGTGAAGAATCAAGGTAAGGAGTCATAATTTCGGGTAAGTTCTTTAGAAGTTTTCATTTATAATACTTTAGACTAACTACCCATAAAATTTCATGTTAGGAGATCAAGTAACCAAGGAGATAAATGCTTCTAAAGTCGCTGATTCTATCATAGCAACCCATAATTCAGAGCAAAGGACTACTGAAGATAAATGAATAAGGATGCCCAAACAAGGTAATTAGGGAAGGGTTCTTTAGAACTTTTTGTTCCCAATAGTTTCATCTTCCTACCCTTCAAATTTCACATCTTTAGGTCAAGAGGTTGGAGAGCTAGGGCAACGTGAAGTTGCTGAAAAATCATAGGAAGAGAAAAACTAGGGTGACCCTTGAAGACTCAAATTAGAAGTTTAAAGCCCAGTTAAGAGGTAGGTCATCTCATGAATGGCAAGAACATCATGTGAGGGATAAAAGCCCTCTGATTTTGATTGATTTCATGCATTCTAGACCATGAATTCATGTTTTAGTTTGACCTATGCATACATACATGTCTTGAGTCTTAATCAAAGATAAAAGATATTATATTGTTCAAATCACTGCAACCTATGCATCTAGATAGCCTCTATATTTTGTTTCTCATGACTAGAATATTCTAAGTATTTTGATTTCCAGCCATGATATATTTTCAGTCTTTTACCTTTTATATCCTGTCAGTAGAAGCTCTGACGGATTAAGGTAAGACCGTCACATTATTGTAACAGCTTTACGAACAGCCGTCACACCCTCTGTGATATTTAAATTTCTCTGTTGTCTCTGACGGACCAAAGTGAGTGCGTCACAATACTGTAATGGCCCCACGATAAACCGTCATAGATGTATAACGCGTCTGTCTTAGACCGTCAGAGTGTTGTTTTCTGTCAACCCAAGACGGGACTGAGGACAGTCAAGCTTACTCATAAATAAGCCTAGTTATCTAAGTTTTGACCTGTTTTCATGACCTTGAGTTTATTAATTGATTCTTGAAAGGAAATTACATGTTTAAAGCATCTTGAGTTATTTTAAGTTATGCTAATTTCATTGCCTAAACTCTATAGTTTGAATTTAAACTATGATTTTTAGTATTGTATTGACGAAGCTTTATCATGGTTCCACATCGTTACACATTCTTTTCTCTTTTATAGAGTCATTTCTTTAAGTACATGGCATATATTTCGGTATATGACCATTGGTTCACACTTTGCACTATAGGAACATATTCTTAAACTTGAGGATCTCTCTATTAGATATTTCTTCCAATGGACTAGGAAATCTTATCTCAAGGCCTCCATAATTCTCCGCGACCTTGGGATTCCCACTAAGATGCCAAGTTGGTTGTACCATGAAAGCCCAATTGTTAGAAAGCAATATCGAAGTTTCTAGTTCTAGATATGTAACGGATCCATATTAGACCGTCATGCTCATCTAACGGCCTAATATATGACCATCATATTTACTGAGTCCGTTTTATTGTTTCTGGATTCAGTCGTTCTAATGGATCAATGATAGACCATCACGATCATGTAACGGCTCATTGATTGACCATCACAGTTCTTGAGTGTTTTAACCCGAGGTTTGACCCAAGGGTTGATATTCCAAAGTTCCTAGATATATTATTGATGGTCTAGGACTTGTCATATTGTTCAAAGATACTTAATCTTAAATTATGAAAGTTAAGAAATGAACCGTTATGCTGTCGATTTATTTCCATGGCATAACCTAGTTTTAATATGTTTATTGAAATTCCTTGTTTCAAATAGAAGCATTCTTATGATTAATTACTTTATCATGAACTTATTGTTGAAATTGTACATTCTTGGCCATATTGTTTGTTGTGACCCCTCTATGTTGATGATGTTGACACTTGCTCTATTCTTTGGCAACACCATTGTTTTGATTGATTGGCAACTGAGTTTGATTTGATGAAATTGCTCCATCAGATTGACTATGTGTAGTTTGCTTTTAATACACTGCTGTCTGCAATTCTTACTGTCATAAGTCCACACACTGCATCTCAATTAAATTGATTAAGTGTGCACAGCGTCAACGCATCATGTTACATCGTCAACGCATAAGTCCACACACTGCATCTCAATTAAATTGATTATGTGTGCACAGCGTCAACGCATCATGTTACAGCGTCAACGCACCGTTGGCTTTGAACCTCAGAGTCTGTACATACGAATTGCCCTTGATCTGGTGAAATGTATACACTCATTCACTGTAGCCTTCACACATTAAAGTCCATACATTCATCAATTACTTTTCACTCAAGGCAAAGTCTATACACTGGGGTCTTTTCCCTACGTGTCTTAGGCGAAGTCTGAACATTCGATTCTGAAGCCTGAAGTCTATACAGTCCAGCCTAGTCCTACGATCAAGGCTTTAGCTACACTCAACTCTGTACATTGGCTTCGCTTCATGAAGTCTGTACATCGCTTCATGTCCCCAAAGTTTGCACATCAACAGTGATCTTTGAAGTCTGTACACTGCTTCAGGAGCTTCAAGTCCACACATCGCTCAAAGTCTGTACAGAGTCCAGCGTCTCAGTTAGCGTCTCATGCACTTGAGCAAAGTCTGTACATCCACAGTGTTACTCAAAGTCTATACATTAATCTTCTAATCCAAAGTCTGCACATTGGTCTTCGAATCCAAAGTCTATACAATGGTCTTCACACTTGAAGTCCATACATTCGATGTGCAGAGTTGATGTCTATACTGTGTCCTTGCTGATCAAGTCTACACTATGGTCGGTGACAAGTCTGTACACTGGCCTCAGCCTTTCAAGTCTACACACTGACGGCTGAACTAAGAACTCTATACATCGTCTGTCTGCACTAGAGTCTCATGGAGTCTATACATTGCACTCGTCTTCTAAAGTCTATACACTGAAGTCTTCGCATTCGTTTGCATTACATGAAGTCCATACAGTGGGTAAAAGTCTGTACACTGTCCATGCTTCATGCAGCGTCAACTCAGTGCTTTATGCAGCGTCAACTCCTCAAGTATATACAATGCAATGTACATACTTAAATCTTATGTCTTTATTCTTGTTGCTGAAGGGAACAGGGTCGACGCCTGAGCTTAAAGCGTCCACGCATCAGTAGACGAAGCATGCGATATCTTCCACTGCGTCAACGCCACAAGCAAGCAGCGTCGACGCAGCAGTTGAAGAAGCATTCATCTTCACAGGCTATTCCACTGCGTCAACGCCACAAGCAAGCAGCGTCGACGCAGCAGCTAAAGAAACGAGGCTAATGGCTACTGGAATGCCTCACTGCGTTAACGCCATTGAGTGAAAGCGTCGACGCAGCAAGTCAGATTGATGACTTTGAGCACGTGAACGGAGAACTCTATACATCGGACTGAAGAAGCTAATGAGGGGCACGTGATCCCAGGTACCTGGCTCGTGATCCGAAAAGGACAAGGTATCCAGATGAGGACACGTGTACTGACACTCCATTGCATGCTGCCACGTGGTCCAAATTGCTGGGCGGGAAACGTGGAGAGCACACGCCTGCTGCTGTTGCTGCTATATATACAAGCCTTCTTCCACAGAAGAAAGCTGATCGAAGGAGAAGAAGAAAAAGTCTATACACTCAGCAGCAGTGAGCCTTCGATCCACAGAGAGAGAAGAGAGAAGAAGAAGATACAGAGAAGAAGAAGAAGAAATAGAGAAGAAGGAGAAAAGAGAGAGAGAGTGAGGTGAGAGAGAGCTGATCGAGAGTGAGAGTGAGAGTGTTTGTATCTCAGTCTCGTGGTTCAAAACCAGAGCTGAGCTTTGCTCTTTAAGAGCTACATTGCTTTTGGGTTTTTATTTTTCGTTTTGATTCTGTCTTTCATTTTCGAATGCTGTTTCTTCAAGCTGTGTGTCAGCGGTCTTGCAGTGGTGGTCTCCACTGGACGGGTTAAGCTGTATTTCCCCAGCGGTTGCAGAGGATCAGATCCTCTGGTCGGCAAGCTGTAGTGCCCAGCGAAGCTGTGTATCAGCGGGTTGTTTGGCCAAGCTGTAAAGCCCAGCGGACGCAAGCTGTGCTGCGCAGCAGGAAGCCATACTCGGTTGAGTGTGGGGTGGACGTAGGTCGTTGACCGAACCACCTAAAAATTGTGTGTGCAGTGTGTTTGTGTTTTTGTGTGATCTGTGTGCGATGGGAATTTCTTGCTTAGCTTGTTTGATTGCATCGCTTATGCTCATGTCTAGCTTTCTACCTTTTGCTTAGCACTTTTCATTTAGCTTTATTGATGCTTGCCTAAATTCCGCTCTAGAACTTACAATAGTTTTAAATTAGGCAAGTTGATCTATTCACCCCCCTCTAGATCCACACTTAGTGGAGATAGACTGCGTCCATCTAACCCAACACTTGGTATCAGAGCCTAACTCTTCTGCAGGGACTCATCGCCCGAAGAGAATAGGCAGAGATGGATGCTCGAGGGATGACTGCCGAAGGTCACTCAACAACGAAGCCCCCATTCTTTGATGGATCAAACTACGCATACTGGAAGAACCGTATGCAAGTGTTCCTCAGGGCTAAGGATTACGAGATTTGGAAGATTGTCAGCAAGGGACCTTATGAGCTGTCCCCGAATGAAGATGTATGGACCAAGGAGGAGATCAGAAGGTCCACGCTGAATTGGAGTGCTATTAATGCTATCCAGTGCGCTCTGCATCCTACAGAATTCTCCCGTGTGTCTGCTTGCAAATCAGCTAAGGAGATGTGGGATGCGCTGGAAGTAATTCATGAAGGTACATCTCAAGTAAGAGAGCAGAAGGCCAATCTTCTTGTATCTGAGTATGAAGCCTTCAAGATGAAGCAGAACGAGTCCATTAGCGAAATGTACGCTCGGCTGACTGTCATAACCAATGGCCTCAGAGGTTTTGGGAAACCTCAGGCAGAGTATGATGTAGTGAGGAAAATTCTGCGCTCCCTGACTCCCAATTGGCACACCAAAGCAACAGTGATGGAGGAGTCAAGGGACTTGCGTAATACTAAAGCTGATGAGCTGATTGGCTCACTAATGGCATATGAGATAAACATGCCAAGGACAGATGAAGCCGAGAGGAAGAAGAAGCCGATAGCGCTGAAGGCTAGTTCCAGCAAATCAACAAAATCCAGCTCCAGCAGCTCTTCATCATCAGAGGAGAGCCTGAATGAAGAAGAAGATGTGACTCGATCTGAGATAGCCATGATGACTAGAGAGTTCAGGCGATTTCTCAGAAAGGGAGCAGGACGGTTCGGCCAGAAGAAATACAGTGGTGGCCGAAAGGATAAAAGGTATAAATCTAAACCTGCAAAGAAAGATGAAGCTAATGTCTGTTATCAATGCAGGAAACCAGGGCATCTGAAAATTGACTGTCCAGACAATCAGAAACATAAGGACAGGTCAAAGAAGAAAATCAAGAAGGGAAGAGCTATGATCACCACATGGAGTGATGAAGATGAAGGCTCTTTCAGCAACAGCTCAGATAGTGAAGCCGAATCTGAACAACCCATTTGCCTTATGGCAACAAGCTCCGAAGATAGAGAGGAGGATACAGATGAGGTAATCACTAGATTTGAAAACTTCACAATTGCTGATTGGGTAGATGCTTATCATGACATAGCTGATAGAGCTGATGATATTAGAAAAGAGAATAGGCATCTTAGAAGAAAAATCAATTCCATGCAAAATGATAAAACACTAACTGATAAAATTGCATGTTTGGAATCTGAGATTGATGAATTGAAACTCACATGCTCTGAAGAAGATGAAATCAAAAATGAGTTAAAAGCTTCTAAGGAAGAGAATCTAAGGCTTGAAAATGAAATTGATGAATGGAAGCTGAAGATTCAGAAATGTGAAAGTGAAGTCAAAATTATCTCTGAAAAATATGAAGCTGTCCTCAATGTCAACAATGAGCTGAAAAAGGCTATTGATGAACTTCAGAAAGACAATGAAGATAAAATGAAAACCATTGAGAAAATGACCCAAGGAACAGATAACTTAAATGCTTTGTTAGGGTCAAAGGTTAATTTCAGAAAAGAGGGCCTAGGTTTTAATTCTAGTGCAACAAAAACATTCGGAATGAAAACAATTTCATTTGTTGCTCAAAAGGAAAAGGGACCTCTAATTAGCATGAACTCAACAAATTTGATGAACAAAACTGCTAATCTGAAAAAGCCCAGTGCTGAGGAGAAGGGCAAACGAAAGGTTAATGAGCCTAGTAGAGCTAGCACATCTAAGCAGAATCCTAGGGCTCAGACTCAGGTTAGGGGTCAACCTACACAGTCTGGTAAACCCCAGGTCAAGGTAACCAAGTCTCCACCAACACCTCCACCTCTGAAGAAGACCCAATACAAACCTGTGTATAGGTCAGCAGGGTCCAAAGTACAGGGGAGACAAAGTGCTGCTAGGAGTCAACCCAATTATTTTTATCAACCCAGAGCTCAGACCCACTACAATGCACAGCCAACCTACTTCAATAGGTCGAATTGGTCTAGAACTCAGGATAGGTTTACAGGTCTTGCACACCAGGGTGCTAAATATCAAAGACCTCACAGTAGAAATTGGGTCAATGGGTATGGTTACTGGACATCTAGAAATCAATATTTTCATAGCCAGCCCAGGAACTACTATGGCCAAAATTTTGTGAACACACCCTGGCCAAGGCACTGGCACAGAAATAACAATACTGTCAATAATCATGCTGCTGCCAATAAGAAAAAGAACAACAGAAGAAAATCTGTAGGATCCACTGAACAAAACACATTTAAACAAATGTGGATTCCGAAACATTTGCTTTCCTGTTTTGCTTCTAGTTCATTTACATTGGAGCCCAATCAGTCTTGGGTTCCAAACTTCTCTACCTAATTGTGTATGCAGGTATGCCTGGCAGCCAAGAACAACTTGTGGTACATGGATAGCGGCTGCTCCAGGCATATGACAGGAGATAAGGCCAAATTTTGCATACTGACTGAGAAAGTAGAAGGCCTTGTCACCTTTGGAAGCAACACAAAGGGTAGGATTATCGGATCAGGTAAGGTAGGTAAGTGTTCTACCTGCTGCATTGATGATGTTATGCTGGTTGAAGGGTTAGCCTATAATCTACTTAGCATTAGCCAGTTATGTGATAAAGGTTACAATGTTTTATTCAATTCTCAATGCTGCAAGGTTTTTGAACCTGATTCTGATATTGTCAAATTTTCTGGAAAAAGAATAAATAATACTTACATGATAAATTTAGATGAAATTCAACACACTAACCTTTGCCTTACTGCCAGTAGAGAAGACATAGCATTTTTATGGCATCGTAGGTTAGGTCATGCTAGCTACACTGTTTTGCACAAATTAAATAAGCATGGCATGGTTAGAGGACTTCCTGAAGTCTCATTCAAGAAAGAAAATAAAATCTGTGATGCATGCACTCAATCAAAGATAACTAGAAAGTCATTTAAGTCTAGAACTGAAAATCTGTCTTCCAAACCCTATGAGCTGATACATATGGACCTTTTTGGGCCAACTAGATCTGTCAGCCTATCAGGGAGGAGGTATGGGTTTGTCATGGTAGATGACTTTTCTAGGTATACTTGGGTTTATTTCTTATCTAATAAGAGTGATGCTTTCTCAGAATTTCAGGAGTTCTATGTTAAAACAAATCAGAAAATTGAAAACATTTTGTCTGATCATGGAGGTGAGTTTGAAAACTCACAATTTGATGAATTCTGCAGGTCAAATGGAATTAACCACAGGTACTCCTCTCCAAGGACACCTGAGCAGAATGGAGTTGTGGAGAGAAGGAACAGAACCCTAGTGGAAATGGGTCGTACACTTCTTGTCGAAGGTGGTCTACCAAGGAAGTTTTGGGCTGAAGCAGTGAACACTGCCTGTTATGTAATTAACAGAGCCATGGTAAGACCTTCTACCCAGCAAACACCATATGAGATATTAAAAGGTAAGAAACCTTCTATTGCTCACTTCAAGGTTTTTGGTTGTAAATGTTTCATTCACATAAATGATAAAAAGGACCTTGATAAATTTGAACCTAAAGGAGAACCAGGAATTTTTCTTGGTTATTCTGAAAACACCCGAGCATACAGAGTGTACAATCTGAACTCTAAAACTGTTGAAGAATCTCCACACATAATTTTTGATGAATCTTTGGCAAATTCTAATGCTGGTAAATGCAGGAATGAAACCAATGGTGAAATCCTGAAGGAAGGAGATCCTGCAGACAAATCCGAGGATGAAGAAGAACATAAAGAGCTTAATGAAGAGGAGCCTACAGTTCAGGGGGAGGTAAATCAAGTTCATGATACTCCAATTGCAAATATTAGATATCTCAAGGATCATCCTGTAGATAATGTTATTGGAAATCTGCATGACCCCCCTAGGACTAGAGGCCACTTAAGAATTCAACATGAACTGAATGCGTATGCTTTTGTATCAAACATAGAACCCAAGTCCATTGACTGTGCTCTCCAAGATGTGCATTGGATTAATGCCATGCATGAGGAGCTCAATCAGTTTGACAGGAATAAGGTGTGGCATTTGGTTCCACCTCCTGATCATGAAACAGTCATAGGGACTAAATGGGTATTTAGAAACAAAACTGATGAAGCGGGGAAAGTTATTAAAAATAAAGCCAGACTTGTAGCTCAGGGGTACAATCAGGAATTTGGAATAGACTTTGAAGAGTCTTTTGCCCTGTAGCTAGGTTAGAAGCAATAAGAATTTTATTGGCTTATGCATGTTCCCTAGGAATAAACCTTCAGCAGATGGATGTAAAATCTGCTTTTCTAAATGGGGAAATTAATGAGGATGTCTATGTGAGACAGCCTCCTGGGTTTGAATGTTTAGATTTCCCTAATCATGTTTACAAGCTCAATAAAGCTCTCTATGGGTTAAAGCAAGCTCCTAGAGCTTGGTATGACAGGTTGAGCAAATTTCTCACCGACAAGAACTTCACAAGAGGTATAGTGGATCAAACATTGTTTACCAAGGTAAGCCATCCAGATATTCTTATCATTCAGATTTATGTGGATGACATTGTGTTTGGGTCAACTAACCCCAAATTGTGTGAGGAATTCTCTCAAATAATGACTGATGAATTTGAAATGAGCTCAATGGGTGAGCTCAAACTATTTCTTGGACTGCAGGTTACACAAACAGAAGATGGCATCTTCATCTCTCAGTCCAAGTATGTAAAGAACTTATTGAAGAAGTACAAAATGGACAACCTCAAGGAAATAGCTACTCCAATGGGTACATCAACCAGTTTGGATGAAGACTCTAAAGGTAAACATGTGGACCAAAGGCTATACAGAGGTATGATCGGATCTCTTCTCTATCTTACAGCATCTAGGCCTGATATACAATTTGCTGTGTGTTTATGCTCTAGATTTCAGGCCAGTCCTAAAGAAAATCACTTTAAGGCTGTGAAAAGAATTTTTAGGTATTTACTAGGCACCCAAGAACTAGGTCTCTGGTATCCTGCTAAGTGTGAGTTAGAGCTTCTAGCCTACACTGATGCAGACTATGCTGGGTGTCGAGTAGATAGAAAAAGCACTAGTGGCTACTGTCAATTCCTTGGTGGCTGTCTAGTGTCTTGGGCATCTAAGAAGCAACACACTGTAGCATTATCCACAGCTGAAGCTGAGTATGTTGCAGCATGTAATTGTGCAGCCCAAGTACTTTGGATTAAGCACCAACTGGCTGATTATCAGATAAATCTGGGATGCATTCCACTTTTATGTGATAATACTAGTGCTATATGCCTTGCTAAAAATCCTGTTCACCATTCTAGGACTAAGCATATAGAGATAAAACATCATTTTCTTAGAGATGCTGTAAATAAAAAGGAGATTGAAATGAACTTCATAGAAACTGAAAAACAAATTGCTGATATTTTTACTAAGCCTCTTGGGAATGAAAAATTTAAGTTTCTTAGAAGAGAACTTGGCTTATGTAAATTTCAGCATGATGAATGATTGTTTAATTGCTGTGAATAAAATCTCTGATGTGGACTTGTTTTTGATTGCTTGGATAAATCATGATGTGATGTGGATGTAGAACTGTCCTGCATTGCATATATTCAGGGGGAGCTTGTTGTGTCTTTGCATGTCTTTGCATATCATTCATTCATGACCTATGCATAAGCTCTCTCTCAATTAATTCTTGCCATGCTGCATGCATATAGACAGGGGGAGTATTGCTAAGAAAATCAGAGTGGTTTCAACTTTCTTGAAGTCATTCAACCTTTAACTCTGAATACTTGTCTCTGACATTATGGCAATCTGTTGGTCAGTTCTGATTTCTAAGCAGTAGAAAATGGACTTCTTCATTTATAAGAATTTGAATTGTTCAAAGACTGATGTAATGGTTTAATTCTTATAATGGTTGGAGTTTAAAGATTGCAATCAGTATATAAGTAAGTTGAAAATTGATAAAACTCTCAACCTCTTTCTTATTTCATGTCAGACAAAGCTAATCATATCTGAAATCTGAAAACTCATCTGAAATCATGTCGGAGAGATTAAGTATGTGTATTGTTCTTAATCAAGTCATTCTGAAACATAAAAAGGACAGCTAAGAAAGATACTGAAAAACATTGAGAATCATTGAAAATATATATGTTGGCAGAGCAATGACTGGTAATCACTGAGAAACTGAGTGATCCATCAAAGAAGTGGACAACACTCATGTCATGAAGTGTATCAGCTATCTCTGTTTAAAATGTTCAAAACAGCAGGCTGGTTTCACTGAGTACCTGGGGGTAACTGGCGTCTGATAAACGTGTACCCTCACACAAAAAGGTGTAACTCAGCTCTGTTGAATTTGATCATAGGCAGAATGGTCCATCTTGTTGAGTATCTAGGGGTATTGGCGTCTTATAAACGTATACCCTTAAGCAGAAAGACTTGTAGTACCTGAATGCTCAAAATGATCTAATATTGATAATGCTGCTCCCTCAAAAGAAAAGTTCATGAGTGTCAATTTGTTTAGTTTCAATACATGACTTGGGTTCTCTCAATTTTTTTTGAGACTATGAAAGTAAGATATCATGAAACTGAATCTTTCATGCAAATGTGATTCTGGTTTATTGTCTTATCATGCACAGTGAACTTATCTATTGCTTGTAGTGCATGAACTCCAAATTTTATCATCTTTAAACCAGACCTCTTTCTGACAGTAGTTTCTAACTTCATATAACTGAAGACTCTATACTTTAGAATGCTTATTCATGAACTACATGTTCAGAATGCCAGTCAGTTCTTCTCTTGATTCCTCCATTGTATTTAATTTTTCCCTCCTCTTTGTTGATGGCAAAGGGGGAGAATATTGTCTAGGGGATGTCTAGTGGGAGAATACATATCTGTCTGAATTCTGAAGTCATTTCTGAATTAATTCCAAGGGAGAGTTTGAGGCAGTGAGTTGCATGCATTCATAGCATCTGCATGTCAATATGCATAACACATTATGCCTTTCATCAAACATATATATCTATGACAGGTTGTTGCTACTCTACTTCATATGGGGTTGTCATCATCAAAAAGGGGGAGATTGTTGTGACCCCTCTATGTTGATGATGTTGACACTTGCTCTATTCTTTGGCAACACCATTATTTTGATTGATTGGCAACTGAGTTTGATTTGATGAAATTGCTCCATCAGATTGACTATGTGTAGTTTGCTTTTAATACACTGTTGTCTGCAATTCTTACTGTCATAAGTCAACACATTGCATCTCAATTAAATTGATTAAGTGTGCACAGCGTCAACGCATCATGTTACAGCGTCAACGCATAAGTCCACACACTGCATCTCAATTAAATTGATTATGTGTGCACAGCGTCAACGCATCATGTTACAGCGTCAACGCATCGTTGGCTTTGAACCTCAGAGTCTGTACATACGAATTGCCCTTGATCTGGTGAAATGTATACACTCATTCACAGTAGCCTTCACACATTAAAGTCCATACATTCATCAATTACTTTTCACTCAAGGCAAAGTCTATACACTGGGGTCTTTTCCCTACGTGTCTTAGGCGAAGTCTGAACATTCGATTCTGAAGCCCGAAGTCTATACAGTCCAGCCTAGTCCTACGATCAAGGCTTTAGCTACACTCAACTCTGTACATTGACTTCGCTTCATGAAGTCTGTACATCGCTTCATGTCCCTAAAATTTGCACATCAACAGTGATCTTTGAAGTTTGTACACTGCTTCAGGAGCTTCAAGTCCACACATCGCTCAAAGTCTGTACAGAGTCCAGCGTCTCAGTTAGCGTCTCATGCACTTGAGCAAAGTCTATACATCCACAGTGTTACTCAAAGTCTATACATTAATCTTATAATCCAAAGTCTGCACATTGGTCTTCGAATCCAAAGTCTATACAATGGTCTTCACACTTGAAGTCCATACATTCGATGTGCAGAGTTGATGTCTATACTGTGTCCTTGCTGATCAAGTCTACACTATGGTCGGTGACAAGTCTGTACACTGGCCTCATCCTTTTAAGTCTACACACTGACGGCTGAACTAAGAACTTTATACATCGTCTGTCTGCACTAGAGTCTCATGGAGTCTATACATTGCACTCGTCTTCTAAAGTCTATACAATGTAGTCTTCGCATTCGTTTGCATTACATGAAGTCCATACAGTGGGTAAAAGTCTATACACTGTCCATGCTTCATGCAGCGTCAACTCAGTGCTTTATGCAGCATCAACTCCTCAAGTATATACAATGCAACGTACATACTTAAATCTTATGTCTTTATTCTTGTTGCTGAAGGGAACAGGGTCGACGCCTGAAGCTTAACGCGTCCACGCATCAGTAGACGAAGCATGCGATATCTTCCACTACGTCAACGCCACAAGCAAGCAGCGTCGACGCAGCAGTTGAAGAAGCATTCATCTTCATAGGCTATTCCACTGCGTCAACGCCACAAGCAAGCAGCGTCGATGCAGCAGCTAAAGAAACGAGGCTAATGGCTACTGGAATGCCTCACTGTGTTAACGCCATTGAGTGAAAGCGTCGACGCAGCAAGTCAGATTGATGACTTTGAGCACATGAACGGAGAACTCTATACATCGGACTGAAGAACCTAATGCGGGGCACGTGATCCCAGGTACCTAGCTCGTGATCCAAAAAGGACAAGGTATCCAGATGAGGACACGTGTACTGACACTCCATTGCATGCTGCCACGTGGTCCAAATTGCTGGGCGGGAAACGTGGAGAGCACACGCCTGCTGCTGTTGCTGCTATATATACAAGCCTTCTTCCACAGAAGAAAGCTGATCGAAGGAGAAGAAGAAAAAGTCTATACACTCAGCAGCAGTGAGCCTTCGATCCACAGAGAGAGAAGAGAGAAGAAGAAGATACAGAGAAGAAGAAGAAGAAATAGAGAAGAAGGAGAAAAGAGAGAGAGAGTGAGGTGAGAGAGAGCTGATCGAGAGTGAGAGTGAGAGTGTTTGTATCTCAGTCTCGTGATTCAAAACCAGAGCTGAGCTTTGCTCTTTAAGAGCTACATTACTTTTGGGTTTTTATTTTTCATTTTTGATTCTGTCTTTCATTTCCGAATGCTGTTTCTTCAAGCTGTGTGTCAGCGGTCTTGCAGTGGTGGTCTCCACTGGATAGGTTAAGCTGTTTTTCCCCAGCGGTTGCAGAGGATCAGATCCTCTGGTCGGCAAGCTGTAGTGCCCAGCGAAGCTGTGTATCAGTGGGTTGTTTGGCCAAGCTGTAAAGCCCAGCGGACGCAAGCTGTGCTGCGCAGCAGGAAGCCATACTCGGTTGAGTGTGGGGTGGACGTAGGTCGTTGACCGAACCACCTAAAAATTGTGTGTGCAGTGTGTTTGTGTTTTTGTGTGATCTGTGTGCGATGGGAATTTCTTGCTTAGCTTGTTTGATTGCATCGCTTATGCTCATGTCTAGCTTTCTACCTTTTGCTTAGCACTTTTCATTTAGCTTTATTGATGCTTGCCTAAATTCCGCTCTAGAACTTACAATAGTTTTAAATTAAGCAAGTTGATCTATTCACCCCCCTCTAGATCCACACTTAGTGGAGATAGACTGCTTCCATCTAACCCAACATTGTTTACATGCGTGGAAGTAGCTTGATTTATACTTGAAGATGCGATCGAGCACTGATTGTGTTTAAGGGCTCTATGCTACTCCCCTCGGCTGATTGCCGGAAACATACTATTGTAAACCATGGGGTATGATGCTACAGGCGTCGCATTACGCTGGGAGTACTTTCTCTATAAATAAGTGAAAATCCACGGCTCGACTTATACTCGTACATGACTTTCTTGCTTGTTACATGATATTCCATAGAAATTCACCAAATACTTGCTCATAAGCAAAAGATATTTGGGTGATGAGTACGTGACTTGCTAGTACATTCTTGTTCATGAAAGGCCATGCTACATTCTTGTTACATTCTTGCTAGTTCATACTTGCTCTCATTCTATCTTAAACGATCATCTTTGTTACTTTGGTTATTTACATGTGATTTATCGTATTCGCATGATTTCACTTTATATTTTTTAGAGCTAAAATGCTAATCACTTTAATAGTGCCTTCATGTTGGTGCAAAGATACCTACTGGACAAGTGTGCTCATTACCTATTTCCAATCTTTTCAGGAGATGGAAGTGAGTCGGGTTCGGATTTGAAATATTCAAGTAGTAGATCCGAGAGTGAATGAAGAATGAGTGAAGACTTAGGAAGTCTACATTGTTTAGATTGAGTCTATGTAATTTTCTTATTTCTTGAGTCTAGTATGATGAAGAAAGTTGAATTAGTGATTATATTTGAATATTTGATTACTAATGAAATGAAAGTTGAAGTTAGAGTAATATTTTATAATTGCATTATTATTATGTGTGATTGTCTTGCGCTCTGATCGTTCTTGCTTGCAAGAGACTTACCATGTCGGCTATTCACGTTCCTCGAGCTAGTCTTCCGCTGTAATAAAGGCTCGGGACGTGACAGTTAAGTTGGTATCAGAGCATAAGTCTCAGGACTTAGGAAAAGATTCATGTCTTAGGATAAGTCCAAGGGTTTAGGACCCATACCTATGAACTAAGGAAGAAATTTCCTCACCTATGTGAGAATTTGGTAGAACCCGGGATGAGATAGTTATATAGAAATTATCTTAGGGTAAATCTTCCCGACCCTAAATAACTAAAATGTCCATGTTCTCAGGTACCTTGATTCACAATGGCTCATCATGTGAACTGGGACGAGATGCAGCAAACTGTTGTGGGACTTACCCAAGCCCTACAGACTGTGGCCCAAGCTGGTGGAAGGGCTAGCGCGGGGAACTTACACGGCAATTTCTAAAGTTTAAATCCCCCACGATTCTCTGGATCTTCTAACCCAGATGAAGCGAAAAATTGGATCGATGAGATGAATCGAATATTCGATGTCATGCAATGCACCGACCAGGAGAAAGTTTGACTCGCCACATTCCAACTCAATAAGGATGCTCGTACTTGGTGGAAATCCATTCCGATACCACCTACTGATGCACCTCATACATGAGAAAATTTTCTTACATTTTTCCGAGTCAAGTACTTCTCCGAGCATGTAAAGGAGAGGAAGGCTATGGAATTTGCCTCCTTAAAACAAAGCACGATGTCCGTGGCAGAATATGAATTATAATTCTCCAGACTGGCACGTTATGCTTCTCACTTGGTAAGCACAGATTTATTGAAAGCCAACCGATTTATGGATGGTTTAAAACCCGAATTTATCCAACAACTTGGGACTCAGAATATCCGCACCTATGCCGAGATGATTCAAAGAGCGCATCTATGTGAAAGAACCATAAAGAAGGTGGAAAGGCTCCGAGGAGAAAGGTCAAGCCGAAAACATGATAGGCAAGAAGAGAAAGAAGTTGATGAGGATGAAAATCGTCACATTAAGAGGTCCCATAATGGGAACGGTAACGGAAAAAGAAATAGGAATGAAAACGGAAATAATAAGAAAGTTAAAGAAGAAGAGAGAATGCAAGTCTCCACAGCTTGATCATTTTGTGAAAAATTTGGGCACTCTGTAGAAGAATGTTGGAAGCGTCTCGGCACTTTCCTCAAGTGTGGAAGTCGGGAACATCGCTTGCCCATGTGTCCTCTCATAAATGAACAATCTTCAAGGGATAATAACGGACGCGGGAAGCGAGGTTGATTAAATGCCATTCTAGACGAGGAAGGTGAAATGGTTAAAGGTACCCTCTTAACCCATTCGTCTTACGTTAAATTTTAATACATTAAAGTACGTACACTCTCCATAAATCCATGTATTGAATTTGGGGACTAAATTCTTCTAAGTGGGGGAGGGTGTAGTGCCCTAGAATTTTTATAAATTATTTCTGATATAATTAAGAATTTTCTGGAATTATTAAGGGTCTAAATGAATTAATTAATGAATATTGGGTTAAATAAATCATTATTAAGGCCCACATAAAGTAAACAATTAATCCAGCCTTAATAAAAAAAACCCAAATAGTTTAAAGACCAAGTCCATTAAGTTTGACCAATATTCTATAAAGTTATTTAGCATATTCACGAATTTTAAGGATAAATACCATTTTTATAGATAATTATATGGATAAACAAACAAAAGAGTTGGAATTTTATTGAATTCTGCGCACATGGGATGTAGCGGTCTATCGTGCGACCGTCACAGTCAGGTAACGCGCCTACCTTCGACCATTACGCTCTGTTAGTTCCGTGAAGTGAAGAAAGAGCAAAAAGATTAGATTTTTGCTAGTCTATCCGTTAGGGATCGAGATGGGAAGACTAGTAGAGGTGTTAAGGACTCTTAGAAGTCAATCTAAGCTTTAACAAGGACTCTAGAATCGATCTAATCCTCAAACCCTAGCCAAAACCGTATAAATAGGACCTAGTTCTGAACTGAGTGACCCTTACTTTTGGCTCGTGAAGAATCAAGGTAATGAGTCATAATTTCGGGTAAGTTCTTTAGAAGTTTTCGTTTATAATACTTTAGACTAACTACCCTCAAAATTTCATGTTAGGAGATCAAGTAACCAAGGAGATAAATACTTCTAAAGTCGCTGATTCTGTCATAGCAACCCAGAATTCAGAGCAAAGGACTACTGAAGATCAAGGAATTAGGACGCCCAAATAAGATAATTAGGGAAGGGTTCTTTATAACCTTTTGTTCCCAATAGTTCATCTTCTTACCCTTCAAATTTCACATCTTTAGGTCAAGAGGTTAGAGAGCTAGGGCAACGTGAAGTTGCTAAAAAATCATAGGAAGAGAAGAACTAGGGCGACCCTTGAAGACTCAAATTAGATGTTTAAAGCCCAGTTAAGAGGCAGGTCATCTCATGAATGGCAAGAACATCATGTTAGGGATAAAAGCCCTCTGATTTTGATTGATTTCATACATTCTAGACCATGTATTCATGTTTTAGTTTGACCTATGCATACATACATGTCTTGAGTCTAAATCAAAGATAAAAGATATTATCTTGTTCAAATCACTACAACCTATGCATCTAGATAGCCTCTATATTTCGTTTCTCATGATTGGAATATTCTAAGTATTTTGATTTCTAGCCATGACATATTTTCAGTCTTTTACCTTCTATATCCTGTCAGCAGAAGCTCCGACGGATTAAGGTAGGACCATCACATTATTGTAACGGCTTTACGAACAGCTGTCACACCCTCTGTTATATTTAAATTTCTTTGTTGTCTCTGACAGACCAAAGTTAGTGCGTCACAATACTATAACAGCCCCACGATAAACCATCACAGATGTATAACGCGTATGTCTTAGACCGTCAGAGTGATGTTTTCTGTCAACCCAAGATGGGACTGAGGATAGTCAAACTTACTCATAAATAATCCTAGTTATCTAAGTTTTGACCTGTTTTCAATACCTTGAGTTTATTAATTGATTCTTGATAGGAAATTACATGTTTAAAGCATCTTGAGTTATTTTAAGTTATGCTAAGTTCAATGCCTAAACTGTATAGTTTTGAATTTAAACTATGATTTTCAGTATTGTATTGACGAAGCTTTATCATGGTTCCACATCGTTACACATTCTTTTCTCTTTTATAGAGTCTTTTCTTTAAGTACATGGCATATATTTCGGTACATGATCATTAGTTCACACTTTGCACTATAGGAACATATTCTTGAACTTGAGGATCTCTCTATTGGATATTCCTTCCAATGGACTAGAAAATCTTATCTCAAGGCCTCCGTAATTCTTCGCGAGCCTAGGATTCCCACTAGGTCGCCGAGTTGGTTGTACCATGAAATCCCAATTGTTAGAAAGCACTATCGAAGTTCCTAGTTCTAGATATTTAACGGATCCATATTAGACCGTCAAGCTCATCTAACGGCCTAATATATGATCGTCAGATTTACTGAGTCCGCTTGATTGTTTCTGGATTCAGTCGTTCTAACGGATCAATGATAGACCGTCACGATCATGTAACGGCCCATTGATTGACCGTCACAGTTCTTGAGTGTTTTTACCCGAGGTTTGACCCAAGGGTTGATATTCTAAAGTTCCTAGATATATTATTGATGGTCTAGGACTTGTCATATTGTTCAAAGATACTTAATCTTAAATTATGAAAGTTAAGAATTGAACCGTTATGCTGCCGATTTATTTCCATGGCATAACCTAGTTTTAATATGTTTATTGAAATTCCTTGTTTCAAATAGAAGCATTCTTATGATTGATTACTTTATCATGAACTTATTGTTGAAATTGTACATTCTTGGCCATATTGTTTACATGCGTGGAAGTAGCTTGATTTATACTTGAAGATACGATCGAGCACTGATTGTGTTCAAGGGCTCTATACTAGTCCTCTCGGCTAATTGCCGGAAATATACTATTGTAAATCATGGGATATGATGCTACTTGCGTCGCATTACGGTGGGAGTACTTTCTCTATAAATAAGTGAGAATCCACGGCTCGACTTATACTCGTACATGACTTTCTTACTTGTTACATGATATTCCACAGCAATTCACCAAATACTTGCTCATAAGCAAAAGATGTTTGGGTGATGAGTACGTGACTTGCTAGTACATTCTTGTTCATGAAAGGCCATGCTACATTCTTGTTACATTCTTGCTAGTTCATACTTGCTCTCATTCTATCTTAAACGATCATCTTTGTTACTTTGGTTATTTACATGTGATTTATCGTATTCGCATGATTTCACTTTATATTCTTTAGAGCTAAAACGACTTTAATAGTGCCTTCATGTTAGTGCGAAGATACTTACTGGGAAAGTGTGCTCATTATCTATTTCTAATCTTTTCAGGAGATGGAAGTGAGTCGGGTTCGGATTCGGAATATTCAAGTAGCGGATCCGAGAGTGAATGAAGAATGAGTGAAGACTTAGGAAGTCTACATTGTTTAGATTGAGTCTATGTAATTTTCCTATTTCTTGAGTCTAGTATGACGAAGAAAGTTGAATTAGTGATTGTATTTGAATATTTGATTGCTAATGAAATGAAAGTTGAAGTTTGAGTAATATTGTGTAATTACATTATTATTATGTGTGATTGTCTTGCGCTCTGATCGTTCTTGCTTGCAAGAGGCTTACCATACTGGCTGTTCACGTTCCTCGAGCTAGTCTTCCACTGTAATAAAGACTCGAGGCGTGACAACATGCAAGGGTGCCTGCCGCCTGCAAATCATAATATCATCTTCATGGGTGAGCAGCCGTACAAGATACATGTACCAGAAGTTAAGGGAGCCCAAATCCGTCCTCCATCAGGACTATAAAACCAGGCTGGGGGCAGTAGCAGCACTCCCTCCTTTCTAGAATTTCTCAACAAGTCCCAGGGCAAGCAGCCCTGCCGTGAAGCCAGCCCCGCAGCCAGAAACCTACCCCCACGACCTCAGGAACTATCAAGCCAAGCAAAGGGAAACAAAGCCAAGGCGGAGATAGAGGCCAACAAGCAGCCGGATGAAGCTGCTAAGCCACAAGAAGACTCAGAATCGGAGGCTGATGAAGCATGCCCATCAAGGGCCACCGTGCAAGGCTCCTCCAGGCCAAAATGGGCTGAGGAGATGAAGCTGTCAAATGTCCGAGCGGGCAGCAGAATCATGAAACTATTGAAGAAGCTTGCTGCTCGATTTACTATTTGGGAAATCCTATCCCTAAGTGAAGAAACCCGACAGGTGATTGTCACTGCTTTGTAGACGCCTGCCCAGTACAAGAGCTATTTGGTCGAGGCATTGCCTTCAATAAATATCACATTCACTTAGGAAGACATGCTATTGCCAACTGCTGAGCGCAACATACCCCTATACATGAGGGGGCAGTTGAATGGCCAACCGCTGAGCCGGATTCTGGTAGACCCAGGGGCAGCTGTCAATATACTCCCCAGCAAGATATTTTCAAAATATTGTTTTAATGTTCACCTAGACAAGGTCGGGGATATGCGCATCACGGGCTTCAATCAGAAGTCTGAAGTCCCGCTCGACGTGGTAGAATTCACTCTTGCCATGGCAGACTTCACTACGAAAGTCCAGTTCCATGTAATAAATTCAAATACCACGTAAAAGGTGCTGCTTGGCCATCCTTGACAACATGAAAATATGGTGGTACCTTCAACTCTCCACCAGTGTATCAAATATAATCATGAAGGAAAGGAGGAAATGATATTTTCCGACCTCCATCCCTTTGAAGTATTTGAATGTCACATGCTAGATGCGCCATTAGACATAGAACAGCCGTAGAAAATGCCTAAGGCAGAGGTCTCGGTGAAGACAACGAAGAAAGCTTGCGGAGACCATTGGTTCCCACCACCGTCGCCTGGTTATGTGAACCCCCGAGGGGTATCCCATATCACCACCACAGGAGATGTGGGCAGGGTAGCGCCTCCTGCTATTTTCCCACAAGCGAATGAACCCAAAATGGAGGATCGACAAGATCATATCAAGGTGTCGGAGGGTCTCTTTAGGCTGATAGTCGGTCTTGACCACCCCATGGTCAGACCTCTCAAAACCCTGGAAGTGGCCAATGATGAAGGTCCCACCAGCTTGTTCTATGTTGCGGAAGAACATGCGTCACGAGAAGATGCCGATTGTTACCTCCCTGAAGACTTGGAGAGCGCTGCAGTGCCTGTTCAGAGGTTGCCTTTCACCTCGGAAAAGATGGCCAGAATGTTCTTGAAACAGCATATCCCTGCTAGCCAATCTCAAAAGACGACTAAGGCCTTCCAAAAGCTCTGGTACCCTACTAGCATTGACAAGGAGCTCAGACACGTGTCTCAGCATCGAGGGTTGGGATTCTCGCTAGAAGAATATTATTACAGCAGACGATATGAGGTGGACACCATCTCTATCCTCTCGTCAACAGAAGAAGCGCCTTTGGGGGCAACTTATGATGAAAGCCCGGTAGAAGAGGAACAAGCTCAGATGTTCCAACAAGAGTACCAAAATCTGGAAGTTACCACCCTCTGCAAATGTTGGGAGCAACTCAGAGGTGAAGAGATAGCTCTCCAAGCTAAGTTCGATACAGCTAATAACAACGAAGCTGAAGATGCTGAAGAAGAGGTGTACATTGCCTCCTGCAGTCCCTTCACTACTACCACAACAACTCATTCTCAGCCGGCCGATGCAGGGGTCGCTGCCATATGTCAAACAATTTTTGCTGATGAGGACGTGACCAAGCAGGAACAACGCGTCTCTCGTAAAGATGTAGCAGTGCAAGCTGAAGTAGAAATCGAGCGGTCCCCACCTCCGGTGGAGTTGGAGAGCCGTCTTCCTAATCCAGCAATAAAAGTGCCAACTCCTATGAAAGCAGCTAATGAATCCCATGGAGGGAGAGCTGGAGAGAACATGATATCGGGACAATCTATGCTCCGACTGTTCCCTGAACTACAAACCCTTGAAGAGGTCGGAGGGCCAAATGATAATATTGCCGAAGTCCTGGAACTCGACAACATCGATGATGTTCCAGATTTCACTGATCTTGAACCCGTGCCTCCGGAAATTGAGGACGGGGGGCAGGCTACAGTGGATGAGCTAATAGAAGTCAACCCGGGGAGTGAAAATGACCCCAGACCCATCTTCCTTAGCGCTCAACATTCTTTAGTCGAGCGGGAGCTATATGTTTAATTACTGCAAGAATTTCGGGACTATTTCGCTTGGACTTATAAAGAAATGCCCATGCTTAGCCCCGCAGTTGCTGAACATGAACTAGAAATTAACCCCGACGTGGAGCCAGTGAAGCAGTCGCCACAGAGCATGAGGCCGGAGCTCATCACTCAAATATGCAAAGAGGTTGACAAGCTTATTGAGGTGGGCTTCATTGAAGAGAACCAATACACTACTTGGCTGGCCAACATAGTGCCCGTCAAAAAGAAGAATGGTCAGATCTGGATATGTGTGGATTTCTGTGATCTAAATAAAGCCTACCCGAAAGATAACCTCCCGGTGCCGATAATAGAAGTCATGATAGATGCTACGATTGGCCATGAGGCCCTTTCCTATATTGATGGTTCATCAGGCTACAATCAGATATGGATTGCGGAGCATGAGCGCGTTCATATTGCTTTTCATACCCCCTAGGGTATCTACCATTATAAAAGGATGCCTTTCGGGCTGAAGAATGCTTGCGCCACCTACGAATGGGTGATGACTAGAATTTTTGATGAATTGCTCTACCAAAAAGTCGAATGTTACATTGATGACTTAGTGGTTAAGACCAGAAGGAGAGAGGATCACCTGAATGATCTTCGAACAATATTCCAACGGCTCAGGCAGTACGAGCTGAAGATGAACTCGTTGAAATGCGCCTTTGGAGTCTCCAGCGGCAAGTTTCTGGGTTTTATTGTAAGGCATCGAGGGATTGAAATAGACCCCGTAATAATTAAAGCCATTCAGGAGTTGCCTCCGCCAAGGAACCTCTCTGAGCTGCGGTCTCTCCAAGGCGACTGGCCTATATCCGATGGTTCATATCGAATCTGTCCGGAAGATGTCACCCTTTTCACAAGTTGATGATGAAGGATGTCCCATTTTCTTGGGATGAAGAATGTCAGGCATCATTTGAGAAGCTGAAGGAATACCTCAAGACCCCTCCTATGATCGGCGCACTAGTAAAAGGGCGACCGCTGATCTTGTACATAGCAGCCACGCATCGTTCTCTAGGAGCGATGTTGGCCAAAATAATGACGAAGGAAAAGAGCAGGCCCTCTACTATCTCAGCAGAAGATTGGTGAGGATCGAAGAAAAATATTCTTACATTGAGAAGAATTGCCTGGCGCTGGTCTTTGCGGTCAAGAAGCTCCGACACTATATGTTGTCGCATGAAATTAAGTTGGTCTCCAAGGCAGATCCATTGAAGTATATATTATCTCAGCCATCACTAAAAGGACCGTCTGGGGAAGTGGGCAGTCATACTTATAGAGTTCGATATCTCCTATGTGCCGTAAAAAACCGCCAAGGGACAAGCCATTACAGATTTCTTTGCTGCACACCCAATCCCTAAAGATTCTTTATTACAGGCTGAACTGCACGAAGATGAAACACTAGAAGCAAACAAGGTGCAGCCCACATTATGGTAACTATATTTTGATGGTGCTTCCAGAATTGACACTACAGCCAGCAGGCCCGGCAGAATTAGAGCAGGCGCAAGCGTAGTCTTGAAATCTCCATAGGGAGAGGTCGTGCACACCTCCTGTTCAATCAACAAGCCTTGCATAAACAATGAGGCAGAATACGAGGCTTTGATTATCGGCCTACAAATCGCCTTATCCATGGGAATTCAAATGCTAGAAGTCTACGGGGATTCCATGCTAATTGTTAAACAAGTGGAAGGAGAGTTTGATGTCTGAAAGCCGGAACTCCTCCCCTATCACCAGCTGGCGCTAGGTCTAATGACAAAATTCTATTACATCCAGATAAAGTACATCAACCAAGGACAGAATGCTCAAGTAGACACCCTCGCAAAGCTAGCTAGTTCTCTGGCAGTCCCACCAGATGAGAGCCTGATTGTGATCGACATCAATAGGCGACAGGTGCTGAGTGTGATGGACGTCCCAGTTACGGGAGAAGAAAATGAAGTAATGGGTATAGAAGAAGCTCAACAACCTGATTGGCGGGAGCATCTGTTACAATGGTTTCAACACCAGCAGCTGCCGAAAGAAAAAGAACAGAGAATGAAGTTAATAAGAATCAAAGATTCTTATGAGATGAGAAACGAGACTTTGTTCCGAATAATGGCGAATGCCAGAAATAAAATCTTGTTGCGTTGCTTGTCCATTGACGAAGCCATGCAAGTCATGCATGGGGTGCATGCTGGGTCAGCTGGAGCACAACAGGCCGGTCCGAAAATAAAAATTGAGATAGAAAAGCTGGGCTACTATTGGCCCACCATGTTTAATGACTACTGCAAGTTTGCCAAGACTTGTCAGAAATGCCAGGAGCATGCTAACATCTCGAGGAGGCCTCCGGCACCGCTACATCCCACCATCCCAAGTTGGCCATTTGCTCAATGGGGCACAGACATGGTAGGTCCTCTGCCACCCTCCTGCTCTGGATGCAAGTACATCCTGGTAGCCACAGACTACTTCTCTAGATGGACAGAGGCGGTGGCGTTAAGAGAAGTAACGGGGGAGCTGGTCGCCAGGTTCTTCCGCCAAAATATAATATTCCGGTTTGGGGTCCCCAGCCGAATCATTTCTGACAATGGCAGCCATTTCAGGAATCAGAAGATATACCGATTAGTTGATAAATACAAAATTGATTGGAGGACTTCTTCTCCCTACAACCCTCAAGCTAATGGGCTTGCAGAAGCTTTCAATAAAACGCTGTGCACCTTATTGGGAAAAATCATTAACTCTAGTAAAAAAGATTGGAAAGAAAGGATGTATGAAGCACTCTGGGCTTATCGTACAGTTTATAAAACCCCAACTGGCTGCTCACCATTCTCCCTCGTGTATGGGTCAGAAGCGGTGGTACCAATTGAATTAGAAGTCCCCTCACTGCGGGTCGCCATTCAGCATGGTTTGGTCGGCAGTGAACAAGCCAATGTGGAAAGAAGATTGGAAGAGCTTGCCGATTTGGAAGGAAAGCGACTCCGAGCACAATAAAATATTCAGTTATACCAAGCTCGCATGGCCCGTGCTTTTGACAAGCTGGTCAAAGATCGATAATTGAAGAAAGGCGACCTTGTTATGGTCAAGAGAAGAGAAGTTATGGCAGCCAACCCCAAGGGGAAACTGACTGAAATTTGGATAGGCCCGTACATTGTCAACCGAGTCTACGAAGGAGGCGCTTATGTCCTGGTAGATTACAAGGGTGAAGTTCAGTTCTCCCCTCTCAACGGGAATCATATGAAGCTATATCGAGCTGCTGCACCGATGCCTGGAGACTAAAAACACCCATGGTCCAACCATAGTCTCACTGGGTCATAGTGCCCCCAACGAACCTTACGTCTGTCTGGGTAAAGAAAGAACCTCTTCTTTGCTCGGGTATTAACCCCATACCCGTGAATCTTACTTGCATGACTTCCAATGGACCTTACGTCTGTCCGGAAGAAGTAAACCCTCTCTTTGCTTGGGCATTAAACCCATGCCCGTGAACACTATTTTCAAGACATCCAATGGACCTTACGTCCGTATGGATAAAAAAGACCCCCGCCTTGAATACTACCTCCATAAATGCCCTTGGTAGAGCTTACGCCCATGGGGATAAAGAAAACTATTTCCTTTGCACAGGCATTAACCCCATGTCTGTGAATACACAGCTTAGCGGCGCAAGGCTTTGTGCCCCAGCCAGCTCATATGTCATATTGCCATTACGGGCCTTACGCCTGGTTCGACATCAATTCTATCCTTTGCGTTGGCATTCGTCCTTGCCAACGAATGAGCCCTTCTTTGGCGCAAAGCTTCGTGCCCTAGCCAACTACGTCCACAATGTTTTCGTTGCGGGTCTTACGCCCGAATCGGTGAATATTCTCCCCTTTGTGTTGGCATTTGATCTTGTCAACGAATAAGCCCCTTTTGGCACAAGGCTTCGGGCCCTAGCCATTAGCATATATGTAGTGGTGCCATTACGGGCCTTACGCCCGAATCGGTGAAACTTCTACTCCTTGCGTTGACATTCATCCTTGTTAGCGAACAAACCCTTTTTTGGCGCAAGGCTTCATGCCCTTGCCAACGATGTATACACAGCATTGCCATTGTAGGCCTTACGCCCGAATCGTCACTAATTCTATCCCTTGCGTTGGCATTTGATCTTGTCAACGAATACACCCATCTTCGGCACAAGGCTTCATGCCCTAGCCATCCATACATACATAGCATTGCCATTGTGGGCCTTACGCCCGAATCGGCACTAATTCTACCCCTTGCGTTGGCATTTGATCTTGTTAACGAATACACCCCTCTTCGGCGCAAGGCTTCATGCCCTAGCCATTCATATATACACAAGGTTACCATTGCAGGCCTTACGTCTGAATCTGCACTAATTCCTTCTCTTGCGATGGCATACATCTTTGCCGATGAACAAACCCTCTATTGGCCAAAGACTCTGGGTCCGAGCCGATGATCATCTATTGTTCCTAATTGTCATCAAAAAAAATGGGGCTTAAAATAGAGGTGCCCCGCCAGACTTGTCCTTTCATTAGGACAAGGGCAAAAAGGGTGATAACCCAGCTGTGGCGAAAACCTGAAAGGGCACTGCAGGAAAAATCGGGGACCCTGCCACGTGAAAACCCGAAGGGGCGCATGGGCAAAAGCAAGAGGGGGCCAGTGCCAACGAAAACCCGAAAAGGGCGCTTGCATCGGTAATGTGGTTAAAGAAGGAAAAAATATGTATATATACACGTGAAAACAAAAATGTTTTCTCCCAAGATATCCTCATAAGTAGGACACCACTATGTGTCCCACCAAAAACACACCACCTATACGGTAGAATCCAATCGGAATAGGCCTTCCGCCCGTTTCGACGATAAATCATTTCTTGCTTCGACATTTAACCCAATGTCGATGAATACATCTACCCTAATCGTCATCAGCATCGGTGACATCAGTGATTGAAACCTTAACTCGGACCTTCCGTCCTTGTTAATGATATTAAAACCATTTCTTGCTTCGACATTTAACTCAATGTCGATGAATACATCTGCCCTGATCGTCATCAGCATCGGTGACGTCAGTGGTTGAAACCTTAACTCGGACCTTCCGTCCTTGTTAATGATATTAAAACCATTTCTAGCTTCGACTGTAGCACCCCCGATAAATACCTTTGCGTAAATTCAAAACTTCTTCTTAAAAGAAATCATACATGAAGGTCTTACATAAAGAACCCAACCCCCCAAGGACTATAATAAAAACATACAAGCCAACACTACTTTATAACGTAAAGAATCATGAGGGTTCTATGTAAAGAATCAAACCTTAGGGGACTAGTATATAAAATTACAAATCATCAGTTTATGTATACATAATCTACTATTCTTAATAGAATTCTAGGTTTTGTTTAAAGAATTAAACTATAGGAGGACTAGCATACAAATATGCAATCCAACTTTATGCACATGGGTAAAGAATCTTACATGGGAGGTCTTGTACAAAGAAACAAAACCACGGGAGGGTTATTCTATAAATGTACAAGATAAACTTTAACACATGGGGCCATGGGTTGTACGTAAGTGCTTTCCAACTTTTTCACTTACCAAATTGAAGACCCTTCACATAGTCTTCAATTCCCAAATTGAAGACATGCATGAAGGCGCCATTTTTAATAGGACCCCATCCCATTTAAATATTAATATATATATGAACATCCTGAATACTAACACGTGAATGGTGTCACGCCCCGAACCGATAGCAGCGGAACGTGTCGTTTGCCCGGAACGTAGCAGTTAAATAGTCGTGAATAATCAAGAGCAATCGCATAAGACCAAATAATTTAGGGAAATAATAAAATTTTATTTCAAATATAAGTCTCTTACAATTTAAATTTTCAGAACTTGAAGACTCAACCACATCACAATGAAAAAAAAAGGAAATGATGCTCTAACAGACTTAGACAATATAACTAAATAAGAGACACCATGCTAGACTCAAGAAAGATAAAAGACATGGGTTCACTAATTTTCAAAGCTTGCTTGCACAATTATCCCTCCCGTGTGAGTCTCGATATCGCTAGTCACCTGATTACCTGAAAAATGTTAGAACAAACTGGGTGAGCGAACGCTAAGTAGGAATTATATCTCAAGAACAAGCAATTGGTTTAAGTAATTACATTTTTGCATGCAAATGCAAGTAAGGCTATGCTTGTAGAAATAACTGAGCAAGTGAAACAAAACTAGTAAGAATTTGACAATTTCATGTAAAAACTTTCAAGCAAGAGATATCCAAGAAAGATTTATAGAATATTGGCTATTTCACGGAAGTACTTGCCCATTCTGGGCCACGCTAGTCGAGTCACGCAAGTCAAGTTACGCACGCAAGTAATATCACGAAAGAGAGAGAGAGAGAGTGTGGAATGTCAAAGATCAAACTAGTCATGCACTTCGGTGCAATGCAAGACACCGTGATCAATATAACTCCCATGGGCACAAGTACTTTCGGGTGCTCCTCCTAGGACCAGATCGGGCCCTATATGCGCAGCATTAAAGATAGATCTAGACATCCACGATAGATCATAGCCAATAAGGAGTTTCAAGAACAAGCTTTAATAGAATGATAAGGTAAGATTTTCATGGAATTCAAGGGCAAGGTCCTTGAGTAAGGACAGACTTGCGATAAAATCCCCGCGAAGCATAGAAACCATGACATGTCGATAAACTGGGTGGAATTGGCACCTAGATGGGTTGCCATGAATAACTTGAATAGATGACTAACAAGATGGTCACCAATTCAACGGACACGAAGCAAGCTGAAGAATTGGCACCTAACCATAGGATACCCAATTCAATATATCGCCTAGTGGAATGATCACTCATTCCACTGGCTAAGAGAATTCTCTCATGGGCCAAGAATAGCACCATGAAAGGGCCGGGTATCACGTTTCTCCAGAGTGACGTGGCATTAAAATGGGTATAAGGTGTTTAAGGTACAATCAGCTCAGTCGGCCTTGAAGGAATCCAAGGGTACGAGGAGACTTACGGAGGTCCCGATGACTAACTTACTAGTCCGAAAGAACGGAATGTCCAACGGAGAGCTCGTATGTCGGCGAGAGTTGAAGTGTATAACGTGAACCAATCATGAAACATGGACTCCATCTACGGACGTGAGATGAGAGTGCCAGAAGACCCGCGGTATGGGTCAAAATTGGGAGAAAATGGTGAGAACATGAATGCGTTAATTATAGAATTCATGTCCATCCAATTCTATAATTAACTACAATTAAATAAACTTATATTATTTGACGCCCGTGGGTGGCGTCATTTATTAATTAGCATCCACATAGTGAGACGTTAATTTTTATGATTTTTAACTTAATCTATTTAACAAGAATTCACGTCAATATCTATTTAATTGAATAATTTCAAAAATATACTTTTAAAGAGACATTAATTTATATAAAATAATTTAGAAAATTAGAATATATGATAATTAGGAGAAAAATTTAAGGATTTCAAAAATATATTTTTTATAATTTTATGTTTTAGCCTCCCTTGGCGGGGGTTAATGAATTTGATCGATCGTTGTCTATCTTCTTAACCCCACTACCATGCTTAGCATAATCATGAGCATCGTGCATGCACGCTCGCATAGACTCTCGGGTATATCAAATGGCATTGACGGAAGACCGGGTTATGCCCGATCGAAAATCTTTGCTATGCACGACGGTGGTCCTCGGACCTATGTCCTCCGCCACGTATCGAGGGTCTCCAACTTAATGAACCATGCCTCTCTTGCATGATAGATAAAATCATTTCATGTGACCTCGTCACGTTTATCCATTTGCATCTTGTTTCGGCCTCGAATGGCCCGCTGTCTCGGTAATTAATCAAAGGTTTTCTCCCTCATGGGGGATGTAATTAACGTCATAGCCTTTATGGTATGGTGGACTGCTGGTCCCGACCCGAATCTCACTCTCGCCCCACAAGGGTCAGAATGAGCGCACAATAAACTCGTCACTCATCTGATTGGCACGCCTGCGTGGTCAACTAATCAGTTGGATATTTATTAATTAACTGGTTGATTGACCCGAACAATAAAAAAACCCATCGAACAGTGCTATGTACTTAAGAAAGACTAAACATGAGAATGAATAGTGTAGAAATAACGATTATATCATCCATAAAACAAGTTCATAAAGCATATGAAATATAACTTTAATACTATTCCTTAATCTTCAATTGGTAATAACCAGATCGAAGATCAATCCGTGAAAAGACACTCGTCGACTGAAGTTGGTCAAATAAATCATCGATCCTAGGCAAAGGATATTTATTCTTGACAGTCACCTGATTCAATTGCATGTAATCAAAACATAGCCTCAATCTTCCATCTTTCTTCTTCACAAATAATACAGGAGCACCCCATGGAGAAAAGCTAGGATGGATATAGCCCTTTTCCAGCAATTCTAACAACTATGCTCTCAATTTTTTCAATTCTGTAGGAGCCATACAGTAAGGTGCTTTTGATAAAGGTGTCGTACCTGGCATTAATTCAATTACCATCTCAATCTCTCGCTGTGGAGGTAAGCCTGGCAACTCATCAGGAAACACATCATAAAATTCACAAACCACAAGAATATCACCTATCTCCTACTGTGTTGACTCAACTGCAACCACGGAAGCAAAGAATCCCTGACAACCTGCATTAAGTAATCTACATGCTCGAATAGAAGAAATAAGCAAGCGAGAGAACGAGATCGAATACCTTGAAAATAAAATGCCGCTTTCACAGATGGCTGAAAATAAACTTTTTTCATTTTACAATTAAGCACGGCTCCATAACCCTCTAACCAATCCATGCCCAGAATAACATCATAGTCTACCAGCTTCAACGCATATAATCTAGCTTGCAACTGCTGGTTCCCAGTCACTATAGGAGTCTCATCAAGATAGAAAGGAGTAAACATGAACTCCCCAGTTGACTAAATTGACTCGTAAGGAAGTGCCATTTGTGTGGTCGGATAGGTGTGAATAGAGCTTCAATGAATTGAAAAGGCTGCTCACCACTTCTCTAGTGTTTATTTTACCTTCTGGCTCGGGTGGATTCGTAGTGTGTACGGATGCTTCTCGAGTAGGTTTGGGTGCAATGCTTATGCAACATGGCAAGGTTATAGCTTATGCATCCTCGCAATTGAAATAGTAAGAAGAAAATTATCCTACTCATGATCTAGAGTTGGCGTTAGTGATTTTTGCATTGAAAATATGGAGACACTACTTGTATGGCGAAAAGTTTGAGATATTCACTGATCATCAAAGCTTGAAATATGTGTTTTCTCAAAAAGATTTGAATCTTCGTCAACGCAGGTGGATGGAGTATATGAAAGATTATGATTTTACTCTGTCTTATCAACCTGACAAATGAATATAGTGGCTGATGCACTGAGCAGAAAAGTGCAGATCAGTCATTTGTTGATACAAGAATGAAAGTTGTGGCAACAGTTTCCTTGTGAGGCATTCAAATTGAAAATTCCCCCTGATCCGATGGTAGCTATTCTTGCAAGTCTAGTGATGACTCCCGCTATTTATCAGCAGATCAGGGAGGCACATCAAGTAGATTCTGAGTTGTCCCGCATTTTGTTAATGCCAGATGTGGAGTTTGGTGATGATTTATTGGTTAGATTCAGAGGCAGACTTTATGTTCCAGCTAATGAATTGTTGAGGAATGCTATTTTGCGTGAAGCGCATGGAACCCGTTATGTTATTCATCCCGTCACCATGAAAATGTATCAAAATGTGAAAAGGCAATTTTGGTGGCCAGGTATGAAAAGGGATGTAGCTGATTTCGTGTCTAAGTGTTTGACATGTTAACAGGTCAAAGCTGAGCACCAAAGACCTGGAGGAATGCTTGAAGCCTTGGAGATTCTGATGTGGAAATGGGATCATGTCACTACCGATTTTATTGTGGGTTTACCCTGAACTTCACAAGGCTATGATGGAATTTGGCTGTTAGTTGATCGTTTGACTAAGACAGCGAGATTGTTGCCAATTAAAGTGATGTGGAATGTTCGGAAATTGGCTGAGCTTTATGTTGCAAAGATTGTGCCATTGCATGGAATTCCAATATCCATTGTGTCAGATCGTGACCCACGTTTTACTTCTGGCTTCTAGCAGAGTTTTCAAAAGGTGTTGGGTACAGACTTGGCATTTAGTTCAGCGTATCATCCCCAATCTGATGGTCAGTTCGAGAGGACTATTCAAGCATTAAAAGATGTGATGCAATCGTGTTGTCTGGATTGACAAGGTTCGTGGAGTCAACACTTGCCATTGGTGGATTTCTCTTATAATAATAGTTATCATTCTAGTATTGATATGGCACCTTATGAAGCTTTGTATGGGCGTCCTTGTCTACACCGTTGGACTAGTTTGAGACTGGTGACCGACTGTTGACATCACCGGATATGATTCAGCAGTGTGTTGATGTGGCACGTTTGATCAGGTAGAAGATGTTGACAGCTCAAAGTCGATAGAAAAGCTATGCAGATCGGTGTAGAAGACCATTCCAGTTTGAGCATGGAGATTTTGTTTTTGTGAAAATATCTCCAATGAAAGGCGTGATGAGATTCGGGAAGCGTGGAAAGCTTAGTCCCCGATATATTGGTCCGTTTACTATTTTGGAACATGTGGGCCAAGTGGCTTATTGACTTCAGTTGCCATCGGTGATGCAAGCAATCCATGATGTGTTTCATGTTTCTCAATTAAGGAAGTATGTTCCCGATGCCTCTCATGTGTTAGATGATTCAATGTGGCCTGAAGTGATAGCAGATCTATCCACACCAGAGTATCCAATTCGGATTGACGATCGTCATGAACAATTACTGAGGAGTAAGGTAATCCCTCTGGTAAAGGTAGTATGGCAGCGTCACTCGGGTAATGACGCTACTTGGGAACATGAAGATGAGATGTGTCAGCAGTTTCCCTTTTTATTCGAATGAGGTATATCTCTTCAGTTCTCTCCTTGTGATTCGTTTTAAATTTCGAGGATGGAATTTTTATTTGTAGGGAGGGACTGTAAGACCTGGTAGTTAACATATTCTTATCGGTATTGAAGAATAAGCTAATTCATGCGTTGAAACTATTTTATTGGGCTTAATGGGCCATGTTAAGTGGGCTTAACTATTTTTATAAGCTTTTAGAAATGAATTAAGGCATATATGCAATTTTTCTTATTTTGAGGCCTTATTACAATTTAAAGTTTTATAACAAAAAAATATAATATAATAAAATGGTTTTTTTCCCACGTAGGGAGCTCTCCCTCTCCCTTTCACTATATTTCACTCTCTCTCTCTCTCCCCACGCACGTCTCCCCCTCTCTCTTGCTCTCTCGGCGGTGTGATCACCCCGGGGCTTTGCAGGGATTGCAGGTGGTGACCTTGGTGAGCCTAGGGCGTGGGTGAAGTGCCGGTGTCGCCGTGGAGATGAGCCGTGGAGCGTGGAGGCAGGGAATCCCAAGTGAAGGGCGCGGCTTCGTCGTGTAGAATGGGCGTAGAACGGCGTTTTCATCTTAAACCAAGTAGGGGGATAGCTTCCTCTCCTCCTTAGGATCGTTTCCCCACCTATTGGCATGCTAATAGGGTGGCTATATGCATGAACTTTGTCATTTGTGTTTTAAGAGCATGAACATTGTCAATTATGATTTGATCCATTCCTGGCCATTGTTTTTATGTTTTTGGATGAATAATTGTTGTGGAATGGATGTAGGAAGGAAGGGAACAGGTTTAACAATGTTTTCCCATCGATTTGAATTGATTGGGAGGGAACTCCATCGAGTTTCCCACATTTCGGGTTCTCTGGACGGCTTGTGGTTGTTCCAGAGACCGTTTTCATTTTTGTATAAGGCGGTGTACCTTGGCAGTCTCACCCTAGACCGTTTACGATTTCTTGGCGGTCTTTTTTGTGGACCTTAGCGGCCCAATAATTGACCGCTAAGCCCCTTTGACCGAGTAAGGCGGTGGAAGTGTGGCGGCAAAGACCCAACCGTTTGCCATCACCAAGCGGTCAGTCACACGACCGTTTGCTGATCAACCGGCCTTATTTTAGACCATTTTTCCATTTCGTTCTAATATATATGAAGTGTTCATAGCTAAACGGTCAGGGTAACACCCGTTTGGGTCAATGTAGCGGCCAATCGTTCGACCGCTTACCAGATCTTCGCGGCCCTATATTAGACTGTTTAGTCCCTACAGTGCATGAATTTAATCCTGTTCATTTAATTATGCGTTTAATACTGCATGTGCGCCATGTTTAAGTATTTTTATGAACTGCGGCACATTTTTAGATTCCAATAGAATTATTTTCTCTTTCCTTGTGATGGAACCATTAGTCGTAGCCCGACGACCATTATTGTCGGCCCACCTAGGAGAGGTGGTGGTGTAGTCCCTGTGTACGGTTTTTAAGCTGGTTTTCGTGGGCCCCCTTGTTTGGCAGTAGCGTCCTATTGGGGGGGAAGACTAGCTAGATGGTTGGCTCAAGGCATTGAGGTTGTGTGTGCACACGTGGTCAAGGGCGTGGACTGACACTAACGAGTGTGACCCTGACTAGTTCTTGACCTTGGTTACTAATACGTGTCTTACTTACCGCATTCCAGGCTAGTGGAGATACTTGAGATGCAGTGTAAGTCGTCAGTGGACGCGTCTGGTCTTCTTTCTGGTGGTCCTATCTCTCTCCTATCACTTGGAAATGATGGAAATATAGATTATGATTCTCATGTTTAATTATTCGTTTGAATATTGAATGGCATTTCAGTTAGCTGTCTTTAATTGTTCATATATTTGTACAGCATTATTATCTATTGTTTTTTATGCCATTGCATCATTAATTGCTTTTATACGTTTAGCTGCGAGGTAGGGATCTATGTGAACCCTACTGAGTCTATGTTGCGAGACTCACCCTTTCCTTTCCAGGTGAGTAGTAGCAGCCGTCCGCCGGTGGTTCTTGTACTTTTGACGGCAGGTCATAGGTGCCAGCAGTGGTCTGTCTGTCTTTCTTTCCTTTTGACCGAGGTATGCCTCATGTAGTTGTTTATTTTGACCTTTGTACAGTGTTTGGACTTGTAATGTATGGATCTGGACTATTATTTAAATGTATCACTCTGTTATTATCAATTGCTTCCGCTTAAAATTACTATTTTATAATGCGCGTGTAATTCCAGTTCATTATGCACCTCCTCAACCAATCCTCCCAACCCTTATGGGGCCTCATCAGCCTCTTGGGTGGCGTCTCCGAGTTCTTGGTATCGGTTTACCAGTATCCGGACCTCCGGGTCGTTACAATCCTGTAGGGCACTTTCTATATTCTTTGGTTCTATCTGTGAAACTAAAGCATATGTGTTCAATTCATTTTCAATTCTGAAATGTGCTCTAATTCTAGGGGGTTCATTCAAATTACCAATTATGTTTTCTAAAGGATGATCTCTGAGAAATCTAACATTTGTAACCTGATTATCTGGATGTTCATGTACCTCCCCCTGAGCATCAGATCCTTCTGCTTCAGCCTCTTCTGCAGATTCTTCATTTTGTTCTTCTTTGGTTTCCAAGATATCTCCATCAACTTTGTCCCTATATAAGCCAGTTTCTGTCTTAATTGTAAATTCATCAAAAATAGTATGTGGAGATTCCTCAACAACTTTAGAATTAAGGTTGTATATCCTATAAGCTCTGGATAATTCAGAATAACCTAGAAAAATTCTAGGTTCACTTTTAGGTTCAAATTTATCAAGGTCTCGTTTAGAGTTGACATTAATAAAGCATTTGCAACCGAAAACCTTGAAATGTGCTAGAGAAGGCTTCTTACCCTTAAGAATCTCATAAGGAGTCATTTGTGTAGAGGGTCTTACCAGGGCTCTATTAATGATGTAACATGCGGTATTAATGGCCTCAGCCTAAAACTTCCCAGGCAAGTTCCCTTCTACCAGCATAGTCGAGTCATCTCTACTAGCGTTCGGTTTCTCCTCTACCACTCCATTCTACTCTGGAGTCCTTGGCAAGGAGAACCTATGATTGATGCCATTTTCCCTGCAGAAATCATCAAATTATGAGTTTACAAACTCACCTCCACAGTCATACAAAATATTAGAAATAGGTTGTTCACATGTATGTTTTATTTTATGAAAGAACTTCTGAAATTCCTCAAATGCATCATTCTTGTGAGACAAGAAAAATATCCAAGTAAATCTAGAAAAGTCATCAACTAACACAAAATCATATCTTTTTCCAGATAAGCTAGCTCATCTAATTGGTCCAAATAAATCCATGTGAATCAGCTCATAAGGTTTAGAAGATAGGTTTTCAGTTCTGGACTTAAATGACTTTCTGGTTTGTTTACATTGGGTGCCTGCCTCACAAATTTTATTGTCCTATTTGAAAGAAATTTCAGGAAGACCTTTCACCATGTAATGTTTATTCAATTTATGAAGCACACTATAGCTGGCATGACCTAACCTACGATGCCACAGGTAGGCTAAGTCATCCTTATTGACAGTGAGACATAGGTTGGTGTGTGCTACATCATCTAAATCTACCATATAGATGTTATTTACCCTCTTGCCAGTAAATTTCACAGATTCAAAATTGGGTTCAAAAATAGTGCATGCAAGAGAATCAAAAATAATGTTATGGCCTTAATCACAAAGCTGACTAATACTGAGCAAATTATAAGCTAGCTGTAGCAACCCTGGTAAATTAAGGAATGAAACCCTAAAAGGATTGAAAACTAAACCAATGTTAAAGGCCCAACTCATATCCACTTAAATCATATAACAAGAAGGCCAAAAATGAATGACGCCTCTCTTGAAGGCGCTATTTAAATGAAGACCATTTGAATGGGTGCTAATTTAAGAATTGACGCCTCTTCGATGGGCGCTATACCATGAATTGAAGACTGGGTATAGAGGCGTCATTTATTGAAATCATGCCCCAACCTTAGGCGTCATTTCCAAACAGGACCCGTTAGTGTTTGGTTCGAACTGGGATGTTATCCGGGAAGGTTTTTGATTAGGGAAAGGGATCAATACGTGGATATCTAAGTTTAATAAGAATTCTACATATGAAGTTTTAGTTCTAATCAAACTCCTAGAACCCATTAGGATTTCCTTCTCTATAAATACCAACCCCTCCATCGAACCCATGTTGATACTATTTGCCAAAGACGTCCTTCTGATGTTTTCCTGTGTTGCCGTGGAGGAGCATAAAGCTAGGGTTTTGAAGACGTCTTCCTCTTCATCCTTTCTTCTGACGCAAAGGGGCAGCCGCTTCTTCCTTTTGCTACTGCTCTGTGGGGTGTGTACGTGAAGAACATAGGAAGTTCTTCATCGTCTTCCTCTTATTCCTGCGGATTGGACTTGCTGACATCTTCCTCCTGCTGTGAATTTCCCCCTTCGCTCTCTTCATCTTGCTGGTTCTTCATCACGAGAGTAGTTACTTCCCTTCCTGCTGAACCAAAAGGGGTGGTTGCTGCTATTGCGTTGGCTAAAAGAGCTGTTGCTCTTGTTTGTTTGGCTTCCCATAACTCTGTTGAAAACAGAGTATCGTTCGTGGTTATTTTCTTCATCATCTTCACGTTCTGTCATCTACAACCCAACCAAGGTAGGTTTTCTCAAGTGTTAAGCCAAGTTTAATAATTTTTAGGCTTGTATACATGCATATAGGTCTGTAAGAGATTGCATATATCGCTCTGGATTGAGTTTTCGTTGTTTACTGCATGAATTGAAATCGCGACCCAGTCTAGGGTGCTATTTGATTTAACGACTATGCAAACAGTCGTCAATTCGTTAGTTAATTAATAATTACGTATGTTTAAAATTTAATAACTGAGAACCCTTGCATGTAAATTAATGCATGATCATACTGGTAGATTCCAGTTATTTTTCTCTACCTGTACATGTCTTTAGTTTTCTGATCAGACACACTCCAAAAACCATGTGTCTACGATTGTACCTGCCCAGTGCAAATCGGATGACAAATAAATAACGACCGCAACTAGGTCGTCGTTTGAATGGACGCCCCTACACTTGGGCGCCAATTTAGTGATAAACTGTGAAAATTGAAATGTTTATAATTTCCTGGATATCATAATTAACGACATGCACCCGGCCCTTTAATTTGATATATGACGCCCCTGACTAGGGCGTTATTTACAAAATTGAAGCCTTAATGAAAGTCGCCATTTTTATAATGACTGAAATCTGAAAATGTTTATTGAACTGAATATTTATAGAATCTGGATGTAACGACTGAGTGAACAATCATCATTTAATGAACTGACGACCCTGACAAGGGCGCCAATTCATAAAATGAAGACTTAAGCTCAGGCGTCAATTCACGGTTTTCCTGATTTTCGTGATTTTTTGTAACCCACTGTCGGTTGGTTATATATCGGCACTATATTCCATTCGTAAATATAGTCTCATGTTTCATGTTGTTTTATCGATTACCCACTATTTCTCGGTGATAGATGAACTCTCCGCGGAACACTCCGTTCCTGCGGACTGGTGATTTTATCATAGAGACCTCCGTAAGACTCCGCTAGCCTTGGATTCCCTCAAGGCAGCCGAGCGGGTTGTACCATTAAAACCTATGACATTACTTGATTGCCATGTCACTCTAAAGAAACATGGTATACCGGCCCTCATGCTATTTAGATATCATGAGAATATCCTTAAATTAATGGAATGGGGAAACATGCCATTAGTATTTCTTATGAATTATGTGCCATACTTGTGGACACTAATTCTATCCACCTTAACATGTACAAGAATGAGCGACCATCTCTATATGTGCGCTTATTCTTATTGTCATGGCACCCAAGTTAGGGAGCCGATTCCAGCTAGTTTTAATACGAGATGTGATTGTACCGTTATTATCGTCCCTACACATCATGTTCAATCCTTGTGATTCTATTCCACATGATATACCTTAAAGTTCCTACAAGCTTGTTCCTTTGGAAATCCATATTGGCTATACTAGAGTGGATGTCAAAAATACATGATCAATGCCTGCGTATATAGGGCCCGATCTGGTCCTGGGAGGAGCACCCGAAAGTACATGTGCCCATTGGAGTTTTAATGATCACGGTGTGGCATTGCACCGAAGTGCATGACTAGATTGATAGACATTCCACAAAACTCGTACTTGACTCGACTTGACATGACATGACTATTGACACCCGTTTTTAGCCCACAAGTTGCGTCAATTCTCTTATTCATCATTTTTGATGTCCCGAATTACCCATTATTTTGGAGCCTTCCTTGGATGGATTTCGAGCTAATTTTCATTGTTCCATTCCCTTTGAGCCCTAGAAATCATGATTTCCTAGAGCCCTAGAGCTTATTTTATCAACTTCTGGCTTCTAAGTTGACTTTCGGCCCATTTAGGCCGGCTTCCCTCAAGTAATCGGCTCTCACCCATTGCGCAATCCTGAAAGTGGTCCTTTTTCATCTTTTTTTGTCCCTCTATTCAAAAATTTGTCTTCACCAAAGTTGTTTCTCTTTCAACGATATAAAATTTCTTCTTCTACGCCGTTGGCCAGTTCTGCCTCGTTTGTGAGCTATTCGCATTTTTCCGGCGTGTTGTGCTGTTCATAATTCTTTCTCTCTCTTGTAGCACCATTTTCTCCATCTTCTGATTATTTTCTCATCTTTCTTTCTTCATAAAAGTTGTTCCTCTCTCAGTTATCTACAATTTCTTCTTCTACCACTTTCACTAGTTCTGCCCCGTTTGAGTGATACATTTTAATTTCCAAAGTCGCGCGTGGTCTGTCCAGAATTTTCCTTCAGCGATGTGAAGGTCTAGTATAGGTGCGTCACAGCCCATTTAACGGTCTATCGTAAGATCGTTAGAGCACATGTGACGGTCCTATAGTAGACCGTCACACCCAAACTCGCCCGAAATCACCCCGTTTGACCCATAGAGCGTGGCGGTCCTACCCTAGACCGTCAGAGCACATGTGGCGGTCCTACGATAGACCGTTACACACAGCCGAGAGTCCAATTTGTGCTGGACTCTGCCCCAAAAATTGCGCGGCGAGCCTATCTTGCAGAGCCCATAACTTCTTCAATTCTTATCTAAATTGATCCCCATTTTTTCCTACTTCTAGCCCTTTGTATTATCTTGAATTTCGTTCATAGAAATCAAATTTTCATTGGCTATATCTCTCGAGATCTGGGTCGCAAGATCAGGATGTAAGCATCCTAGTACAACTAAAACTCTATTTTCTAGTGCGATAGGGCTACCTTCCAAGAGCCATATCTTCTAGAATCCTCCTCCGAATTGATCCCTGTTTATTCCTATCTCCTGTCCTTAGTATTATCTCGAGTTTGATCCAGAGAACTCGATTTATCTTGGACTATATCTCAGGAAATCGTGATAAGAATATGGGACTTTCTTGTAAAACTCTATAAAAACTGCCCAGTTCACAGTCGCGACGGGGGGCTCTTTCTTGGTTCGGGGCGAAGCCATGTTGCAATTCTAAGTCACAACTTTGACCTTGACTTGAAGAGGGAAGTATTAACTTTCTATTGCATCCTTCTGGGCTGAATTTCATGATCTATATTCTTAGTTCTCTTCCTCTTAAAATCACAAATCATCACAGTTTCCTGCACTTTTCTGCTACATGCACTTTTGCACGTTTTGCATCATCATTTTCTCTCTATTCTCTCAATCAAATCTCGTGATTTCAAATCTCATGCATGCACAACACACCCACCTATTATTTTCACCCTTCCACAGGGGTTAAAAACCTCCCCCGGTGAGTTTACCCTCAATTTCTACCCCTATTTTATCACCGCAGGATTGATGCTACACATGCATGTTCTAATGGGTTTTTTATCCTTGTTTTGGCTTTGTTTTAAAAGGAGAGCATGAATACAACGTGAGGCCCTCTTCCTCTAGCCGGCTGGAGGGAGAGGAGGTTTGAATCCACAAAGTTCCCCGCACCTCGCTTGTCAAGCGCGATCAAGTTTTCTTTCCAAGGTACACGGCGCCGTTCTTTACACTTCTTCATCCTTTGGCGTTGTTGGAACCTTGGTGGCGATCACGGTTAGTATTTCTCATCCTTTCATCCCCCTTGTCATTGATTCACATGTTTATGCATGTATGTATTTAAAGGGGGCGGGATAAGAATCTAATTAAAACAAATCTACAGAATTTTTTGGCGATCACGGTGGGACACCAATGCCCATCACGTTTGTTTTAATGCTCTTTTGTAAGTTGGGTGTGTGCATGTGCTTGTTTAGGTGATATTTTATCCATTCTTCCATTGTTTGGGGCGTTTTAAGGGCTCAGGTAGTGTTACGGTCCTATAGTAGACCGCCACATGAATGTAACGATCCTTTGGTAGACCGTTACATATTCTGGCAGTCATGCGCGCAGGCTCACAGGGCCGTGTTCGTCGGGGCATAACTTCTGATCCCGATGTCCGATTGCGCTAATTTTTCTTCTGTTGGATAGCCCTTTGTATTGTCTTTCCATCCATATATCATTTGCATCATTTGGTTAACATTTGCATATTCTAATATTGTCTAACATTTTGAGTTTTGTGCATAAGTTCTGCAGGCAGGCTCAGGGACAGGTTCACAGGTACATCTTTACTCAGTGATTTGACTGCCTTCCCGGTGTATGATTGCACTGATTTTTATTTCATTGGATAGTCCTTTGTATTTTTTTTTCCATCCATAGCTTATTTGCATCATTTGGGTCTCATTTGCTTAGTTAAAAATTATCATCATTTTAGCATTTTGTCCATAAAATCTGCATGTGGTCTGCACACAGGTTCACGGGGGTAACTTTGCTCAGTGATTTGATTAACCTCCCGGGGTTAGATTGATCTGTTCTTGGGCCCGTTGTGCAGACCTTTGTATTGTCTTTCCATCCATATACTATTTGTCTTAGTTGGATCAAGTTTGCATAGTTTAATCTAGTCTTGATTTTCTAGTTTTAAGCTAGAATTTGCATGCACTCCGGTGCACATAGGGCCATACATTGCATATCATAGTTGCATTTCCTGCCTTGGTAAGTGATCCTCTCGCCTCCATATTCCTTGGAGTCGACTAGGTGATCTTATCTGGGACCTCCATAAGTCCCTGCGAGCTGTTGATTCCCACACGGACACCGGGCCGATTGTACCTTTCCACCCTTTAAGCTTGCATTTGCATAAGTGTAAGGGAGTTAACCTTAGTCAACCCAAAGTTTAGACCTTATGACCATAGGATTCCTATCTTGAGGGTATTATTATTAATTCAAATCATCAAAAGGTCTATTAAAATCCCTAAAATATTTCCCATCATATCAACTTGTTTGACTTGGGTGAAAACTCTCACATTACATTGTTTGTGTTGTTTGGGCTTGTCCAAGCTCATTAGTGGTATTTTGTGTTGCATCCACATGTTTTGTTGTTGTTAGGCCCACTTTAGGCTAGCACATTTTACGTGTTCATTTGTCTAGTCCATTGTCCCGTGGTCCGTTGTCCATTGGTCTTTGCATTAGTGGGTCATCCGCCCCTTGTTCTCAAGCCCCTTAAGCCCTTGCTTCCCCATTTGTGTTGTCCTTGATCTCCTTGTATTAAGTCTCCATTTGCCCTCATGGAGTATCATTCTAACCCCTTGTATCATTCTTTTTTTCAATCTTCTTCCAATTCCCGCGTGGAATCCTCTTCCCACGCGGGCCCATCTTCCCGTGGTCCCTCTGATCCCTCTGAGGAACAGGCTAATCTCATGGCCCATCTTTCAAGCCTTGTTCGCCAAATGGACCTGGCCCAGGTCCAACGTCTCATTACATCTCATCTTCATGGGCCTCCTTCTCGTAATGGGCCTTCTTCTCTCATTAATGGGCCTCATCATCTTAACGAGCCCCATTATCCTAATGGGCCTTATTTTTCTAATGGGACTCATTCTTCTTCTCCTTATGCTGCCAGCCCAATGGGTCCTTATGCTCATGCTTCTTCCAGGCCCACATATCCTTCCCTTCCCGGAATGGGCCCTTCTTCTTCTCAGCCCGGATCCTCTTATCCGGCCCATTATCATCATACTGGTCCGAATTCACATCCTCTTGCTCAAGCTGGCCCATATTCTTCTCGATCTCTCCCTACCCAAGAGATGATTGTTCAAACCCAACGCCAACTTGATGAGCTTCAACGTCGGATCGATCCTAAATCCTCTTTAAGTGTTCCATTCGCTTTCCAAGGTCTTCGGCTCCCACCTCTATCACAATCTCCCACATATCACCGTTATAGTGGAGTCGGTGACCCGTATGTGCACTTGAAGGAGTTTGTTTATGAGTCGGCCCAATTTCGACATGACCGACGCTTGATGGCCTATCTATTTGGTCTGTCGTTGGAAGGCCCGGCTCTGGATTGGTTCTTCTCTCGTCCGCAAGAGCAAGTTGTGAGTTTTCAAGCCGTTCAAGAAAAGTTTATTCAGTAGTGTCAAGACCAGGTTGGGCCCAAGTATTCTATGGCGGATCTAGCCCATGAGATGATGACACCTGAAGAGGAGTTTTCTACCTTTGCAGACCGCTGGCGTCGCTTGGCCGCGCAAGTCCCGGGACACATTCCGGAGGGAGAACAAATCAAGATGCTTATTTCAAATGCAACGCCTGAGTATCACTTTATCTTAACCCCCAACGACATTACCTCCTGGCAACAATTATACAGCCGAGCCCGCTTCATTCACCAACAAATCCAAGATTCCCTTGACCCCGAGTGTCCACCATCCACCTCCACATATCAACCTTCACCCTCCACGTGTCAACCCTACGCTCCCATGAGTCAGCCCACCATGAGTCAGCCTTCCGCCACATATCCCTCCACGAGCCAACCCCCCGCCTATACATACCTATACGCCTCCGCATATCAACTTTCCATGAGTCAGCCTCCTGCGTCCACATACCCGTCTCTATTTCAACCCCCGGTCAAGGTCACACCACATCCCGAGCAGGTGGTTGCCGTCTACATACCTCCCCACTCCGTTCCACATATGCCTTCACCAAATCCCTCCTCCGCCGGCCAAGCACTATTACCTACGCAACATTCACTTCCGTCTCCACAACCTTCTCCACCACCTCATACCCCTCGGCATCCGCCTTGCCCGAAGCGGACTTTTTGTCCACCATTGTCGGAGTGCTTTACCGACATTTTTAGGGCTTTGATGGCCGCTCACGCGTTGCCGCTCTCTCCGGTTGTGCCTTGCCAACCCGCGGTCGGGAATATGCTTCAATATTATGATTTTCATCTCCAGCAGGGGCATTTGGTTGAGGATTGTCCCGAGTTCCAAGAGTATGTTTATGACCTGGAAGATAATAAAAGGATTGATTGGGCCGCCATGCGTAAAGTTGTTTTAGATCTCCACAGCAAGCATCAGCAACAAGAAGCACCGCCCAAGTAGCCGTCTCCATCTCTACAAGACTAGGGGCACCCTAGTGATTCTTCGTCTAGTGTTAAACCCGCTCCATCACCTACTACCTTGCCTACTCTATTACCTTTGCTATCTCCTATCCAATCTTCGCAACCTCCACCAACCCAAGCCTCTGCTTAGGCTAGTGCCACCTCCCCTTCTTCTACTTCTTCCACCACTATTTCCACCCCCAATGTTGTTCGGCGCGTTGTGTCGATACGTCGAAGGTGGGTGCCACAACCCCCTTCTTCACCCTTGCCATGTTCACTACCTCCATCTCCATCACCATCTCTATTGACTATTCCATTACTTCCACCATCTCCGTCGCCTTTGCCATCCCCTTCATCATCTTCACATGAGCCTAGGCGAGCTCCACCTCCGCCTTCGCCTTCACCCACAACCCCTTTGCCTCCACCTAAACACACCATCCCCATTAAACCTTCCATGCCCTCTAAGCCTTTTACATTCATTTCCTCATCTACTTCCACCCCACGGAGCGGGTGTGTGCTCTCTTTGGTGCCCCTCGGGTCTTGTCCCCAGGGAGACAATGAGCCGAGTCAGGGTAGTTCGGTGTCGGTTGTTCCATTTATGATTCAATATTTCATCTACCGCATGCCGATCCGGGTCTTGGTCTCGGGCTACTTTGGAACTAATGAGCCTATACTTTCGAAGATGGTTGTCAAGAAGAGTTCCCTCGCACTAGTGCCAGTTTCTTCACAAGCGAGGCCGGTGACAATCTCCTTGCTCGTTGGTGGGTTTATCGTTGATGTTGTTATTTCCTCTCGCTCGATTGCTGTTCAGTTCATTGGTCAAGAAGGGTTCTCTACCCGCATTATGCTAATGCGTACGGCTGCCAGAAGATTGATGGATTTTATATTCAAGTGGCAGTTTGCCATATCTTCTGCACTTTCCAAGGACATTATGCACATCCAATGTAATCTCTCTCGATTTATTAGCAAGCTGGCCATGTCAACGCCACGCATTACTCTCCCTCAGTTTCATCCTGCTCTTCTGGTAAGGGAGTTATGCTTCGTGCCCAGTTGCCGAGTGAAGATGCCGAATCTCATGTTGCTAGTGCCAAGTGACAAAGCTCCGTGGTTTTCTAATATTCATTCATTTGAGGAGTTATCTATTCAAGAATGTTTGCCTATGGTTAGCACTGCGTGTCTAGGGGCCACCCTGATGAAGTTGTACGTTCACATCCGGGCCAGGCCGTCTGCCAGGTGGGCCCGTTATTTGAGAAGGTATTACAGATTAAGAACCCCGAAGGTCCAAGCCCGCACCAGGCGGATCCATTTTCAAAAGATTTCTACCAAGAAGAGGCGGCGACGCAAATTCAATGGCCATCGATTGTGCATTCAGGGGTCCACTTCTTCTTCTTCTCCTTTCTATTCATCGTTTCTTTTGCTCAGCTCCCACCCTTGGGTGGTGTATCTTCCCTCTTCAGATCCAGCTTCTATGATCTTCTCCTCTCTTCTGGGGTCCGCAATCCCCTACTCTTCCTCTTCTCCTCTCCATCCAGAGTCCCCAGATTATCCCTCCTCTCACGATTCTAGGCCTCGCCCTAGGCCTATATCATCCTTCAATCCCGATCTCGGGACTTCCCCGGATTCTTCTTCCCCGGGACTTTCGGGTGTTGCTTTTGATTCTTCCCCGACTTTGTCGGGTGATTACAATTCTCCTTTTCTGGCCCTACCGGATGACTACTACTCTCCTTCTCCGCCCATGTCAGATGATCATTCTCCTCGTTCCTCATCTTCACAACAATCCTCTCATTATCTTTCTATTCTCTCCTCTTCTCCCTTTCAGGGTCTTCGCCCTTTCTCTTGCTGCTTTCGAGGCTTTAGTCCGCCTTGATCTCAGCTAATCTGATTTCTTCTATATTTGGTTCCTTATTATCAGGGCCTCGACGCCTTAACGTGGGAGTTCTAGCTCTCGTCCCACTTCCTTTTTATCTGTATTTCATCTAGTTTGGTGTCTGTCGCTCCTCCATGTCAAGGAATCTTTCAATCCCTTTGCTATCCTCTCCCTTTCATCCTGTCAAGCAAGGAATACAAAGCTCGTGCTGCTCGAAGCTCGATGATCAAGATTACTTTAGGATGCTACTTCCACACTGCGGATTTGCAAAGGTATCTTTATTTTGAGCAAAGAAACATACTTTCATTTCCATTATTTCTGCACATGGTTATAATGCTATTCCTCAACATGCTTAAGTGGCTTTTAGAAATTTGCTTAGTTCATTTAAATTGAGTTCGCTTCTGCAGCATCCTTAGGCCGGTGATAGCTCCGCGCTGGGAGTCTAGTTCTTTCCCCGATCATTGAGGGTGACCTTTGAGTATGGGTTTTCACACACCACACGGCGAGCCATAGCCGATTCCTCTGAGACACATCGTTGCTACTTTGGCCATACTTTGGGTATGCACAAAGGTCTTTTTCTCTTCTCTGCTCGGCCAAGTGTAGGGGCAAGAGATTGATAGATGAGATGACCAACCTATGCGCTCCCTACTACGAGAGAGGTCTCAAATAGGGCCAGTCTTCACCCTCAAAAATGAGCTTTCATGCTTTATCTAGCAAATAAGGGTTGTTAAATGAAAATCATATATGAATGAGAAGATCAATGCAAAATTATGAATCAAAAGCATGGCAAGAGTGGCAGTAAAGTTACCCGCGGGACGTCATGAGCCCGGTCGCATGCGTGCCTGATAAATATGGGTCTAAAAATCAAAGACAGAAAGCCCCGGCACAACAAACCTATCTCTTTGAGGGGTGGTGCCTTGGAAGAAAGTCGAATCTTGATATCTCCCATCCTGCATAAAGATTGTCTCTAATTTTTCTTCTACTTCTCCCTCTTAGGTTGGGTTGTATCCCGGGTATGGCCTTAGTAGGGGCACTGTTCTTTAGAGGCAGTTGGTTGCGGTAAGCCACCCTCACATGCACGCCCTGCTCAAGGGAAGTCTTTAATGAGAGGGGAGGGACGGTGATCCCTAGCCAGTAGTTCGAGCCCGCCTTTTGGTGTTGCAGATTGCTATTGTCAAAAATAAAAAATGAGATATTTTTAAAATTCAAAAAAAATGAGATATTGTCAAAAATCCAAAAAAATGAGATATTGTCCAAAATTGAAAAAAATGAGATTCCAAAAAAATAAAATATTGTCAAAAAATAAAACATTTTCAAAATCTAAAAAATCAAGAAATCTAAAAAATCTAAAAATATTTATCTTTTACATTATATTTTGAGAACAGATACGTAATCTATTTGCTAAGTGTGCAGGTTGCAAGTACTCAAGCTTTCCTTGCTATATTTTATTCTATATGTCTCCTGTTCATCTTCTGATCTGTTCCCTTCTTCAACTATATCTCTCGATCTATTCTGAAGCTTGTGTCCTTATCAACTTTTGTTTGCAATGATTATATCTATATGAGAGGACTTTACCTCACGATTATGAACCTGGCGATTCTGCTTCATTCTGATCTTGGGTTTTGATTGAAGGGCGTATTTATTTGTGTCTTTTGTCCCACCGTGTCCTTGTCTCGCCGTGTCTATGTCCCACTGTGTTGTCCCACGCATATTATTTTATTCTTGACCACGTGTTCTTAGTTGTCTTGCATATGTTGTTAGTCATCCTTTTATATCTCGTGTGTTGTCCCACCACTTGCGTGTTGTCTTGTCCCAACCGTGTGTTGTCTCGCTGCATTGTTGTCTTGTCCCCCACGTTCCTCTTCCATACGTGTGGTTTGTTCATGCCATTGCATATGTGCTTGTTCGTCTTGTTGTGTTATTTTCCATTCATTTGATCATTATGTTTTGTTGTGTTGTCAGTCGTTAAGTTAATCGTTGTGTTATGCTGTCTTTCGTTCATGCTTGTTTATCATGGTCATTCATATTATTGTTGTCTTATTTGAAAATCCATAAACATTAGAAAATGCAGGAAAATCCAAAAAAAATGCCATTTCGCTTGGCAGGTAAGTCAGGTATGGCTCTCTATCCCTTCTCATTGTTGCATTACTATATGGTATCTACGTTATTATAGTCTCTCAAGGACCGGTTGGTTGGCCGTGTGTTCTAAGATTTGATGTTCCCCTTTAACAAAAATAATGATGATCTAGGAGCATACGGTTAATCGTTAGATAAGCCGCTCGGTTGAGTCGGGTGGGAGACGATAGACTCTGTCTCGCACGCCGTGGTTGCAAGAATACTCTTGACCCCGTCTTGGCTTAGTCTAGCAATATTATCCTTGAGTACTTTCTATTTTATCTTTCTTTGCATTCGTTTTAATGATTTCTTTATTTTAGCCCAGCATGCATCATGTCATTTTGAGCATTCATGCCTCGTGATCCATTCAAGGATTTCTCCTCAGCAATGGTTGATTGCACTTAAACTCTCTTGGATAAGAGATTCTTCATTCCACTCTGAATTTGAACGTTTTCTCTGATCTTTCCGCTCGGTCTGTTTGGCCAGCGTGATTCCTATCTAGATTTTATCTCAGTTTTATCGCTCCTTTTCTAGATCCTATGATTTGTTTCCTTCCGACCCACTCATTATCCGTGGATTGTGTCCCCAATGAGGCTGGTCGTGTTTCATTTCCTTTAGTTTAGTTCTCCAGACATGTCTCATCCTTATCATAAATTTCAGGTGGTTGGTTCGACGTTTTCAAAAAAATTCCTGTCGCTTATTGGTTGTGACATGTGTCTTTTTGCCTTGATGCCCGCTTTTCAGTTCTCTCCGCTTCATCTCTGCTTCATCTCCATTTCACGTCACTATCGCTTTTACTCCATCTCCTTTCCATTTTGCCTCCCCGCCACTTTCACTCGTTCCCTTGCAAAGCGAACATCAAGGAGGGGCATCTGTTGACACCCGTTTTTAGCCCACAAGTTGCGTCATTTCTCTTATTCATCATTTTTGATGTCCCGAATTACCCATTATTTTGGAGCCTTCCTTGGATGGATTTCGAGCCAATTTTCATTGTTCCACTCCCTTTGAGCCCTACAAATCATGATTTCATAGAGCCCTAGAGCTTATTTTATCAACTTCTAACTTCTAAGTCGACTTTCGGCCCATTTAGGCCGACTTCCCTCAAGTAATCGGCTCTCTCCCGTTGCGCAGTCCTGAAAGTGATCCTTTTTCATCCTCTTTTGTCCCTCTATTCAAAAAGTTGTCTTCACCAAAGTTGTTCCTCATTCAACGATCTACAATTTCTTCTTCTACGCCATTGGCCAGTTCTGCCCCGTTTGTGAACTATTCGCATTTTTCCGGCGTGCTGTGCTGTTCAGAATTCTTTCTCTCTCTTCTAGCACCATTTTCTCATCTTGCTTTCTTCATGAAAGTTGTTCCTATCTCAGTTATCTACAATTTCTTCTTCTACAAGTTCTGCCCCGAAAACTGTGCGGCGAGCTTATCTTGCAGAGCCCATAAATTCTTCAATTCTTATCCAAATTGATCCTCATTTTTTCCTACTTCTAGCCATTTGTATTATCTTGAATTTCGTTCACAGAAATCAAATTTTCATTGGCTATATCTCTCGGGATCTGGGTCGCAAGATCAGGATGTATGCATCCTGGTACAACTAAAACTCTATTTTCTAGTGCGACGGGGCTACCTTCCAAGAGCCATATATTCTAGAATCCTCCTCCGAATTGATCCCCGTTTATTCCTATCTCTTGTCCTTAGTATTATCTCGAGTTTGATCCAGAGAACTCAATTTATCTTGGACTATATCTCCGGGAATCGTGATAAGAATATGGGGCTTTCTTGTAAAACTCTAAAAAAACTGCCCAGTTCACAGTCGCGACAGGGGGCTCTTTCTTGGTTCGGGGCGAAGCCATGCTGCAATTCCAACTCACAACTTCGACCTTGACTTGAAGAGGGAAGTATTAGCTTTCTATTGCATCCTTCTGGGCTTGATTTCATGATCTATATTCTTAGTTCTCTTCCTCTTGAAATCACAAATCATCACAGTTTCCTGCACTTTTCTGCTACATGCACTTTTGCATGTTTTGCATCATCGTTTTCTCTCTATTCTCTCAATCAAATCTCATGATTTTAAATCTCATGCATGCACAACACACCCACCTATTATTTCCACCCTTCCACAGGGGTTAAAAACCTCCCCCCGGTGAGTTTGCCCTCAATTTCTACCCCTATTTTATCACTGCGGGATTGATGCTACACATGCATGTTCTAATGGGTTTTTTGTCCTTGTTTTGGCTTTGTTTTGTAGGAGAGCATGAATACAACGTGAGGCCCTCTTCCTCTAGCCGACTGGAGGGAGAGGAGGTTTGAATCTACAAAGTTCCCCACACCTCGTTTGTCAAGCGCGATCAAGTTTTCTTTCCAAGGTACACGGCGCCGTTCTTTACACTTCTTCATCCATTGGCGTTGTTGGAACCTTGGTGGCTATCACGGTTAGTATTTCTCATCCTTTCATCCCTCTTGTCTTTGATTCACATGTTTATGCATGTATGTATTTAAAGGGGGCGGGATAGGAATCTAATTAAAATAAATCTACAATGACTTGTGTGACCCAAAAAGGGTATTTATTTACTTGCTTGAAACATGATAGCCAATTCTTGACATGACATGATCACATGACATGATAAATATATGTGCTTGATTATCTTGCTATGTTGACATGAGTTCTTGGAAGACTCGCTAGTTATCTCTTGATATACATTCTCTATTCTCTTGATATACATTCTCTATTGTCATTTTACGTGAACATGCACAGCTATATTGCATTCATGTAACTTGCAATCTACTTAAAGCAAGCTAGCTCTTAAGATTTAATTCCTACTGAGCGTTCGCTCATCTAGTATTTTCCCTTATTTTTCAGGTAAGTCCGATGATGAGACTCAATCGGATGGGGAAGGTCAAGAGTGAAGAGATTAGAGCTACTCCATCTGTCCAAGCATTATCTAGTTTTGTCTTTTCTATATTCTTGAGTCAGTCATTATACTTTTTTTTTATTTGAGTCTTAGCACTTTCGTTAAGTGGATGTAATAGAAATACTTTAGAATTTGTGATTGAATAAAGGATTGGGTTATCATTACTTTTTGCGCGCTCTATCTTTGTGTCGAATACACTAACACTCTGATTGCCATGAATGATATAAACTCGTCACGCATCTCCGGGTTCCTTCCGCGCTCGGGGCGTGACACTAGCCCTTCAACTAATAGAACTTCTTCAATAAAATAGGAAGAGCACTTACCAACCTTTCCTGACCCAATGATCCTTCCCTTGGTATTACCTCCAAATGTAACATGACCAGCATCTTTCTTTACCAACATGCATAATTTTCCTTTATCCCCAGTCATGTGCCTGGAGCATCCACTGTCAAGATACTATTTGTTCTGGTTGGTTGCCAGGCATACCTGCAAATGAAATCAAGTGGAAAATTTTGGAACCCAAAAATTTTTAGACCCCATACTAACAGTCAAATAATGCAAGCATGATAGAAGGTGTTTTGGAATCCACATTTGATTTGTTGTCTTTAATTGAGTTGTGGATTTCTTTACTTTCTGTTTGTTCTGTCTCACATTAGCATTTTGAACTTTGGTTGGTAACTTCTATGGTTTGACAATCTTTTTGTTAGCATCTTGAGCTTTTCTGTACCAGTGATTAATCCAATGGACATTAGGATGAGTGTGTCCCGTGTAGAACCTAGGCTGATTAGACATGGAGTGGACAAACCCATATTTGTTCTGGTTTCTAGGTTGCTCAAAGGTATTCTAGGATTGAGGTCTATGTTTCTAACTGGGATATGAGTGCTGCACTGACTTCATGTCGGAATTGCCTCGACCTATCTTACTAGAGTAGTGATAATAGGGGTTGTAGAATGAAGAATAGGTCTGTGCACCACGGTGGTAGCTTCGACCTGAGGTGTCCCTACTCAGACCTAGATTTCTAAAGCTCCTAAACCCATAAGAAGTGTGCATCGGTGCAAGTTGGCAGCTGCCTCTACCTTTCTATAGATACTGGGATGTTTTGGTCTGGGGTTTTCCATGGCCTTGATCTTTAGTATATTGACCCCTAACCTATCCTCTAGCCTGAGGTGTAGTAGTGTGTGGGCATGATTCACTAGACAGATCAACCTTTCATTTGCCCTTGTCCTTGGCACTGGGCTTGTTTTGATTAACATTTTTCACAGAATTTTTGTTGATGCTTTCTTCAGAATTCATTCTTATTAGAGGTTTGAACTTCGATGTTTCTTTTTCAGCAACAAATGTCATGGTTTTCACATCAAGCCTCTTTTTGTTTGTTGGGTTGAAACCTAATCCTTCCTTTCTAAAGTTCACTTTTGTTCCCAAGATGGCATTAAGATTGTCAGTTCCCTGAGTCATGCCTTCAAGGAATTGTTGTTTATCCTTATTCTCCTTCTCTATATTTTCAATTGTCTTTTTCAAGTTATTATTCACTCCAACAACATCACTATATTTTTCATTAGCAGTTTTGGTTTCATCCTCAAATTTTTACATTTTAATATTCAATTCATCAATCACATCTTTCAGATTCTCATTTTCATTTCTCATGTCAGCTAAAGAGACTTTCAAGCTATCACATTCAGCAAGAGATTTCTTTAAACTATCATTTTCTATTTCTAGGCAAGTGATTTTATCATTCAGAGATGTATCATTCACTAAAGAAGTTATTCTTCTTTTCAAATGCCTATTTTCCCTACGCACATCATCATACTTATCTAAGATCTCTGCATAAGCATCTTCCCAATCATGATGAATATAGTTTTCGAATGGATTAGTTACCTCTTCATCACTTTCTCTTTCATCATTTTTAGGCATTAAGCAGAGTCTATCTTCCTCATCACTGCCTGATGTGCTACTGAGACTTCCTTCATCCTTGTCACTCCAGGTACTGACCATTACCTTTCCTTTCTTGTTCTTTGACCTGAATTTCTCCTTCTATAGCTCGAGGCAGTCTGCCTTCAGGTGACCAGCTTTCCTGCAATTATAACAAACATTAGAGTCGGGTTTCTTAATAGTTTCAGATCTATACTTCGACTGTCTCTTTCCAGAATGATATTTTTTTCTAAGCCCTTTTCCTTCTTTTCTCAGAAATGTTTTAAATTTCCTGGTGATCATGGCAAATTCATCTAGATCCACCTCTGAACTAGAAGAGCTATGCTTACTAGAGGATCCTTTGCTACTGGAAGCTACTTTCAGAGCGATGGGTTTTCTTTTCTTTTCAGACTCATCAACCCACTTAAGCTTCAACTCATAAGTCATGAGAGAACTGATGAGTTCATCTACAGTGGTCGTGGCAAGGTCCCTAGACTCCTCCATAATAGTGGCCTTAGTGTTCCAGATGGGAGTCAAGGACCTGAGAATTTTTCAAACAATTTCATATTCACTGTAGGCCTTATCGAGGCTCCTCAAGCTATTGGTTAGTACTATCAAACGGGCGTACATCTCAGAGATGGACTCATCTGGCTTCATTTTGAAGGCTTCATATTCTAAAATAAGCATGTTAGACTTAGTTTCTCTTACCTGAGATGTACCATCGTAGATTACTTCTAGCTTATCCCACATCTCCTTTGCAGTGGAGCATGACGAAATTCTTGAAAATTCTGTGGGATGGAGAGCACATTGAATTGCATTGATGGCACTCTAATTTAACATTGATTTATGAATTTGCTCTCGCGTCCATACTTCCTCATCGTCAGGGAGCTCGAATGGTCCCTTGCTCACAACTTTCCAAATCTCATAATCTTTCGCACGAAGGAAGACCTGCATGTGATTTTTCGAATATGCATAATTATTTCCATCAAAGTAAGGAGGCTTACTGGTTGAGTGACCTTCTACGGTTAATCCTCTAGCATCCATTTCGGCTAACCTCTCCAAGATGTGAAGCCCTTAGTGAGAGTTAGGATCTGATACCACGTGTTGAATCGAATGAATACAGATCTAGAGGGGGGGTGAATAGATCTACCCCAAGTTCTAATTGATTCATAGCAATTTAAAAGAAATGCGGAATTAGGAATGAACTACTGTAAATCACACTATTGAACCAATATGAATAATCATATATGGAAACAATAGTTTTCTGAATCGATAACTCAGTATGGCACGAGGTGGATGGTTGATTAGATAATCTCCTCACGCAAGGGTCAGGTTTCCAGATAGATGTAATCTGTCCTTCTGACTTAGCCCTTTTTACATACCACTGAGTTATCTATTATAAACCAGAATTATGATGAAGAAATTCAACCCAATTGAGAATAGATTCATACTTCAGTGAAAAGGCACGGTTAATGGAAATCAATCGAATATAGAAAACTTCAGATGAATACGTAGACAGATCAGAGAAATTAGTACTAGGCTTTCCTAGGCATTCATCTAGTTTAGTGGCAAAAAGTAGATAAGCAGACACATAACGAACAAAGCAATTTTTGGTGGTTCAATCTAGAGCTCAAGATCTACATCCACCCCTTACTCAACTAAGTAAGGCTTACTGTCGACTCACAGCTTGAATCCGCTGATCCACAGTTTTGGGGACTAAATCTCTACAATCCGCTGAGCTTCACAGCTTGCTAGACTGCTGATTCACAGCTTCAACCGCTGAGCTTCACAGCTTGCTGTCTGAGGATTCAACCTCACTTGCTGAGCTTCACAGCTTTCTCTACTGATACATAGCTTACAAGAGATTTGAAAAAAAGGTGAAATAAAGAACGATAACAGAAATGCAAATGTAGCTCACAATTGAGCAATTCGACTCTAGATCTGATCCAGTAGTCGAGATACAACTCACTCAGATAGTAGACACTCTGATACTCTGTTTTCCCTCAACTCGCTGCAACTGGCTTTCACAAACTTCCTCTCAGATTCCTCTTTGATTCCTTTCTTTCTCGGTTGCTCTCCTTCTCTCTACTTCTCTTTTCTCTCTGCAAGTGCTCTCTCAGATTTATATGCTATACTTCTTTCTGCTTCTCTCTCTATATTTTAATTGAGTGACCTAGCCTCCTTTTATAGGTTCGCGAGAATGTGGCGCGTGGGAAACACGTTCCCGCCCAAGGAAATTCGAAAATGAATGCTCCGTTGGAAGTCCATGTGTCAAGAGATGAAGGCACGCTGTCCATGAGGCAGAATCTCCAAACGAGATCCCTATCTCGGATCACGTGCCTTTAACTAATTACAATCCACGTGACTACATCTTATAGTTAAGCCTACGCTGTAAGTGTTCGACCCTGGTGGTTGTAAGACTCTTCACACTTAAGCTCCTGCCAACAGTACATGAGACATTTTATCAAACACTTTGTCAGCGTAGGTGAATATACAATATGCATTGACCTATAAAAATTGAGTCATAACATAAGTAATTGAGTAGACTTGAGATGCACAGACCTTAGTTCAAACTGTGCAGGATATGCACAAACCTTAACGGTGCATGTGCTCCGACTTGAGTGTATATGCTTAGACTTGTATGAAACATGTGCTCCGACCATGCCTAGTATGCTATGACCTGATGCCTTCATGTGCACTGACTATAGTAAAGGTGCTCCGACCTTATAATGCACACTAGCACATATGCTTAGACCTTATAGTGCAAGCTAACACATATGCTCAGACCTAAAATTGCACATATGCTCAGACCTTAGTGTGTGCTCATGCACATATGCTCAGACCTTAGAGTGGTGCACCGACCTTAGTATGCAACAGTGACAATGTGCACCGACCTTTGCATGCAGCATTTTCTACATGTGCACTAACCTAACATGCAACACCGAACATGTGCACTGACCTTAGTATGCAACAATGACAATGTGCACCGACCTTTGTATGCAACAATGACAATGAGCACCGACCTTAGTATGTACAAATGACTATGTGCACCGACCTTACTGTGTAGCAGTGAACATGTGCCTCGACCTTAGTATGTACAAATGACTATGTGCACCGACCTTATGCGCTTACATGTAGACATGCATTGACCTTCATATGTGACATGTATGAACATGCACCGACCTGTATATGCAACACTATGAGCATGCACCGACCTTCATATGCAGCATGTATGAACACGCACCGACCAGCATATGCAACACTATGAGCATGCACTGACCTTCATATGCAGCACTATGAACATGCACCGACCTTAGTGAGAAACACATACACACTAGCATCTACCTTAGTGAGAAACATATACATACTAGCATCGACCTTAGTGAGAAACATATACATTTGAATCATGAGAGGCTATAAGATAAATGGTGTGAGCTTTATTCCCGGCGTCTATCTGTAGGACGCATCTATCCGTAGGGTTTTGTTCCCAGCGTCCGACCATGGCTGCCCCCTAGGGGGGGCCCGTGCCCCCCTCTGCACCCCTTCAGCTCGTTTCTCCCTCGCTCACTCCTCCACAAGAGAAAGCCCCGAGACTAAGCCGAACTTTCACCGAGGTCCTCTCTTTGACTATGAAGCCGCCGATGGTCCAGGGCACTATTCACGAGCCTTCGGTGACAGACGGTGGTGAACCAGCAGTTTTCTTCAACAATAAAGAGATTGAGTCGTCTCTGTAGCCCTTTGCCTACTCCCTTGTGGCTCATACACCTTGTGGCAGACCGGCCTTCCCAAAAATCAGATCTCACCTTTCCAATACATGAGGATTTAAGGAGGATTTCATTATCAGTGCGCTTGATTCACGGCATCTCCTACTTTGCTTCCGGAACTATGAAGATTATCTTCAACTTCTTCTACGGGAGTCTCTGTTTGTCCATGGTCGGCTGTTCCAATTTTTCAAATGGACAATCCTCTTTTCCCCTTCAGCGGATTCGCCCATCCTTCCGATTTGGATTGCATTTCTCGGTCTCCCTGTCAATTTCTTCATTGAGCCAATGCTCCGCTCCATAGCCGGCAATATTGGACGTGTCTTGAAAATTGATCCATCAACATTAAATTTTTCCAATACCATGGTTGCTCGTGTCTGTGTGGAGCTAGATGTTTCGAAGCCTCATCCATCTAGGGTGTGGATAGGCTTTCCAGGAGGAGGTGCCTGGCAAGAAGTGCACTACCCGGAGCTCCTAGCATTTTGTTCAGCATTTTCTCGGCTTGGTCACAATAAGGAAGATTGTAAAGGGAAAAGGATTTCGCCCTCAATAAGCCATGTGCTGGATCCTGCCCCTGTTCGTCTCCTTTCGAAGCCTAAAGCTTCCTGGCAACCAGTTGCTCCTAAAAAGGATGAGGTAGTCAGTGACATTCCCCCTGCGGAATCTTTGCATACCAGCTCTGTTCATTGTCCGGTAATGGACCCCCCCATCCGATCGGAACCAGAAAGTACGGCTGAGGTTGCTCTGGTTAATCTTGGTAAGCAGATATGTAATATGCCGTTGAGAGATACCAACGTGGGAGATGCTGAAGTGAGATATCCGACTGCAACTGTCCCTGCTCGAGTCCTCTCTCCTCCTTCTTTGGAGGCCGGTGGTCTAACGGCACATTCACCCTCTTTAAAGACTCTTGGTACCTTTCAGGATAAATCCTTACTCACGAACACTATCACCTCGACTACTTCTCCTCTGGAGCTCCCTTCATCCTAAAATGATGCTCCTTTAGGGACCATTGCCCTTGTCCCTGAGCTTGCGGTAGTGGACTCTCATCCCTCCCTGGCAGAGCATGATTTCAATTCAATGTCCAATACGGTTTCCCTGCAGCCTGATGAAGCTTTAGCTCGAAGATAGAACATAGCAACTTCTGCTGCTACTGATAATGTGCGGGTGATGCTTAATGAGCGCCCAGGGATCATCACCAGGTCCATGACTAGGTCTGGATCCACGGGTAACATTCCTGCTATCATACATTCCTGATGAATTTTATTGTTTGGAATATTAGAGTTATAGGGAATGATATCTCCATTGGTCGTGTAAAGTTTTTCATTAGAACACATAATATCCATTGCATTGTTCTATTGGAGCCTAAAGTAAATGCTTGCAAGCTGGATAATATCTGTAGAAAATTGGGTATGTCAAAAGCTGTTGCAAATGAGGATGATATGGCGCATATCTGGGTGCTTTGGAAGGATCCACTGGATTTCTCTATTGTATGCCGGGATGATCAGCAGATTTCTCTACTCTAGACAAATGTTGTTCTGCAATACTTCCACATTTCTTTTGTTTATGCTAAATGTACTATTGCTAAGAGAAAGTTTCTTTGGGCCTCTTTATCAAATTTCCATTCTTAGATCAATGGGCCTTGGCTAGTAGCATGAGACTTTAATTGCATTCTGAATGTGGATGAGAAGTTAGGTGGGAATTCCCCTAACATGGGAGCTATATCAGATTTCAAGGATTGTGTCTCAGATTATGCACTCATTGATGCTGGCTTCACAGGTTCAAATTACACTTAGCACAACAATCAGCTTGGGGGTAGAGGAATTTGGGCAAGGTTGGATAGTGTGTTTATTAATGTTGCTCGGATGACCCTCTTTCCCATTTCTGTCGAGCACTTGTCTAGGGAAGCATCTGACCATGCCCCTTTACTTGTTAAATTACTTTCTCAAGAAAGATTCAAAAGTAGATTCTGTTTTCAAAAAATGTGGACATATCATGGTCAATTTTTGGCGGATGTTAAAACCTGTTGGCTTACCAGTCCGATGGCTTCCTCTCCCACTACTACTCTCTATCTCAAGCTTAAGAACCTGAGGAAAATGCTACGGGTTTGGAACAAACAGGTATTTGGAAATGTTCATATGAATCTAATAGCTACGGAAGATGCTGTTATCAAGGCTGAACATTCCTATGACCTTCATCCTATGGATGCTAATTCCGCTACCTTAGATGAGGCAAAGTTTGCATTATCTAATCGACTGCTTCAGCAAGAATGCTTTTGGAGACAAAAGTTCAGAATTCGGTGGCTCCTTGAGGGGGATAGAAATACCAAGTTTTTCCATTCGACCAATATGGCTAACAGACGGAAACAAGTAATCTCTCAGCTTTGGAACTCTGCTGGTATGCTCACTTCTGACCATGAAGAAATGAAGGCCATTGCTGTTTCTCACTTCCAATATGCTTTTTCCTCACAAGATCATTACATAGAGGATAGTTTCTTGAACTGCATCCCTCGGTTGGTGAATCAGAATGATAACGAGCTTCTTTGTGCTATCCCCACTGAGTCAGAAATCCATGATGCGGTTTTCAGATTGTCTCCTGATAGTGCCCCGGGTCCTGATGGCTTCACGGGTGCCTTCTATCAAAAAGCATGGGACATCATTTCAAGCTCAGTTATTAGTGTTGTCCAAGAATTCTTCATTTCTCGACAAGCTCTCCCTAGAAGTTTCACTTCCACACTGGTTGCTCTCATTCCTAAGCAGCCTAATGTGACTGACATTTCTGACTTCAGGCCGATTAGCCTTTGCAACTATTTTTACAAGATCATTTCTTCAATTATTAATAGCAGATTAGCCACTATCCTGCCTAAGATTATTTCTTTAGAATAATCTGCCTTTGTGAAGGGAAGGCAGATTGTAGAGAATATTGCTCTTGCACAAGAGTTGTCTCATGAGCTGGGCAGGAAAACTAGGGGATCTAATGTGATGTTCAAACTTGATATGGCCAAGGCATACGACTAGTTAGAATGGGATTTTCACTTTTCTATCTTACACAGGTTTGGTTTCAATATTCAATTTATCAATCTTGTTGAAAAGATGGTGAACAACTGTTGGTTTTCTGTATTATTGAATGGGGAATCAGCTGGCTTCTTCAAATCATCAAGAGGTGTTCGACAAGGTGACCCTGTTGCCCCCTCTTTATTCATTATTGCTGAGGAAGCTTTGAGCAGATACTTGAGGGAAGCCTATCTCAATGGCCGGGTGGAATGGTTTTCTGGTCCAAGAAGCTGCCCTAATATTTTACACCTATTATTTGCTGATGATACTCTGATTTTCAGTAAAGCCAATGTTGTTTCAATCAGGAATCTAATCAAAGTTCTCAGAGCATATGAAAGAGCCTCTAGCCAGTAGATAAATGTAGCAAAAGGTGGTTTCTTTATCCACCCCAAGGTTCATGATACTGTTGTTAAGCGGATTCAGGACATTACTGGTTTCACCCACCACTCTTTCCCTCACAAATATTTAGGTTTCCCGCTGGTGCTTGGCAGATGCAAGAAGATTCATTTTACTGGCATTATCAAGTCCATCCAAAAATGCATTGTAGGTTGGAAATCTGGTCTTTTATCCCAAGGTGCCAAGCTGACATTAATCAAACATGTCTTGACTTCACTGCCCATCTACTCTTTGACATCTTCTCCTCTACACATTGGTACTCATCAATTGCTTGAGCAGTCCTTTGCTAACTTCTTTTGGGGATCATCTGCTCATGGTAATAAAAGGCATTGGAAGTCTTGGCAGGCTATCTGTAAGTCAGTTTCTCATGGTGGTCTTGGCATCATGTCTCTTAGACACATGGAAACTGCTCTACGGGTTAAGACGCTATGGCAGGCTCTTCATACTAATTCACTTTGGGCTATTTTTTTCAGAGCGAAGTATATCCGTGATTGTCACTTATCTGATGTTCTATTTAAAAATGTGAAAGGTTTAGCTAGAAGGAGCTGGACTAAAGCAAAAAACCTCATCCTCCAGTATAAAAGGGTTATTGTTGGCGATGGCAAATGCACAAATTTCTGGTATGATAAATGGCTTGGCAATCATAGTCTGGCTGAATTTGTCCCTGCTAATCTCATTCTGAATTCTAAGGTGACTGTCTGAGACTACTTAATGCATCCCACTAATGAAGAATTGGCTCTACAAGATAGCTTCTTTCCTTCTGATATTAGCAAAGCGCTAAGAAATGTCAATCTGAACCAGGAACAGGATATGGAGGTTTGGAGCATATCCTCATCTGGGAAGTGCATTGTTGCTTCAACATATAAAATTACTTACAGCAGTATTAGCTATCAGACATACATACCTCGGGCTCGGCTTTGGTCTAATTGGCTACCCACCAAGATATCAGTGCACCTGTGGAAAATTTTAAACAATTGTTTACCTATTGAGTCAATCGTCCAGCGCATGGTCGTATCTCTCTGTTCCAAATGCCTCTGTTACAAGGAATCCCATGAAAAGATATCAATCATCTTTTTATCAACAGTGAGACTGCTACCCATGTATGGTCAACATTCAGATCTATTGGTATGCAAATTGAGGGTAATTCTACCAGAGCTCTTATTCTGAATTCAGTTATTAGCATCCAACAAAAGTCCTTATTTGGTCTCTTCACTCTAGCTGTCATTGGCTGTGGTATGTGAGAACTTTGGAGTGCTAGAAACCTTGCTAAATATGATGGTAAAACAAATTCCAGGCAATGCCTTTTCACAATATCTCCTTCCAGGTGAAACACATCTGTTTAGCAGCGGAGCTCAATGAACCAAATCACAGCAAAAGGAAAATATTCAAACTTTTTGGGCTTCAGACTTTCACCCCTGGCTGCCAGCAACTTAAGACCATTAAGTGGTTATTCCCACCTTGGCCATTCCTAAAGCTCAACATAGATGTGGCTTCTAAGCGATCTAGTGATTCCGGGGGAGGTGGCGTCATTAAAGATTCCAGAGGAAACATTCTCCTTGCTTTCTCTCACTTTTATGAAAAGTCCAATAGCATCATAGCTGAAGCCCGAGCTCTTCTTGATGGTATCAAATACTTACGCACTGTGGATACTAAGCCAACCCTCATAGAATGTGACTCACAAATTCTGGTACAAATCATCAAAAGACAAATTCAATGTCCCTGCACCATCCTCATCTATGTTAGAGAAATCTGGAGCATTCTTTCACAGCTGGATACTATTATTCACATATACAGAGAAGGTAACACTGTGGCTGATTCATTAGCTTCTTTAGCATGCACCTCGAAATGTAATTCTTTTTTTCTTACCACGAGCTACCTTCCAATATAAAGGGTGCAACTCAATTTGATAAGCTAGGCATGCCTAGCATTCGATTGATCTAAAAGTAATTATTTTTCCTTGGTAATAATATTTACCTCCTAGTGGCCTGATGGTGGAGTGGCTATTCCCCTTACCCCTAGCAAGGGGTGCACTCTCCCATCTATCCCTAGGCAAGGTTTTCAAAAAAAAAAGGCTATAAGATACTAACAGTGCTGCCATAATGAAGAGTAGATTCAGAGTATCACAATTGTCAATATCCAAAAGCTAAAGACAAAATATATTGTTGTCAATCATCAAAACTTAATAAGAAATTAAATTCAGAGAATCAAGTTAAAGGAGACACAACATGAGACACACATTTTCCCACAAAATCTCCCCACAACAATTGTGTATGTTCTCTCCAATTTCTGTATCCTCGGGTGAGAGGCCTGAACCCACCCCGCCTTGGAGGACGTCCATGGAAGCTTCGGCGCATTGTTCTTGAGAGGAGGATGGGTGCGAGACCCCATCGAAGCCCCTCGTTCATCCTCCTCGATTGTCCACCGCGCAGTTCATTCACTAACACCAAGACCCATGTCCGCCCCTGCCAAGGAGGAAAATTGGAAGCTCTGCACTGTTCCTGAGAGGGGAGTGGGCGAGAGGCCCCATTCGAAGCTCTGGTTGTCCTCCTTTGCCAGTCATCGCCGTCGTCTCCGACAACCTTCGCCACCGCTCATCACCACCACGGCCGTTATTAAAGTTATCTTAGCAACGTTAGGTTAGCTTTTGATCTACAGACCATCTCTCCATCTTTCCCCTCCTCCCCTGTGCTCTCCTATGCTCTCCCAACTCCCAGCAACCCTCAGAAGCTGTTGTGTGCCTTGCATGTGATTTTGATGATAACCAAACATTATGTATGTGTGTGCATTGATGATCGTTGTTATGCATCAGAGTTTAGATGACTTGCTTCATGTCTTGTGAATTAGTTTAAAGAGCTTGGTTTATTTCACTCTTGGGTTATTTCACTTGACCTCATATGTGAATGATGGTTTATTTCACTCTTCGGTTATTTCACTTGACCTCATATGTGAAAGAAATGCATGGAAATGATTTCTCTGAAGATAGCTTAATTAGGTCTACAGATATCTTGAACTATCTGCTAACCCATGTCTACTGTTAAGTCACTCAAGTCGACTTACTGAACTTGTAAGTCGAATTACATTTGTTTCCAGTAAGCAATTTCAATGTAAGTCGACCTACATTCAAGGCAAGTCGACTTGTTCTGTTTCCAGCAGCCACTCTCTGCACAACTCTTCTATTTTGGGAAGGCATATCATTCATGTGTGGTTTATGCTAATATGCATATTCTTCATGTGTTTTTGAGCTTCTAATATGGTTGACATATTCATATAACTTGAGATGGTAATTGGTTTAAATGTTACTCATACATGTTGCACGGATGGATTGTAAAGTGTTTGTGATCTAGCTCATGTTTTGATTGAGTCTTGTGAAGAATGCTCAAATTTCTCATATGGTTTACATGCATTTCCTTCATGGATTTTGAGGCTCATAATGTGTTTAACTCTTTTATATCAATAATGGATGAATTCATGTTTCAAAGGGTTGAACTCCTTGATTTTGATATCCATGTAGATTAAATGATCCATTTTGATATCCATTTTGATTTTGATATGGTAGTCAATTTGAATATCACATGGATGCATGGTAATATCCTTCTATTTTTAATTGAAAAAAATGGGCTTTTAATAGGCTGGAAAAGCCTTTTTATTACCCATTCTAGCAGGGGTCGACTCCTAGAGTCGACACCCTTTGGTGGTTGTTTTGTCCGGGCGGACTGGCAACACCCAGCCTGCAAGAGTCGACTCCAAGAGTCAACTCCTGCATGGCCTGGGCACTGGCTAGAGTGCCAGCCAGGGAGAGTCGACTCCAAGAGTCGACTCTTTCCGACTGGGTGATTTTGGGCAATTCGAAACGCAGTTGTTTCAACTTGTTTGACCCTCTAAACTTACCCATTTGCCCATGGGTTCTTGATAGGCATATTAGGGTCATTTTGGAAGGTTCTAGAAGGGGTTTCATGGTCTTTTGCCCTCTCTTAGCTTTATATATATATATATATCTAAACTCCGAATTTAAGAATTGAAACCCTATGAACTTACATTTCTTATCTTGTAGGTGAAGAAAGAAAAAGAAGGAGAGAACAAGAGAAAGAGGAAGGGTTTTGATCTACTTGGAGAGATTTCTGGAGCTCGTGGTAGATGAGAAAATGGAGCAGAATGAAGAGAGGATCGAGATGATGCTAAAATCTTGAAAAAAAGCTTGGAGAAGAAGAAGAAGAAGAGAAAGAGGTGAGGAGCTCGCTTCCCCACACTGCTGAAGCCAAGGTTCTTCATCCGGATCGTGTTTTGAATGGATTGTGCTACGTAGATCATCGTCCTGTCATCGTCGCGGCTATTCAAGCATTCGGCGGAGCCATCTAAAGGGGGAAACTATTCCTGTAGAATTTTCTATTGATATATCTAAAAATCATGTGTCATTTGTTGTCATCTTGATAGATATATTTGTATAAACAATGACGATTACTGTGTGTGGTCGGAGGTGCGGTATGCACATCCGAGTGTGTTCGGTTTATTGCGATCTGCAGCATGTATGACTATGGGCTGCGTTTCTGCAACGTGTGTGCTTGTTTCGGGGTTTGTCCCCGTGTGGTGCTACGTCTCCGCAGCGTGTGCTTGTCTTTGAGGATTGTTCCTCTTGTATGGTTGGGACTTTTCTCCAGTGTGTGTGTGCAGGCGTCGTCCTGTGTGTGTGCTAGAGCTTGGCTCTGTGTATATGGGGGGATTTATCCATGTGTTGGTTTTCCAGTGGTGAAGCCTCACTTAGTTGAGTGAGGGGTAGACGTAGGGAGCCCGTTGTGGTCCCGAACCACCTTAAAAATTACCGTGTCCATAACTGAATGCATGTGTGATTGTCCATTTCCTCTATCTCCATTCACAAGTTCAAATTGACACTATCACACACTCAACCTAATCAGATTGCTACACACATTTAATTTGCACACACCAAGAGCTAAGTTGAGTTCTGCTCATCAAGTCGCTTTTAATTCTTAATGTCCATCTATTTGCTACTTGGTAAATCTTCAATGTGCCTAATTGTTTAGGTGTCATGTTAGTTTCCACTGTGTTAAGTTTGTGTTTTAAGTTGGACAAATTTTTATAGAGGGATCTATTCACCCCCCTCTAGATTCGTTTTCCTGCACTACGGGATAAAACAATTGGTATCAGAGCGAGGCTCTGTTGTCCCTAGATCTATTGATCTACAGAGAGATCCCAGTGCAGTGTCAATCATGAATTTTTCTGTTGAACATAGCTCAATGAATTGCTTACTTGTTTTTAATGGCTCTGATTTTCGTTCAGGGTTAGGCAAAATGTGTGGGATGATTAATTCTGTTAATCATAACCGTTGGAAGTTGATTTATGATGGTCCTCACAAATTGCCTCTAGATAAGACCCGTTGTGTCCCTGTGTTTTGATGATGTCAACACTATGACTCACCATTGAGTTTTATATGCTTTTGATCTCGAGTTTCATACGCTTTGATCCTTGAGGTTCATACGCTTTTGATCTTGAGTTTCAGACGTCTTTGATGTGTCAATATTTTCTTGATAATGTTAATACATGAAAATATCTTGAGCTCTGTGAAGACATGTTTGTATTTGGACAAAGAAATTGGCCAAAAGTGTGAAATTCAAGAAACAAAGTCGACTCCGTGTTGAGCAGGAGTCGAATCCACCATGCAGTCAACACCAAAAGGATACCGCTGACATATGGCCAATCAACGGTGAAAAATATCAGATAGTGGTGACAAATAGGTCCCCACAGGTAATAAATAGCTTTGCATGTCAAAGTATGGCCAGAAGAAGAAGAAATCATGTTGACAGAGTCAATGCCAGAAGCTCACGGCGTCGACGCTAGAGCCGCTCGTAAGGCAGAAATGGAACAATCTATGGCGACGGATTAGTGGTGACAAATAGGTTCCTAGTGGTGACAAATAGGTCCATATGGGTGTAAAATGGCCTCTATGTCTGAAAAATGGACGATAGTGCAAAAGCATCAAAAGTTGATGAATCTACGTCGACGCCATCTGACCATGGAGTCGACATAGTGAGGTGCCAAAGTGAAGAAATGTGAACTGTTCAAAGCAGGGCTTTAGTGACAGAATAAGGGTGACAAATAGCTCGTTAGAGCTTACAAATAGCCGATATCAGTGACAAATGGCTTCCTATGGGTGAAAAATAGCTCTTAGCAGTGAAACATGGAGAGCTATCAAGTCTGTTTGAAGGAATCAATGGTGTATGGGTTCCAAACCCTATTTCTCGATTCTGGAGCTTCATTAAGCATTAATGACTTTGATTAACTTCTTTTTTTTGATATCAGAGGAGGAATTTCATCTTTAGTTCAAAGGGCCTTCAATAGTGATGAGGTTAAGCAAAGGCTGCAACAAGAAGAACGCAAAAGCTGCGTTGACACAGTGCTTAATGGCGTTAACACAGTCAATGGCAGAGTTTAAAGAAGCTGACAAATGAATCAAACAGGTTGATAAATGGCAAATGACGCTGAACTTAACAGATCCAACATAGCTATGTTGACGTAGCATCCTTGTGTGTCAACGCAGTAAAGCTGGGACACCAAGGCAGACATGCTGAAGATCAAGAGAGACAAAAGGCTAATAAGGGTGACAAATGATGACCAAGGGTGAAGAACAAGTTGTTAAGGTAGACAACTAGCTTGTTTCAAAGCATCCAAGCCTTTCTCTATTCGTGTCAAGCCGACTCTAGTTCACAGAAGCCAACACTTTTGTGAGGTGGAAGAAGGCGACGGCTTATGGATGGTAAGGGTGAAAAATGGCTTTGCAAGCGGAACAAATAGCCATGTTGTGGTGACAAATAGCTGGGTCACGTGACAAACACCCAAGTAGCCACTATCAGTCCCAGAGCCGTTTGAACACTTACTGGATACCTTATTGGGACCTGAATCTGTGTGCGATCATTGGAGGTCCTACCCGTACGAGGTAGCAGCTTCTCAAAGCACCATTTTTGGAGGGAATTATTCCCTACCTCTGGCATGATCTACAGTGGACCCCATACGAATATTTGATCACTTTTTCTGATCCGGGCGTGTGGACTGCATATGAAAGGCACGAGAAAAGGGTGTACGTGAAGGGTGTGCTTGCAGAAAAAGAAAGAGCCCAACCAGAGCCATTGGGAGATAGAGTGGAGAGGAAAAAGAAGAACAAAGAGAAGCTGAAGAGAAGAGTTCCTGCAGCTCTAGGAAGAAGAAGTCCCTCCATCTGATTGTAGCCCATTGCTGAGAAGAGCAAAGACCCATCTCCAGCTTTCAGTGAAGAATAAAAAACTTCATTCAGCATTAGGAGTGCTACCTAGAGAGGAGGCCGCAATCTGGAAGACGTCAAGGACTTCTTCTTGTCTTCAAACAAGGACTATTTCATCCAATCTTAGTTGATAAACCTTGTCTGTTCCTTCAGTATTTTATCTTTCTTTTGTTTTTGTGACTGAGAACCTTTGCATCATCCCTACCTTGTGAGTAGGATGATAGACTGAGTTTGTCTCAGGTCTGTGGTGTTGGGCCTTAGGTGCCCTCAAACTATTTGGAAGTGGGTGAGAGGATATGTTTCTCTTGTGAGCAAGCTATGATGCTCAGCTGTTATGGAGGATTTGTTCCTTTGGAGAGCAAGCTGTGAGGCTCAACGTTTGTTGAGGATTTGTGCCTCATTTCAAGTTGTGTGGTAGCAGGGATCCTCACTAATTTAGTGGTGGGTGGACGTAGGTCTCTAGATAGAGACCGAACCACCTAAAAATATTGTCTCTCTGGGTGGTTGCTTATTCTTCTTTGTGTGATTTGCTTCGTTAGATAAATGCTTAGGGTCGTTTGAATCATATCTTATATCTAGCATTTCATCCTTCATCTCTACATTCTGTTTATCCAGTTGCCTAGGTAGCTTAAACGAAAAGTGGGTGATAATCTATTCACCCCACTCTAGATTATCTATTCTGCTGTATCAACACGTGGTATCAGAGCTAGGCTCCCTTGTTTAAGGGTTTTACAACCCGGAGAGATTCAGTGGAATGGAGTCTAAGGGGTTAATGGCTGAAGGGCACTCTATTAGTGGACCACCTTATTTCACAGGGACTGATTATAGTTATTGGAAAAATCAAATGTAGGTCTTTCTACGGGCTTAAGACCATGAAGTGTGGAAAGTGGTGAGCAGAGGTCCCTACCAGCTTCCTGAAGATGAAGATGCATTCACAAGAGAACAAATCAGAAGAGCAAATATAAACTGGTAGGCCATGAACATTATGCAATGCTCCCGCACCCGACCGAATATTCAAGGATTTCATCTTGCTCAACGGCAAAGGAGATGTGGGTTCACCTTGAAGTAATCTACGAAGGTACCCATGAGATAAGGGAAACAAAAGCTAACATGCTTATTTCTTAATATGAAGCCTTCATAATGAAACCTGACAAGACCATTAGTGAAATGTATGGTAGACTTACACAACTAACCAATGGTCTTAAAAGTCTAGGGAAGGTCTACACCGAGTATGAGGTAGTTAGGAAAATACTTAGATCCCTCACTCCTGTTTGGCACACCAAAGCCATAGTCATTGAAGAATCCAGAAAATTAGCTACAACCTCAGTGGATGAATTGATAGGATCCTTAATGACCTATGGAATTAACTTGAAAAGAAATGAGGAAGAGGTGAAGAAAAAGAAACCGCTCACATTGAAAGCCACTCCATCCAACCAAGGATCCTCCAGTAAGAGCGAGTCATCCAATACTGAGGAGGACTGTGAAGAATTTGCCATGTTAACTAGGAAGTTCCGAAAATTTTTGAGAAGGAAAGGTAAGGGCCTTATGAAGAAAAGGCCATAGGTAAAAAGATCTTCCAAGTTTAAGTCTGAAAATTTTAAGGAAACTGACTAGCTTAAATGTTATCATTGCAAGAAGCACGGGCATGTCAAGTCCGAGTGCCTAGAAGTCATAAGGAAAACTCAACCCAAATGGAAAGGAAAACGGGCTAAGGCAATGGTGAGCACCTGGAGTGACGAGGAGGAGGATGAAGAAGAAGAATGCACCTCCGAGGAAGAGAGTGAAGGAAAGATCTATTTGATGGCTAAGGGAGACGATGAGGATGAGGTAATCTTCCCCTTTGAAAATTTCACTTTCAGTGATTGGGAGGATGCTTATGGAGAATTACTTGATAAGTATGATCATATCAAAAAGGAAAATAAATCTTTGAAGAAAAAGATGAATAATCTTGCTAATGATACAACCCTGAATGAGAAAAATGTTGAGTTAAAAACTGAAATCACTAATTTGAAAAAGATGCTTGCTGAATGTGATGTTGATAAAGTCATGGTTCAAGACCTAGGGAAAGAAAATGAACACTTAATGGAAGTGATTGATGAGCTAAAAATAAGGATGCAAAAATTTGAAGATGAGACAAAAAATGCAAATTAGAAATTTGATGTTGTCAAGGAAGTAAATCAAAAACTTCAAGAAGAACTCAAAAATCTCCAGAAAGAAAATGAAAACAATCAAAACTCCCTTGAGAAGATGGTTCAAGGAAAAGATAATTTAGAAGCTATAATGGGAGTTAAGAATAATTTCAGAAAAGAGGGCCTTGGTTTTAATCCCACCAACAAAAAGAAGTTTGGAATCAAAACTGTTACATTTGTTTCTGAACAAGGCACCTCTAAGCAAAAGCCATTGATAAAAATGAACAATGAACAAAGAAAAACCAACAAAGCCATGGAAACATTAAGGATAAAGGCAAAGGAAAAAATGGACATGCCTGGGGAACATAGCCAGCACACATTTGCACTAAAGTCAAAGCCTTCAAGTCAGCCCAATGTCCAAGCTAGGTCCATGTTGTACCAGATCCAAAAAGAGGTCAAGTCTGAGTGGTATAGGTTTCCAAGCATGAAATTCTACAACAATGCCAACATGACTCAGTATAGGTCAGGGCCTTACAATGTGCAGCAGTGGTACCAAAACCCTCTGTCCCTCGACAACAATGGTCACCCCAGCACAACTAATACCTAAGGGAAATGCAGCCCATGTCAGGAACCTTTAATGTTCATACACCATATAGGTCTGACAAACTAAGATATCTCGGTAGGTCCACTTCTTCCAATGCCACTTGGAAAAATAGATGGAACAACAAATCAAACTTGTCAACTAATAACAGGGGATCAAGAAGATCAGAGAGTCAAAAACACCATCCCTTTGTGAAAATAGAAAATCAAAACAAATCTGTCAACTCTCAACCCACCAAGAAAATTTGGGTTCCAAAGCAACTTTTATCATGCTTGAATGACTTGACTGGTCTTCTGGGACCTAATTATTTTTGGGTTCCAAAATTCTGTGCTTGATATGTCTTACAGCCGAACATAATAGATGGTATCTCGACAGCGGCTGTTCAAGACACATGACGGGGGATAAGGCTAAATTATGTTTTCTGATTGAGAAGGAAAGTGGACATGTTGCATTCGGAGGTAACAATAGAGGAAAGATCATTGGTAAAGGTAAAGTTGGTAAGAATCCTTCAAATTCTGTGGATGATATTCTTTTAGTTGAAGGTTTGGCATACAACTTGTTAAGTATCAGTCAACTGTGTGATAAAGGCCATAAGATAATGTTTGACTCTCATGCTTGCACCATTTATGAGCAAAATTATGAATCTATTAAATTTCTTGGTAAAAGAGTCAACAGCATTTACATGGTTGATCTTGATGATCCTTTACATAACAATATGTGTCTAGCTACAAACAAGAATGATTTAACATGGCTTTGGCATCGTAGGCTAGGGCTTGATAGCTATAGTGTCATGCATAAGTGTTGATATTTATGTTCACCTCTTTTACCATGCCCCTTTTAAATTAACATGCTATGCATGTTTATGAAGGAATCATGGGAGTATGAACAAGGAGGTAATGAATAGATGAACTAACTGTTATCACCACCAAGATTCCAACAATGCCAAAGGGATGAATAGATGGAAGAAACGGCGCAGTGTACCTTGGAAAGATGAAGACTTGATCGCGCACAAGAGACGGGTGCGGGGAACTTTGTAGATTCAAATCTCCTCTCCTTCCAGCCGGCTAGATGAAGAGGGCATCACCTTCATATAATGCTCTCCTACAAAACAAAGACGAAAACACAAGAGAAAAACATATTAGAAACTATGAGTGTAGTATCAATCCCGCAGTGATAAAGTAGGGTAGAAATTTAGGGAGAATGCATCGGGGGAAGTTTTTAACCCCTGTGGAAGGGTGGAAAAGATAGGTGCATGTATTGTGATGAGAATGAAGCTAAGATATGAGAAAATCACGCAGCACAACTGCGGGAAACGTGCATGCAATATGGAGAAAAACAAAGACAGTGCAGAAAATAGTGTTTTGTGATGATTTGTGAATTTGAGAGGGGGAGAACTAAGAGTAGAGACCACGAAATCAAGCTCAAAAAGATGGAATGGAAAGCTAATACTTCTCTCTTCAATCCAGGGTCGAAGGATTGCGTCGACGGTGCAGCATGGATTCGCCCCGAGTTGAAGAAGAGCCCCACCTCGCCACTGCGAACTGGGCAGTTTATATAGAGTTTGTAGAAAAAGCTGAACCTCTTCTCACGATTCCCGTAGATATAGTCCAAGATAAATCGAGTTCTATGGATCAAACTTGAGATAATACTAAGGACAAGAGATAGAAATAAGCAGGACTCGATTTGGAGGAGGATTCTAGAAGTTATGGCTCTTGGATGGTAGGCCCATCCCACCGAAAAATAGAGTTTGACTTGTACTAGGACTCATAAACCCAGAACTTTTGACCATGATTCTGAGAGATATAGCCAACAAAAATTTGAGTTCTATGGATCAAACTCGAGATAATATAAAGGGCAAGTGATAGAAATAAACGGGGGTCGATTCGGAGTAATATTCTGGAAGATATGGGCATTTGAAGGAGGCCATGGCGAACCGATTTTTAAGATAGAGTCCAGTGCAGGCTGGACTCTTTTTCCTGCCTAGCGGTCGGCCGACCGACCGTTTGGCAAGAAACGGTCGACCTACCGACCGTTTTCACCAAGAAACAGTCGTTTGAACGACCATTTTCCACCAGATTGCATCGTTTGGCCTCCGAATACCCGTTTGGCCTCCGAATGGACCCGAAACGAGCTCGAAAGTTGGGGGATCAAAAATAGAAGCTTCCAAGGCTAAATGGGCTTGAAAAATGGTGAGAAAATGAGCTCGAGATAGGCTCAAAGTAGGCTCAAAAACATTGGATAATTTAGGGTATTATGGAAATAAATAAGAGAAATAACACGACTTATGGGCCAAAAATGGGTGTCAACAAATGCCCCTCCATGATGTCAGGTTTGCAAGGGAACAAGCGAAAGTGACGTGGAGGTGGAGCGAAAGCGGCAGTGACGTGAAATGGAGATGAAGTAGAGATGAAGCGGAGAGAATTGATAAGCGGGCATCAAGGCAAAAAACACCCGTCACAACCAACAAGCGACAGGAATTCTTCTGAAAACGCCGAACTAACCACTCGGAATGGATGACGCGGATAAGACATGTCTGGAGAACTAAACTAAGGGAAATGAAATACGACAGACATCATCGGGGACGCATTCCACGGACAATGAGAGGAATGGAAAGAGACAACATAAAAGCTGGAAAAGGAAAATAAGACTGAGATAAAATCCAGACACAAATCACACTGGCCAACCAGACCAAGCGGGCAGATCAGAGAGAACGTTCAAATTCGAAGTGGAATGAGAATCTCTTATCCAAGAGAACTGAAGTGCAATTAACCATTGCTGAGGAGAAACCTTTGAAAAAATCACGAGATGTGAGTGCTCAAAATGACATGATGCATGCTAGGCTAAAATAAAGAAATCTTCAAAACGAATGCAAAGAAAGATACAAGAGAAAGTACTCAAGGATACTATTTCTAATCTGAGTCAGACGGGGTCAAGAGTCTTCTTGCAACCACGTCATGCGAGACAGAGTCCATCGTCCCCCACCCGACTCAACCAAGCAGCTTATCCAACGATTAACTGTATGCTCCTAAATCATCATCATTTTTGTTAAAGGGGAACATCAGATCCCAGAACACACGGACAACGTCCAACCGGTCCTTGAGAGACTATAATAATGTAGATACCATATAGTAATGCAACAATGAGAAGGGATAGAGGGAGCCAAACTAACTTACCTGTCAAGCAAAACGGCATTTTTTGATTTTTCAAATTGTTTGATTCTTATTGGGATTTTCCAATAAGATAACAACAACATGAGCATGATGAACAAGTATGAACACAACGACGATAACATAACGATCCCCTGAACGACAGACAAATAAATGGAAACTAATACAACAAGACAAACAAGCACATATGCAATGGCATGAACAAACTGTTGTGTCCCTGTGATTTTGATGATACCAAACACTATAAGTCATCATGTGTTTGCATGAAAGATTGAATGATGATGCATCTGGTCATTGCAATGTGCATTAATAAGAATTGATTGATGTGCATTGATTTATGTGCATTAATGCTGTCATGATACTCATTTGCATGATATATGCATTATCTCTTAGGTTGTTAAGTCATATGCACATAAGGTCCATGCTAGTTGTTCATTGTGCATACTAAGGTCGTGCATACACAATGTCATTTCATTAAACAGATTATTGTTCGTGCATACACAAGGTCTATGCACATTACTGGTCTATGCACCACTGAGATCGGTGCTAGCAGCATTTCATGCAAGCAACGTCGGTGCATATGCACACTTAGTTCATATGTGTTGAGTGTGCTTACTACATTCATGTGTTTTGACACTGCAGTTAGTGCTATATGTGTTGATGCTGTATTAAGTGGTTTATGAGGTACACACTTATCTCTGTCCATTGCTCATGAAGTCGATGCTCACTTCAGACCACTTAATATCAGGTTTCATGCATACACATTCCATCGAACACCATGTGTGCACACTAGGGTCAGTGCATATGTGCACTCGGTGCAGGTTTTGTCACATGCATATAAGGTCCGTGATATTCACTATTTAAACCGATTCTTGTTCAGCCTTAGGCTAACTAAGGTCAGTGCAATGCTTTACCACGCACATGTCGGTGCAAGCTTTGGCTCGCATAGGTCGGTGCATTTTCTGTTGATTGCACACCCGCATATATGGGTCGGTGCATAGTTTTCCTTGCGCATGCAAGGGTCGTGTAGATGTCAAGTCGGTGCGCATTCTTGTCATGCGCACGCATGTAGGTTGGTGCAATCTTTGTCCAAAGCATATACATGTCAGTGCATGTTTTTGCTACTCGCATAATCGGTGCAGGTTTTGGCATACTGAATATAGGGTCAGTGCATATGGTTACTCATTGCTGTATGCACGCATGCAAGAAGGTCTGTGCACATTTTGCCCCATGCATATAGAAAGTTGATGCAAATCACTGTAGCAACGTGGTCGATGCAACTTTTGATTGCCCAATTGAACTCAGTGCATATTTTGTTTAAAGCATAAAAATACTCGGTGCATGTTTCTATGTCTAAGGCATATACTGATCTCGGTGCAATACACTGTTGCTGCATCTGAAGGCCCATGCATATAGAAAGTCGGTGCAATACACTGTGCATGTTCGTATATGTCTGTCAGCATACGAACTCGGTTCAAGTCACTGTAGATCTCGGTGCTTGGCTATAGCCTATTCACAATCGATGCAGGTTTTTGTCTTAGACATATTATACTCGGTGCAAACTTTGCACTGAGCTCTTCTCTATTCTAGGTCTGTGCAAGGTCTGCTCTTCCATGTGATGAACTCTAATATTCTGTAAGTGATCCTAAACGATACTCTGTCTTTTGCAGCGAACAATCTCGTTCGCAGTAGAGGCACGTGACCTTTGAAATGGCAGAAGACTTGCTCATAGATAAAGGGGTAAATGATAGGCACGTGATTCAAGGAAAGGAAGCTTTTATTCCTCAACACGTGGACTAATGGAATGTCAGTAGGGTTCTTTTACTTGATCTATACGAAGCCCCTGTTCCTATATAAAGCTACATTACCCTTCGAAGAAGGGTGCTGGTGCAGAAAAAGAGGCAACCAGAAGAAAAGAAAAGAGAGCCAGCAGCAGCAGAAGAAGAAGAAGAAGAAGAAGAAGAAGAAGAAGAAGAAGAAGAAGAAGAGAGAGGTAGTCAGTGAGTGAAGAAGAAGCTAAGAGCCAGAGTGAGAGAGAAGAAAATCGTGAGAAGGAGAAAGAGTGTGCAGCCAGTGCATCCTGAAGATCTGATCATTAATTGACTCGTGGATCAAATCCACATTCACTGTGCTCCTCGAAGCTATACCTGTTTTTGTTTCTCTTGTTTGTTTTTTTGTTTGTTCTTTTCATATTCTTAGTGCTTTCCATTTCCCTTGTTTGGGATCGGGGTTCCTCTTGGTGTCTCAGGAGAAGGGAGACTTGGGTCTCCGGTTATGAGTGGCTGGGTGTCACTCACGGTTTTCCCTCTGGTTTGGAGGAAGGGAGATTCGTCTCTGGTTCTGGTCTTGTGGGTAGCAAGTCCTGGTGCCAAGCGTCTGTGGATTGCAGAACTTGGTTTGAGAGATTTGTGTCCCTCGATTTGTCAAGCTGTTAGGTAGTGTCTATCGCAGACTGAGTCTGCTGTTCTTGCGTTTGCAAGGGAAGCCTCACTCCAGTTTGGGGTGAGGGGTGGACGTAGGCTGACTGGAGGTCTAGCCGAACAACCTAAAAATCCTGGTGTTCAGTGGTTTGCTTTTGCGTACATTTCCATATCTTCTGCCCCCTTCACAAGTTGTTTAAGCATTCTATATCTAAAGCCTTCCTGTATTATTTTTGTTTGAGTTTGGTATTGCTGTTAAGTGTTTGACTAATGTGTTAGTAGAAGGTCTTATTTAGTGTGCCTCGTGGCAAGTGTTCCTTGAGCAATCTTGTGAGTTGAATCTGACCGTACTGCAATCTGGTGTGAGTCAGTCATCCTACTTGGGCTTCTAATTGTCTTCTAGAGAGTTTTTAACTTGTTTAATCCATTTGAGAGCTCTAACTCTGCAATAGTTTTATTTCGCTATAATAGTTTTGAATCGAAGCAAATTATTGAACGGGGATTCATTCACCCCCCCTCTTAATCCGTGCCTTGCACCCTAACAATTGGTATCAGAGCAGGTTCTGTCTTATCAGATCCATCGGTCCGTAGTAGATTCTACAGCCTCTCTAGTGCATTTCTGAACTTACTCTTTGGTGCATTGATCTGTTTGCTGATTTATTCCATGGGTCATCCATCGGTCTTCAATGGTTCTGATTTTAATTCGTGGGTTAGTAGTCTCTATAGCTATGTGAAACTGATTGATCCTGATCTGTGGAAGTTAATTTCACACGGTCTCACAGATTACCAAAGAAAGAATCCAAATGGACTGACAGTCACAGATCTAGGCATGAGAGAATCAGAGAGTTTTGAATCTAATGAAAGCAGCTACTGACAAGGCATTACACTCTTGCCTTCATGACTGCAAGGTCCGCTAAGGATATTATGGACAAGCTGAAGCTAGCACACAGAAGAAGAGAGGAGAGCTGCATGATGGCTAATGGCAGTGATCAAGGCAGCAATCGGAATGAAGAGGATGATAACGGGGAGGTAAATCCCTTCGGGAATTTTTCTTTAGATGATAGGGAGAATGCATACGGTGATTTATTAGACTCACATAAGACATTGAGAAAATAGTATAAAAAATTGAAAAAGAGTACAGGGGTGGATAGCTCAAACTCTTCCTGTGAAAAATGTCTAGAGTTGAAGGAATCTCATGATGCTTGCTTGTCTGATATTCAAAAGCTTAAGAAACAAACTGGTTTATTAAAAAATGAAAATCAAGAGCTTGCAAATGAGATTACTAGACCTGAAGAAAAATTCAGAAAACTTGAGGTCGAGAAGAATCTAATAGCTGAAAAAGATGAGGTGATAAATCCGTGAACACAGAGCTTTAGAAAGACATTGAAAGTCTGCAAAGAGAATCTGGAACTTCAGATAAATCAAAAGCATCACGTGATGACCAGATTCTTCTTGATGAGTTAATTCAAAATGATGCTCTGGTTAAGGAAAATGAAAAGCTAAAACAGCTGAACTCTGCTATGTCTGAATGACTTCTAGCCCTAGAAAGAGGAAAAACTGTTTGCATTGAAGATTCTAAAAAGCTGAGAAATCTGGAACAAGAAATTAAAAAATACAAAACAGCTAACAAAGTACTGAATGAAGTTGTTAACTGCAGTGAACAAGAGATTGCAAGTTATGAAATAAACATTACTTCACTAAAAATTGAGATTCAGGATTTGAAAGCTTCTTTATCTAAATTTGTTAGTGGACAAGAAAATCTGGATAAGTTGCTAGGAGTCAAGGTTAACTTCAGGAAGGAAGGGCTGCGCTACAATAATGCTAATAAGAACATTTTTAATAATAAGCTAATGACATCATTCGTCACTGCATCAAACGTAGCCACCACCTCAAAAGATAAACAGTCCATCGTTCAGAAAAATCAGAAACAAACTGACCTTCAGAAATAAGCTGAAAAAGTGAAAAAGGATGTTCATGTGAAGAACAAGCGAAGAAACAATCATGCTGATGCTGTGCATGTGACACATAGCCTAAACACACACACATGCACACAAAAAGAAAATGTCATGCCACTATTGTCATAAACTTGGTCATCTGATGCATGAGTGTAGGTTGATGGAAAAGGATGATCTGAGCGCTAGCATAATGCATGCTAGAAAATTTCATGATAAAAATCCTTCATTTCAGAAAAAGAAATTGAATGTTTTCACTGTGGTAAATTAGGACACACGATTACACAATGCTGGTTTGCAAGTGATAAGGAAAAATCACATTCATATCATGCTAAATTTCATGCTGTTAATAAGAAAAGTTTGTTTCAATAAACCAGCATATGACATGCTTTAACTGTGGAAAATTGGGTCATAAGGGATTTGAATGCTGGCTGAATGCTGATAGGAGAAATTCTAATTCATGTTCTCACTATGGCAAGAAGGGCCACATTGGTGCCCTATGTTGGCATGCCCAGGGAAGAAGTTTCCACTCCAAATCTGGTAAATTCCCTGTAAACAAAAAGATTTCTAATAGGAATGAGTCTGTTTTTAAAGAAAAATTCATTACATGCTTTGAATGTGGAAAGCCAGGCCGCGGGGCTGCAACCTGTTGGTTGGCAGGATATAATAAACAGGCTGGGTTTGGTAAATAGAAACTTAATTCTATTAACAGAAATTTTCATGCAAAGACTAAGAGATTTCTTGACAACAGTAATTGGCATAAAAAGAATTTGAAATCTACTGCATCATGTCATTACTATGGTCAGATAGGGCATTCAATGAATAATTGCTACCTGATGAGACTTGATGATCTTCATGCACAAAAATTATTTTGAACACCGGCTAAAGGTGTCACTGTTAGTTTATGACCCAAGACCTCCTGGGTACCTGCTTGTGCAAAATAACCCAGTTTTTGCAGGTGTGCCTTGGAAGTTGAAGAATAAAGGGGGGGGGGGGGGGTAAATAAACCAAGGCACCTAATTATGGTAAAACCCCATTTTCGTATGCTCATAGGTTTGTTTATTTGAGTAAAATGCATATCATGCTTGATCTATTCATGCATATCTGTCATCATTTGCACCTTGTGAAGTTTCATGTCTTTCAATGCACATGCTGAAATATCTGTCTAAATATTGGGATGATAACAAAAATTGCACTTCTAAAAAATTGAATTGACTGAATTTGATGCTTGCATGGTGTGTTGTGTAGGAAAGGCTCATACACACATATATATATATATATATATATATACATCTATCAAGTAGATTGTCATTGAAATAAATGATGCCTGAAAATCTTCTGAATGAGATTGATCATATGTTGAAGAATTCATTGAAAATCTTATTGGACTAGATTGGAACTGCATTCCCTGACTTGAACGATTAAAATTTGGATCTTTGTGGTCTTTCTTAATGATTCAATGCATTTAGTTAGGGGGAGTCAAAGCATATGCATACATGTTCTTAAGTGCATATACTGGTTTCAAATTAAAAATTGCATATCATTCACATTGTAAATTCCAAAAGATTGAGTGCATCTTGTCAGGGGGAGCATATAAATCAACTTCTGAACTGGATGGTTATTCATTTGCTTCCTTTCTATTTAGTTCGGCCAACTTGAATTACTCATTTAGTCAACCGAAACCTTTAGTGTCTAACCATATTTTTGCTCATTCTGCAATCCTTGCTCCTCCTGCAACATACATCAACAACAGGCCTAAGTTAGTGTCACTTCCATCTAAACTTTCTAAACTCATCCGAACTGATACTCTTCTTGAGTCTGAAATCTATTGCTGCTCTTGCATTTGCCTAATGCAATCTTGGCCTTTTTCTGCAACATGCATGAACTTCAAATGTTCTCACATATGATGCATGTTTTAATTGCTGGTTTTGTTGTTAAGTCGACTGCTTCTGATTCCTTTCTTGATCCTTCTGAATTTTAGGAAGATTTCAATTTGCGTACCTCATTCATATATCTTGAAATCTTGGAAATAAGGAATCTTCTATTATAAAGAATCATGAATGTCTAAAAGATCTTGTTGGTTTAAGTTTAATGTATTCATTGAGTTTGTTTTTGATTGTCTTGAAAAATATCTTAATCATGTTTTAATAAACTTTAACCAACCGTTTCATGTTACAATTTGAAAAATCATCTATAATATGCGCTTTTGATCATGATCTATTTTATTGAAATGCATAAAATTTGTATTGTTTTTAAACAAGTCTTTCTTCAAAACCTTATGGGTAGCTGTGTCTATATGTTAATTCAGTTATTCAATGACAGAGCAATGGCCAAATGCACTGAGAAACTAGGATCCTTGTCAAAAACAATGGATCCAATGTCATGATGCTTCTTGGCTAACTCTGTTCAGAAAATTAACAAAGGTTAGTTTCACTGAGTAAGTAGGGGTACCTGCGTCTGGTAAACATGTACCCTTACGTAAAAAGGTGACATCTATACCTGAAACAGAATGGTACATTCTGCTGAGTAAGCTAGGGGTATTGGCGTCTAATCATCGTCTACCTTTACGATGAAAGGCATGAATTATTCTTGACTGTTCTGAAAATTAAGAAGAAATGAAAATTCTGCTGAACCCAAAAGGTAAAAATTCAGAAATGTCAAATTGTTTAACCTCAATACTCATGACTATTTTTCCTAAAGAAGTCATTGAAATAGATTGTGTAAGATGTAGGGAGGTTAATTAAGATGTAGATATGAGGGTATGGTTCACTCTTATTAAAATTGATTTCAGATATGAGTACTGAACTTTATTGGCAAATCGTGTATACATCATGTTTAAACCCTATAGTTCAATAACGTTCATTCATAAGCCCTTATCATGGAAGACTCCGAAACACTCTTACTATTTGGTTTATGAATTTGGTATCTCTTTGAAAATCTTATTGAATTACTTATGTGATTGAAGCTCATTCTGCATTCTTCCGCTCACTGCCATTTGATCATTGATAACATTCATTCTGACCAGAACTTATCCTTGATTGTCCCTGAATTTTTGCTGATTGATGCTTATCACTTCTTCCACTCTAATTCCTCTGCTCTGTCAAAGAGGGAAATTGTCACATCAGCATGTTTCTGGCATTAAGGGGGAGATTAATCTACTTGACACTCCTTCTTGGCCATCCTTCATCATACTCTATTCTTCCTTCTTTTCACTTCACATTTTCAGGGAGAGTAGGGTTACATGTTGTGCATGTTCTTATCTGACTGTTTAGGCTCCTTTGGTATGGGGGGAGAGTAGGTTATCCAAAAAAAAAAAATTTGATGAAGGCAAAGGGGGAGAATAGTTTGACATGAGTCTGCATCTTGCTACCTTGCTTTATCTTCATGACTCATAGTGTTGCCATCATCAAAAAGGGAGAGATTGTTGTGTCCCTATGATTATGATGATAGCAAACACTAGAAGTCATCATGTGTTTGCATGAAAGATTGAATGATGATGCATCTGGTCATTGCACTGTGCATTAATAAGAATTGATTGATGTGCATTGATTTATGTGCATTAATGCTGTCATGATACTCATTTGCATGATATATGCATTATCTCTTAGGTTGTTAAGTCATATGCACATAAGGTCCATGCTAGTTGTTCATTGTGCATACTAAGGTCGTGCATACACAAGGTCATTTCATCAAACAGATTACTGTTCGTGCATACACAAGGTCTATGCACATTACTGGTCTATGCACCACTGAGATCGGTGCTAGCAGCATTTCATGCAAGCAACGTCGGTGCATATGCACACTTAGTTCATATGTGTTGAGTGTGCTTACTACATTCATGTGTTTTGACACTACAGTTAGTGCTATATGTGTTGATGCTGTATTAAGTGGTTTATGAGGTACACACTTATCTCTGTCCATTGCACATGAAGTTGATGCACATTTCAGACCACTTAATATCAGGTTGCATGCATACACATTCCATCGAACACCATGTGTGCACACTAGGGTCAGTGCATATGTGCACTTGGTGCAGGTTTTGTCACATGCATATAAGGTCCGTGCAATTCACTGTTTAAACCGATTCATGTTCAGCCTTAGGCTAACTAAGGTCAGTGCAATGCTTTCCCACGCACAAGTCGGTGCAATCTTTGGCTCGCATAGGTCGATGCATTTTCTATTGATTGCACACCCGCATATATGGGTCGGTGCATAGTTTGCCTTGCGCATGCAAGGGTCAGTGTAGATGTCCAGTCGGTGCACATTCTTGTCATGCGCACGCATGTAGGTTGGTGCAGTCTTTGTCCAAAGCATATACATGTTAGTGCATGTTTTTGCTACTCGCATAATCGGTGCAGGTTTTGGCGTAATGAATATAGAGTCGGTGCATATCGTCACATAGTGATGTATGCACGCATGCTAGAAGGTCTGTACACGTTTTGCCCCATGCATATAGAAAGTCGATGCAAATCACTATAGCAACGAGGTCGGTGCAACTTTTGATTGCCCAATTGAACGCAGTGCATAGTTTGTTTAAATCATAAATCTACTCGGTGCATGTTTCTATGTCTAAGGCATATACTGATCTCGGTGCAATACACTGTTGCTACATCTGAAGGCCCATGCATATAGAAAGACGGTGCAATACACTGTGCATGTTCGTATATGTCTGTCAGCATACGAACTCGGTGCAAGTCACTGTAGATCTCGGTGCATGGCTATAGCCTATTCACAGTCGGTGCAGGTTTTTGTCTTAGACATATTATAGTCGGTGCAAACTTTACACTGAGCTCTTCTCTACTCTAGGTCTGTGCAAGATCTGCTCTTCCACGTGATGAACTCTAATATTCTGTAAGTGATCCTAAACGATACTCTATCTTTTGCAGGGAACAATCTCGTTCGCAGTAGAGGCACATGACCTCTGAAATGGAAGAAGGCTGGCTCGTGGATAAAGGGGCAAATGATAGGCACGTGATCCGAGGAAAGGAAGCTTCTATTCCCTAACATGTGGACCAATGGAATGTCAGTAGGGTTTTGTTGCTTGATCCATACGAAGCCCCTGTTCCTATATAAAGCTACATTACCCTTCGAAGAAGGGTGCAGGTGCAGAAAAAGAGGCAGCCAGAAGAAAAGAAAAGAGAGCCAGCAGTCGCAGCAGAAGAAGAAGAAGAAGAAGAAGAGAGGTAGTCAGTGAGTGAAGAAGAAGCTGAGAGCCATAGTGAGAGAGAAGAAAATCGTGAGAAGGAGAAAGAGTGTGCAGCCAGTGCATCTTGAAGATCTGATCATGAATTGACTCGTGGATCAAATCCACAGTCATTGTGCTCCTCGGAGCTATATCTGTTTTTGTTTCCCTCATTTGTTTTTCGTTTGTTCTTTTCTTATTCTCTATGCTTTTCGTTTCCCATGTTTGGGATTGGGGTTCCTCATGTGGTCTCAAGAGAAGGGAGACTTGGGTCTCCGGTTGTAAGTGGCTAGGTGTCACTCACAGTTTTCCCTCTAGTTTGGAGGAAGGGAGATTCGTCTCCGGTTATGGTCTTGTGGGTAGCAAGTCCAGGTGCCAAGCTTATGTGGGTTGTAGAACTTGGTTTGAGGGATTTGTCTCCCTCGACTTGTCAAGCTGTTAGGCAGTGACTGTTGCAGACAGAGTCTGCTGTTCTTGCGTTTGCAAGGGAAGCCTCACTCCGGTTTGGGGTGAGGGGTGGACATAGACTGACTGGAGGTCTAGCCGAACCACCTAAAAATCCTGGTGTTCGATGGTTTGCTTTTGCGTACATTTTCATATCTTCTGCCCCCTTTACAGGTTGTTTAAGCATTCTATATCTAAAGCCTTCCTGTATGATTTTTGTTTGAGTTTGGTATTGCTGTTAAGTGTTTGATTGAATGTGTTAGTAGAAGATCTTATTTAGTGTGCCTCATGGCAAGTGTTCCTTGAGCAATCTTGTGAGTTGAATCTGACCGAACTACAATCTAGTGTGAGTCAGTCATCTTGCTTGGGCTTGTAATTGTCTTTTGGAGAGTTTTTAACTTGTTTAATCCATTTGAGAGTTCTAACTCTGCAATAGTTTTATTCCGCTATAATAGTTCTGAATCGAAGCAAATTTTTGAACGTGGATTCATTCACCCCCCCTCTGAATCCGTGCCTTGCACCCCAACACAAACCACATGTATGAACGATAAACATGGTAGGACAAGATAACAACGTGGTGAGAAAACACACGGTTGGGACAAGAATATGAGGGATGACCATACGGTTGGGACAACACACGGGACATAGAGGGACGACTAACAACATATGCAAGACAACTAACAACACGCGGTGAGGGACAAAACAACATGCGTGGGACGACACGGTGGGACATAAACACGTGACAAGGACACGGCGGGACACAGACATGACAAATATGCTCCTCAATCAAAACCCAAGATCAGATGAAGTAGAGCCGCCAGGTTCATAATCATGATGCAAAGCCCTCTCATAGAGATATGATCATTGCAAACAAAAGCTGAGAAGGACACAAGCTTCAGAACAGATCGAGAGAGTGGATTGAAGAAGAGAATAGATAAAAGATATGAACAGGAGACATAGCAAAAATATGAAGAGTAGGGAAAATTTGAACACCTGCAACATGCACACTGAGCAAACAGATTACATACATGTCCTTTAAACTAATGCAAATGCATGAAAAAGAAAACAAAAGACATATTTTTTAGATTTTTATAATTTTTTGATTTTTTGGATTTTTGACAATATTTGATTTTTCTATAGTTTCGAAATATTAGAATTTTTGACATATTAAAAATTTTGACATATCTGATTTTTTTAAAATTTTGACAATATTTGATTTTTTTAGAATTTTTGACAATATTCGATTTTTTCAAATTTTGAAAATATTTATTTTTTTTAGAATTTTGACACTACTTGATTTTTTTAGAATTTTGAAAATAGCAATCCACAACACCAAAGATGGGCTCAAACTACCGGCCAGGGATCGTCGTTCCGACCCTTCTCATTAAAGATTTACCTTGAGCAAGGCGTGCATATGAGGGTGGCTTATCACAACCAACCGCCTCTAAAGAACGGTGCCCCTACTAAGGCCATACTCGGGATACAACCCAGCCTAAGAGGCAGAAGCAGAAGAAAAATTGGAGACAAGTTTTGTGCAGGATGGGAAACATCAGGGCTCGAATTCCTTCCAGGGCACTACCCCTCAAAGATACAGTCTATTGCGTCGGGGCTTTGTGTCTTTGATTTTAAGACCCATATTTATTAGACATGCATGCGACCGGGCTCATGACTTCCCGCGGGGAACTGTACTGCCACTCTTGCCATGCCTTTGATTTCTAATTTTGCATATTCATTGATCTTCTCATTTATAGCCCTTATTGGCTAGATTTAGCATGAACGCTCACTTTTGAGGGTCAAGACTACCCCTATTTGAGACCTCTCTCGTATTAGGGAGTGCCTAGGTTGGTAATCTTATCCATCAGTCTCTTGCCCCTGCACTTGGCCGAGAAGGTAAAAGAAAAGACTTTTGTACATACCCAAAGTATGGCCAAAGCAGCATCGGTGTGCCTCAGAGGTATCGGCTATGGCTTGCCGTGTAGTGTGTGAAAAACCCATGCTCAAAGGTCACCCTCAATGATCGGGAAAAGAAACTAGACTCCCAGCGTGGAGCTATCACCAACCTAAGGATGCTGCAGAAGTAAACTGGATATTTTGACTAAGCTTAACTAAATAAATTTCGAAAAGCCACTTAACCATGTTGAGGAATAGCATTATCTTAACAATGCGTCGGAATAATAGAATAATGAGAATGAAAGCATATTCTTGCACAAAATAAAGATACCTTACAAATCCATGGCATGAAAATAGCTTCCTGAAGCGATTTTGACCATCGAGCTTTATATTCCTTGCTTGACATGACAAAGATGAGAGGATAACAAGATTTCAAGATTCCTCGACACAGAGGAGTGGCAAACACCAAACTGGACGAAGAAGAATAAAAAGAAGAGAGACGAGGGATAGAACTCCCTCGTTAAGGCACCGAGACCCTGATAACAAGGAACCAAAATATAGAAGAAACCAGATCAGCTGAGATCAAGGCGGACTAAAACCTCAGAAACAGCATGAAAAAGGGCAAGAACCCGAAAGGGTGAGGAAGAATGAGTAGAGAGATGAGAAGAAAAATCATCCGACGTGGTCAGAGAAGGGGAATGATAATCATCCGATAGGGTCAGAGAAGGAGAATGAGAATCACCCGACAGGGTCGGGGAAAGAGAATAGGAGACACCCGTCAAGGTCGGGGAAAGAGAGTCATAGACACATGACAAGGTTGAGGAAGGAGTATAAGGACCCGACGATACTGGAGGAGGAGAATCATAAGATGCCCTAGGATTGGCATGATGAGAGGGCATAGGCCGAGTCCTAGAATAATGAGAATGTGAAAAACCCGGAGGCCCCGAACGAAGAGAAGAAAAGCGGTGGTTCACGGACTCGAGAGGAGAGGAGAAAATCGTAGAGACAGAGAAGAGAGAAGATACACCACCCAGGGGTGGGAACCGAGCAGAAGAAATGATGAGTGAAAAGGAGAAGAAAGAGAAGTGGACCCCTGAGTGCACAACTGACGGCCCTTAAACTTACGACGCTGCCTCTTCTTAGCAAAAATCTCTTGAACACGGGCCTGCCTGGCACGGATCCGGACCTTTAGATTCTTGACTTGCAATATCTTCTCAAATAAGGAGCCCATCTAGCAGACGGCCTGGCCCGGCTATGAACATGCTGCCTCGCTGGGGCGGTTGCCCCTAGATACTCGGTGCTAACAACAGTAGATGGACATTCTTGGACAAGTAACCCTTCAGAGTGATGAATATCATAAACCCACGGGGTTTTATCTCTCGGCACTAGAAGCATGAGATTTGACAATTCCACTCGGAATTCAGCCTTGAAGCACAACTCCCTTGATAGAAGAAACGGGTGAAGCTGAGGGAGAGTAATACACGGCGTTGACATGGCCGGCTTGCTAATAAATGGAGGGAGATTGCATAGAATGTGCAGAATGTCCATGGAAGGTGCAGAAGATATGACCAATTGTCCCTTGAACATAGAATCCATAATCTGCTTGGCAGTCGTATGCGTTAGCACAACTCGGGTGAAGATCCCCTCTTGGCCAGTGAACTGAATTGCAATGGTGCGAAAAGAAATAACAGCATCAATGATAAGACTTCCGGTGAGCAATGAGATTGCCACTGGCTTCGCTCGAGGAGAAACTGGCACCAAGGTAAGGGGTCTCTTCTTTGCAACTGTCCTTTGAAATATACGCTCATTATTCCCAAAATAGCCAGAGATCGGGAAGCGGACCGACATGTGGCAGATGAAATCTTGAATTTTAAAATGAACAACCGGTAATGAACCATCCTGACTCGGCTCATCCTGTCCCTGGGGACCAGACCCAAGGGGCACCAAAGGCAATGTACACTCGCTCCATGGGGTGGAGATAGAAGGCTTGGATGGCATGGAAGCTTCAACGAGCACGATGATGTCAAGTGGAGGCGAAGGCAATGTGACAATGATGGGCTCGGGTGAAGGTAAAGGTGGAAGCAGAGATGTAGGTGGCGATAAAGGCAACGGCATGGCTTGCTCAGGCTCAAGCGACGAGGAAAATGGAGAAGGTGTAGGTAATTGCGAGGATGGTGGAGATGTAGGAAACATGGGTAATGTTGGTGGTGATGGCGGTGGAGATGGAGTGGACAAAGCTAGCGGAGACAGAGGTGATGCGGTCAATGAGGATGATGAAGAGGGAGGTGATGGAGATGGTGCCGTCAAAGAAGAGGTTGGTGATGAAGGAGAGGAGGCACGTGACGCCCACCGTCGGCGTGCCGAGATGACACGTCGGGTGATGTTAGGAGCAGAAGCGGAGGTGGCAACGGGAGTGAAGGAAGGGGTAGAGGTTCTTGCTTGAGCAGAGGTTTGGGTAGGTGGCGGCGATGGAGCTGGGGTAGAGATGGCGATGGGGAAGAGGTAGGTGGAGACATAGGTGAGGGAACATGTGATGGACTAGGCGACAGAGCGGATGATGGAGCAGGTGCAACACTAGACGAAGAGGAATCACAAGGGTGCCCCTGGCCTTGCAATGATAGAGACGGCTGCTTAGGCGGCGCTTCTTGCTGCTACTTGTGGTGAAGATATAAAATAACTATATACATGAAGGCCCAATCAATCCTCTTCTTAGCCTCTAGATAATAAATAAATCCCTGGAACTCGGGTCAATCCTCAACCAAATGCCCCTGCTGGCAATGAAATTCACAGAACTGAAGCATATTACCGACCGCGGGTCGGCAAGGCACAACTGGAGAGAGCGGCAATGCATGAGTGGCCATCAAAGCCCGAAAAATATCGATAAAGCACTCTGCCAACGGGGGATGAGGAGCCCGCTTCGGGCAAGGTGGATGTCGAGGGGTATGTGATGGTGGAGAAGGTTGTGGAGACGGAAGCGGCGGTTGCCTAGGCAAGAGTGCTTGGCTAGTTGTGGAGGGCTTTAGTGATGGCATTTGTGGAGTAGGATGAGGGGGTATGTAGATGACATCTACTTGCTTGGGATGTGGTGTTCTCTTGACCAGAGGTGGAGACACAGGCGGAGACACATGAGGGTACGAATAAGCAGACGGCTGACTCGTGGAGGGCTGACTTACGGAAGTGTACTGGTATGTAGAAGCGGAAGGTTGACTCATGGAGGTTTGATATGTGGAGGTGGATGTGGCGTGAGGCTGTCTCATGGAAGGCTGACTCATGGGAACAATTAGTTGGCTTGTGGAGGGTGAGGTTTAAGTGGAGGTGGATGGTGGAGACTCGAGGTCAAGGGAACCTTGGAATTGTTGACGAACGAAGTGGGCTCGGCTATAAAGCTGCTGCCAGGAGATGATGTCATTAAGAGCTAAGATGAAGCGGTACTCGTGCATTGCGTTAGAAGTTAACATCTTGATTTGTTTCAGCTCCGGAATGTACCCTGGGACCTGCGCGGCAAGGTGACACTAGCGATCGACAAAGGTAGAGAACTCCTCATCGGGCTTCATCTTCTCATGGGCCAGATCCACCATAGAATATCTGGTCCCAACCTGGTCCTAAAACTACTGGATAAACTTCTCTTGGATATCTTGGAAATTCACAATCTGCTCTTGTGTCAAAGAGAAGAACCAATTCCGAGCCGGGCCTTCCAAAGACAGACCGAATAGATAGGCCATCAAGCGTTGGTGGTGTCAAAACTGGGCCGACTCATAAAGAAACTCCTTTAAGTCCACATAAGGGTCACCGACTCCACCATAACGGCGATATGTGGGAATTTAAGAAGATGGCAGGAGCCGGAGATTTTGGAATGCAACAGGGACACTTAAGGAGGGCTTGGGATCAATTTGACATTGAAGTTGATCAAGCTGGCATTGAGTTTGAGCAATCATCTCCTGGGTAGGGAGAAATCGAGAAGGATATGGGCCACTTTGAGCAAGAGATTGTGAATATGAACTAGGAGTAGAGTAATGCGTCGGATAAGAAGATTCGGGCTGAGAAGAATATGGGCCTATTTTGGGAGTGGAGGGATGTATGGGTCTGGAAGGAACATGAGCATAAGGACCCATTGGGCCGGTAGTATAAGGAGAAGAAGAATAAGGCCCATTAAGATAGAATTGAGTATTGGAAATCGGGCCAACCGCATGGGAAGAAGAAGGAGGCCCATGAAGATAGGATGTAATGAGACGTTGGGCCTGGGCCGGGTCCATTTGGCGAACAAGGCTTGATAAGTGGGCCATGAGATTAGCATGTTGCTCGATGGATCAGAAGGACCACGGGAAAATGGGCCCGCGTGGGAAGAGGATTCCACGCGGGAATAGGAAGAAGAATGATACAATGGGCTAGGATGATGCTCCATGAGGGCAAATGTAGACTTAATACCAAGATATCAAGGGAAAATATAGGTGGGGAAGCAAAGGCTTAATAGGCTTGAGGACAAGAGGGGGCTGACCCACTAATGCAAAGACCAAGGAGAAAATAGACTTAGGATAATGGACTAGACAATGGACACACAAAATGGGCTAAGCTAAATGGGCCTAATAACAGTAAAACATGAAGATGCAACACAAAACACCACTAATAGGCTTGAATAAGCCCAAATAACGTAAACAATGGAATGTGAGAGTTTTCACCCAAATCAAACAAGTTGATATGATGGAAAATATTTTGGGGTTTTAATAGACCTTTTAATGATTTGAACTAAGAATAATTCCTTCAAGATAGGAATCCTATGGGAATAAGGTCCAGACTTTAGGTTGACTACGGTTGACTCCCTCACACGTATGCAAATGCAAGCCTAAGGGGCGGAAAGGTACAACTAGCCCAGCGTCCGTGTGAGAATTCACGGCTCACGGGGACTTATGGAGGTCCCAGATAAGATCACCTAGTCGACTTTAAGGATATGGAGGTGAGAGGATCACATACCAAGGTAGGAATGCGACTATGATATGCAATGCAAGGCCCTATGTGCACCGGAGTGCATCCAGAAATCTAGCATAAAAGTGAAAAATGAAGGCAAGATTTAATTATGCAAACACAATGATATGAGTGCAAACAATATATGAAAATGACGATAATACAAAGGACAACAAGGCATGACCACGAAACTACACAATCAAAACCTGGAAGGCAAATAAATCATCAATGCAAAACGTACCTGTGAATCCGCCCCTGAACTTGCTTGTAGATTTTTATGCACAAAATGCAAAAATGGAGACAAGATTTGACTATGCAAACGTGACCCAAATAATGCAAATGAGATATGGATGGAAAGACAATACAAAGGGCTACGGAAAGGGCCCAAGAACAGAGCAATATGACCCTGGGAGGTCAATTAAATCGTCCAAAAAAGTTACCCCTGTGAGCCTGTGCACAGACCGCATGCAGATTTTATGCACAAAATGCTAAAATGATGACAATATTTAACTAAGCAAATGTGACCCAAATGATGCAAATAAACTATGGATGGAATGATAATAAAAGGACTACCCAATATAAAAAAAATCAGTGCAATCAGATGTCAGGAAGATAATTAAATCATCAATCAAAGTCGTACCTGTGAACCTGTCCCTGTGCCTGCCTGCATACCTTATGCAGAAAACTCAAAAAGTATGACAATATTAGACTATGCAAATGTGACCCAAATAATACAAATAAGATATGTATGGAAAGACAATACAAAGGGCTATCCAATGGAATAAAAATCAGCGCAATTGGACCCCGAGAGTGAACGTTATGCATCAACGAACAGGGCCACGTGAGCAGGTGCGCAGAGCTGCCAGAATCCGCAAGTGGTCTACCAATTGACCGTTTCTTGTCCCTTGCTGTCTACCAAACGACCGTTTGGCTACCAGAAAGGCACTGGCGGTCCTGTGATGACTGCTTGGGGTGCCTAGCAGTCCTGTGGACGACCGCAAGGCTCGTACAACCCCGAAAATGCCCAGAATAGTGGGAAAATGAAGGGAAAGTTATCTAAACATGCACATGCACACACTCAACTTACAAAAGAGATGAAAACAAACGTGATGGGCACTAGTTGTCCCACCGTGATTGCCAAAAAATAAGGCTGTTGATATTTATGTTCACCTCTTTTACCCCGCCCGTTTTAAACTAACATGCTATGCATGTATATGAAGCAATCATGGGAGTATGAACAAGGGAGTAATGAATAGATGAACTAACCGTGATCGCCACCAAGATTCCAACAACGCCAAAGGGATGAAAAGATGGATGAAATGGTGCCGTGTACCTTGGAAAGATGAAGACTTGATCGCGCTCAAGAGATGGGTGCGGGGAACATTGTAGATTCAAACCTCCTCTCCTTCCAGCCGGTTAGATGAAGAGGGCCTCGCGTTCATATCATGCTCTCTTGCAAAATAAAGAGAAAAATATAAGAGAAAAATCCATTAGAAATTGAGTGTAGTATCAATCCCGCAGTGATAAAATATGGTAGAAATTGAGGGAGAACGTACCGGGGGAGGTTTTTAACCCTTGTGGAAGGGTGGAAAAGATAGGTGTGTGTATTGTGATGAGAATGAAGCAAAGATATGAGAAAATCACGGAGCACAACTGCGGGAAACGTGCATACAATATGGAGAAAAACGCAGACAAAGTGCAGAAAATAGTGTTGTGTGATGATTTATGAATTTGAGAGGGGGAGAACTAAGATTAGAGACCACGAAATCAAGCCCAGGTAGATGGAATGGAAAACTAATACTTCTCTCTTTAAGCTAGGGTCAAAGGATTGAGTTGGCGGTGTAGCATGGCTTTGCCCCAAGTTGAAGAAGAGCCTCCCGTCGCCACTGTGAACTGGGCAGTTTATATAGAGTTTGCAGAAAAAGCTGAACTTTCTCTCATGATTTTCGGTGATATAGTCCAAGATAAATCGAGTTATATGGATCAAACTTGAGATAATACTAAGGATAAGAGATAGAAATAAGCGAGACTCGATTTGGAGGAGGATTCTAGAAGTTATGGCTCTTGGAAGGTAGGCCCATCACACCGAAAAATAGAGTTTGACTTGTACTAGGACTCATAAACCCAGAACTTTCGACCATGATTCCGAGAGATATAGCCAACGAAAATTCAAGTTCTATGGATCAAACTCGAGATAATGTAAAGGGCAAGAGATAGAAATAAATGGGGGTCGATTCAAAGTAATATTCTAGAAGATATGGGCATTTGAAGGAGGCCACGGTGAACCAATTTTTAAGATAGAGTCTAGCGCAGGCTGGACTCTTTTTCCTGCCTAGTGGTTGGCCGATCGACCATTTGGCAAGAAACGGTCGGTCGACCGACCGTTGTACCAAGAAACGGTCGTTTGAGCGACCATTTTTTGCCTGATTGCACCATTTGGACTCCGAATGCCCGTTTGACCTCTGAATGGACCCGGAACGAGCTCGAAAGTTAGGGGATCGAAAATAGAAGCTTCCAAGGCTAAATGGGCTTGAAAATGGTGAGAATATGGGCTCGAGATGGGCTCAAAGAAGGCTAAAAAACAATCGTTAATTTAGGGCATTATAGAGATAAATAAGAGAAATAACGCAACTTATGGGCCAAAAATGGGTGTCAACAATAAGTTAGTGAAATTTAACATGGTTAGGGGTCTACCTAAAATCTCTTTTAAACAAATTGACAAAATTTGTAATGCTTACACCCAAGGGAAACAAACTAGAAAATCCTTCAAAAGTAAAATTAAGAATCAATCTACAAGACCACTTGAACTTGTACATATGGATTTGTTTGGTCCCACTCGAGCCACAAGTCTAAATGGAAGCATATATGGTTGTCTTCTTGCATATGATTTTTCAAGATTCACTTGGGTCTTCTTTTTGTCACATAATAGTGATGCATTTGATGAGTTTCAAGCTTTCTTCATGAGAATAAAGCAGGAAGGAAAATTAAAACTTTTTCTATTCTTTGTTGTGCCCCTGTGGTTTTGATGATGGTTTTGATGATTGGTTTTTGATGTGAGTTAATCACTGTGAGTCATCTTGCTGTGTGTCATCATGCTATTATTCAGTCATTCTCTGATCATAATGCTTTCTTTTATATGCACGATAAATTCATGTTTTATCATGTAAATGTATGGAGTTCATAGGGCTGTCAGATAACATGCTCTATTTAATTCTGTCTACACTCTGTTTGCATAGTCTCCACAGCAGTGCGTCAACTCATTGTGCTGATGCGTCGACCCTTCAGTCATATTTGTCTCTGTCCACACAGTAGTGCGTCAACTCCTTGAGCTGATGCGTCGACTCTTCAGTTCAGTTTCTTCAAGTCTATACATTAGACTGTGGCAAAGTCTATTCATTCGTTTGGGTAACAAAGTCTGTACACTGGCTCAGACTTCTCAAGTCTACACAATGCTCCCTCATTGAAAGTCTATACATTCTGGCAAATTCCTACGCTCGAAGCTTTAGCTACATTTAAAGTCTATACACTGCTACAGGAACCAAGTCTATACACTCTCCCGTTCAAATCCTTCTAAGTCTGTACATTGGCTTCGTATCTGCAAGTCTATACACTGGACTTCATTTCACCCACTCTATACATCTGATTGATGTTGCAGTGATCACCAAGTCTATACATCGTCTTCAAACTTCAAGTCTATACACTCCATGCCCACTCAAGTCTATACATCGGCTTGATTCAAAGTCTGTACACTGCTTCACTTCGTCAAAGTCCATACATCCTCAGCTGAACCCCATGTCTGTACAACGGCCTCAATCTTCATCAAGTCTACACAGTGCTTCAACCTTCTCATAGTCTGTGCAGCATGCCTTATCGATTCAGAGTCTATACATCGCTCAAGCGTTCAAAGCCTAAAGCTTGTACAGCATCTGTTGTCTAGAGTTCTTGAAGTATATACATTGGACTGATTCTTTCGAAGTATATACACTACAATGTACATACTTAGATCTTATGACTTCATTCTTGTTGCTGAAGGGAACAGGGTCGACGCTAGAGCTTAAGGCGTCCACACACCAGTGAAGATGCATCCACGGATACTCTTCACAGCGTTAACTCTACGCAAAGGCTACGTCAACTCAGCCACTCAAGAAGCAGAGGCCTTGTCAGAAATACTCCAATGCGTCAACGCAGCAGTGGAGCAGCGTCGACGCAATAGTTAAAAAAGGCTAGGCTGGTTGCTCACTGGAACGCATCAATGCGTCAACGCCACAGGTTGGAAGCGTCGACGCAGTAGTTAAAGGAGCATTCACTTTCACAGGCTATTCAACTGCGTCAACACCACAATTGAGCAGCGTCGACGCAGCAGCTAAAGAGACGAAGCTAATGGCTTACTGGAATGCCTCACTACGTTAACGCCATTGCTTGACAGCGTCAACGCAGCAAGTCAGATTGCTGTCATTGATCATGTGACCAGAAGCTGGCACCTGACATGTGATCCGAGGTGGGTGCTGAGCACGTGATCCGAGGAGGAATCTTCTGGACGGAAGGCGTGGGAAGCACACGCCCTATCTCCCCACTGCTGCTGGTATATATTGGAGCCTTTATCTTCAGATGGAGGCCGATCGAAGAAGAAGCCTGGAGAGCAGAAAGCCCTTCGATCTAGAAAAAGAGAAGAAGAAGGAAAAGAGTAAAGGAAAGAAAGAGAGTGAGTGCAGCAGAAGAAAAAAGAGGAAGAGAGAGCTCGTAAGGATTGAAAGAAAAGAGAAAGACAGTGAGAGTAAAAAGAAGAGAGCAGAGAAGAGAAACAGAGTGAGCGAGAGAGAAGAGAAGAGGAGGATAAGATTACCTGAAGATCTGTCTACTGGACCGTGGATCAAATCCAGGCCAGTCAGCTCCATGGGAGCCACATCTGATGTTCCTTCATTTACAACTTATGTTTGCTGTGTTATTTTCGTTTCTTATTTTTCCTTTTATTTTTCCATCTTTGTTCTTTCGATCCTCTGGACTGAGGTCGGGTTCCTCCTGGTGGGTCAGGAGAAGGGAGATCTGATCTCCGATTTGCAAGCAGCAGGGGGGCTACTTGTGGGTTTCCTCCGGGCTAGGAGGAAGAGAGGCTAGGCCTCTGGTGGATTACTGGTAGCAGAGTGCTACTGGCTGGTTCACTGGTAGCGGGGCTGCTACTAGTGGGGTTCCCTCTTGGTATAGAGGAAGAGAGACGTGAGTCTCTGGTTTCTAGTGACCGTGGGTTGCTAGAGGTTCCCTCCGTGTAGGAGGAAGAGGGGAGGTTGTTCCCCTGGGTAAGCTGTGTATCAGCGTCTGTTGGCAAGCTGTGTTGCCCAGCTATTAGTGAAGCCACACTCGGTTTGAGTGTGGGGTGGATGTAGGTCCTTGGACCGAACCACCTAAAAATCTCTGTGCAGTGGTTGGTTGCTCCATATCTCCTATCTACTTCACAGGTTACATTGCATTCTCATTTATATCTGTGTTGCTTCCGCTAGTTGTTTATTTGGGCGCGGGTTACGTATTTGATCTTTGGTTTAAAAGGATATTCTACCTGTTCTTCAGATTGGTTGTCTTGCTTTGTTAGAGTTCTAGTTTTATTATTGAGCCGAAAAGTTTTGAAGGGTGGGATTCATTCACCCCCCCCTCTGAATCCTCCGCACCGATCCTAACATTCTTTTAGATCATGCAGGTGAATTTGATAATGTAGTATTTGAAAATTTCTGCAGGGAACAAGGGATAATGCACAAGTACTCCTCACCAAGAACTCCCGAGCAGAATGGAGTAGTGGAGAAATGCAATAGAACCCTTGTGGAGATGTCTAGAACTATGCTCATTGAAGGTCAGCTACCAAGAAGATTTTGGGCTGAGGCAGTGAACACAACATGTTACATTATCAACCGAGCTATGGTAAGACCTTCACATAAAAAGACTCCTTATGAGCTACTCAAAGGTAAAAAGTCATCACTTGCTCATTTCAAAATTTTTAGAACTAAATGTTTTATACATAATAATGACAAAAAGGGACTGGATAAATTTGAACCGAAGAGTGACCCAGGTATCTTCCTTGGTTACCCTGATCATTCTAGGGACTATAAGGTCTTTAATGTCAAAAGCCAAGTTGTTGAAGAAACCCCCCACATTACATTTGATGAATTCAACTCTAAATCTGAAAATGATGTTTCTTGCAGAAAAGAAGATGATGGGGAGTTTTTAGAATCAAAAGACAAGCAAATTTTACAAGAAGGGGAGGCAATATCAAATGAAGATCTAGGTGAGTCTAGTGGACAAGGGAATAGTCATGCCAATGAAGGTAACACTCTTACCAATATAAGATTGCTCAGAGATCATCCCTTAGGTAATATCATTGGTAATTTGCATGACCCCACAAGGACTAGATCCCACTTCAGGGAAATTGAAGAAGCTGATCAATTGGCTCTTATCTCCCAATTAGAATCTAAAAACATTAAAAATTCCTTAAAAGATGAATTTTTGATAAATGCCATGCATGAGGATTTGAATTAATCTGAAAGAAATAAAGTATGGCATTTAGTCCCTAGACCCGAATTACATCCTGTTATTGGTACTAAATGGGTCTTCTGAAATAAGTTAAATGAAGAAGGTAAGATAGTTAGAAATAAAGCCATACTTATGGTTCAAGGTTACAATCAGGAGTTAGGAATTGATTTCGAAGAATCTTTTGCTCCTGTAGCTAGGTTAGATGCCATTCGGTTATTGCTTGCATTTGCATGTAGTCATGGCATAAAACAATACCAAATGGATGTAAAAAGTGCTTTTCTAAATAGGGTAATAAAAGAGGAGGTGTATGTGGAACAACCCCCTGGTTTTGAGCATGCTGATTTTTCCAACCATGTGTTTAGATTAGACAAAGCATTATATGGTTTGAAGTAGGCACCTCGAGCTTGGTACGAGAGACTGAGTTCTTTCCTCATGGACAAGGGCTACCCATGAGGTAAGGTGGACCAAACACTCTTCACAAAGGTACACATAAATGACATTCTTGTGGGTCAAATTTATGCTGATGATATAGTGTTCGGTTCTACCAAAACTATGATGTGTGAGGAATTTGAAGTTTTAATGACAACTGAATTTGAAATTAGTCTCATGGGTGAATTACAATTCTTTTTAGGTCTTAAAATCACCCAAGGCAAGGAAGGATGCTTCATCAGTCAGGCCAAATATCTCTCAGAACTATTGAAAAAATACAACATGGAGAATAGTAAGACAATAACCACACAAATGAGCACATGTGCAACTTTGGATGCTGATCCGATAGGTAAATCTATGGATGCAAAGATTTATCGAGGTATGATTGGCTCACTCCTCTATCTTACTACATCTAGACCTGATATCCAATTTAATGTGTGTCTGTGTGCAAGATTTCAGTCTGATCTTAGAGAATCCCACCTAAGTACTATCAAGCGTATCTTTATATACCTTGCTGGGACTCAAGATTTGGGAATGTGGTATCCGGCATCTTGTGCTTTTACATTTGTTTCTTATACTGATGCTGATTATGCTGGCTGTAAATTGGATAAGAAGAGTACTAGTGACTATTGCCAATTTTTGAGACGGGGCTTAATATCTTGGGCATTAAATATGTAACACTTGGTTGCCCTCTCTACTGTAGAGACAGAATATGTCGCTGCAGGGAACTGTGGTACACAAGTGCTTTGGATAAAGCACCAACTCCAGGATTACCTTGTTGATCTTGGGTGTTGTTGGCCCAGATTAGATGGCAGACAAGAAGGGGGGTTGAATTGTCCCCTAGTCGAGATGGCGGATTTTAAAAACAAACTATACTAATTACAGCGGAGACAAAATTAACTGCGTTAATTAAACTAAAAACTAAAGTGAGATTAATGTTCTCTCAATCTTTCTGAACTCACTCGAATAATCTATGCATTGAATGATTGAACCTACACCAAACACGGATAGCAGATGTAGCAGAGTGTAGTGGTGCAGTGAATAACAATCTATAAAATCACCTGTGAATGGAGATAGGAGAAATGAACAATCACACAGACATGCCACAAAGAACACAGAGATTTTTAGGTGGTTTGGGACCACAACGGGCTCCCAACGTCCACCCCTCAACGAACCTGGTGAGGCTTCACTGCAACGCTACAAAAGTAGCAATCACAGGGATGAGCCCCAACACCACACACGCTGCTTCCACAGCAATCAGCACACACGGTACCTAGTCCCAAGACGCTGCCACTGCAGCACACACTCACACACAATCGGGGAACTCACCCCACACTAAAATCCCACACGAAGACGCAACTCCGTACACCACACATGAATATTCCAATGTTTAGAAAAAAAAGAAAGATATACAATATATGCTAAAGCATGATTTAGATCATGAAAACCATCACAAATAAATAGGTAAAATATACAAAGTGTTTCCCCTTCATTTTCCAATGGCCGTATGAAGATCGTCCTTCAAGTTTAGGTCGGAGGCAGTAGAATCCGCAGGATGTCGAAGCAACCATTTGTCCTCCTTGAAAATCCAAGATGTATTCCTTCAAATCCACGCTCCAATCGCTCCTGCAAACACCAAGAACAGATGAGTCCTTCAAAGCCCATTCCTCTCCACCTTGTGGCCGCAGTCCTCCTTCTTCTTTTACAAGAGAATAGAAAAGATTAGCTCATCTTGTTGCTTAGGATGAAAATCACAGCACTAATAAAAGGCAGCAAATAGATGAACAAAAGAACACACACACACACACACACACACACACACACACACACACACACACACATATATATATATATATATATATATATATATATATATATATATTGCAACTCTTAGATAACCATTCGAAACTTTAGGCAAGCTCAAACAAAAGCATGGAAGTCAAAGATCAAGATAACTCCCTTAGATCTTCAACGAAATACTTAGATAGGAAGGTAGGGTGTATTGGGAAATTGATTCACGGAGTGGGAAGAACTCAGCCTTGTAGAATGAGACACCCAAGATAGCAAATTGCAAAGCTGCAGCAGGAGCAACCTTCAGATTGCAGCTGGGGCTCATGGATGGCCTTTACAATAGCTTCTATGTCCTCCTCCACCAGGGTGTGACGCCTTTCCTCCTCCTCCTGCAGGAATAGAGATATTAGCCCTCCAGGATTATCTCCTTCGATGGAGATTGCAGGTTATCTATACACAAGGAAAAGAGATGCCAAAAGACATGAAAACCCTTGGGAAAACCTCTCTAAACCAAACCCAATCAAAGGGTGAAACCCTAAGGGTAGGTGGGTAAAAACCCATGGCCAATGGATTATGTAATGGGGGTTTCGAAACCAGAACCGGCAGACCCATTTTGCACGCCCGGGACAAGTGTTCGACTCTTAGAGTCGACACTTTTGTTGCGGTGTTCTGCCAATAAAAAAAACAACACACAATCAAAAGTGTCGACTCTTAGAGTCGACACTTTTGGCCATGTGCTCCGCCAACGCTCAGAATAACCCCTTGGCCTCTAAGTGTAGACTCTAGGAGTCGACACTTGCAGCCTGCTGTGCCCAGGCAGCAAGTTGGGCTACATGTGTCGACTCCAAGAGTCGACACTTGCAGTGCCAGAACTGAAAAAGGCCTTAAGCAATATAGCCAACCCAAAAGCATAATGCATTCAGCCCAATCTAGGCACATTGAAATTCATTCAACCATTGATACTTACCATAGATTCAAGGGATTGTAAACAAGAGTGGAAGCTTACCATGGACCCCAATGAAATAATGAATTGATAGCAAAATGGAACCTACACATTCTGGAAATTCAAATACATGTCAATCTTAAATCAATGCTGTAGCTAGATTAATGTACCCCACCCCCAATAACTATGCATATATATGAAGCAATCATGGAAGTATGAACAAGGGGGTATTGAATAGATGAACTAACTGCGATCGTCAGCAAGGATTTAACAACGCCAAAAGATGAAGATATAAGAACGGTGCCGTGTACCTTGGAAAGATGAAGATTTGGTCGCGCTCAAGAGATGGGTGCGAGGAACTTTGTAGACTCAAACCTCCTCTACTTCCAGCCGGCTAGAGGAAGAGGGCCTCACGTTGTGTTCATGCTCACCTGCAAAACAAAGTCACAAGACAAGAGAAAACCCATTAGAAAACCGAAGTGTAGTATCAATACCAAAGTGATGAAATAGGGGTAGAAATTGAGGGCAAACTCACCGGGGGGAGGTTTTTAACCCCTGTGGAAGGGTGAAAAAGATAGGTGTTTGTGTTGTGCATGCATAGGATTTGAGATCACGAAATTTGATGGAGAGGATAGAGAGAAAACGTTGGTGCGAAACGTGCAAAAATACATGTGTAGCAGAAAATGCAGTGTTTTGTGATGATTTGTGATTTTGAGAGGAGGAGAAATAAGAATATAGACAACGAAATTAATCCCAAAAGGATGCAATGAAAAGTCAATACTTTCCTCTTCAAGCCAGGGTCGAAGGATTAAGTCGGTTGTGCAGGATGGCTTCGTCCAGAGTTGAAGAAGAGCCCCCCTTTGCAACTGCGAACAGGGCAGTTATTTATAGGAGTCGAAAAGCCATTGAGTTTAAATCTGAGATGAACATCCAAAATAGGGGATTTAGATGCACAAAACTCCAGATAATAGTGGGATAAGAGTCCTAGATCAATTAGAGATGATCTGGAAGCTTCTCCTAGGAGAAAATAGATCAAACAAGGTCTCTAAAGAGTCCCACAGTGAAGAAATCAGAGTTCAGGAAGTTTAAGACTCTTTGTCTGGCAAACGGTCTATCGTAAGACCGCCTACAGAGAAAATGGTCTATTAAAGGACCGCATGAGGACCACAAACGGTCTAGGGAGTGACCGCAATGCTCTAGGGGTCGAACGAGACGATTTCGGGCAAGTTTGGGCTTAGCGGTCTATCGTAGGACCATTTCTTGTGGTCTAGCGGTCTACTAATAGACCACTTCTTGGGGCCTAGCAGTCTACCAATAGACCGCTTGGCGGCTGGAGGAACATTCTGGGTAGACTACGTGCGACTTTGGAAATTAGAGTGTATCTCTCAAACGGTGCAGAACTAGCAAAAATGGTAGAAGAGAAAATTGTAGATAACTAAAAGATGAACTACTTCCATGAAGAGAGCAAGACAGGAAAAGGATTGGAAGAGGGAGAAAATGGGGCAAGAACAGATAGAAAGAATTCTAGGACTTAGGTGAACAGCGCAGCACGTCAGAAAAATGTGAATAACTTGAAATTGGTAGAGAACTAGTCAATGGCGTAGAAGAAGAGATTGTAGATATTTGAAAGATGAACAACTTTGGTGAAGAAAACATTTTGAATAGAGGATCAAAAGGAGATGAGAAAGGACCATTTTCCAGGCTACACAATAAAAGGAGCCAAATGCCTGATGGAAAGTTGACCAAAATGGGCCGCAAGCTGACTTGGAAGGCCAGAAGGTGATAAGATAAGCTCTAGGACTATATGAAATCATGATCTCCAAAGTCCAGAGACTAAGGAATAATGAAATGGGCTCGAAATCCATCCAAGGATGACTCCAAAATAATGGGTAATTCGGGACATCAAAAATGACGAATAAGAGAAATGACGTAACTTGTGGGCTAAAAATGGGTGTCAACAAATGCCTCTCCTTGATGTCTGCTTTGCAAGGGAACAAGCGAAAGCAGCGCGAAGGCGGAATGGAAAGGAGATGGAGCGAAAGCGAAAGCGATGTGAAATGGAGATGAAGTAGAGATGAAGCGGAGAGAACTGATAAGTGGGCATCAACGCAAAAGACACCCGTCACAACCAACAAGTGACAAGAATTCTCCCGAAAAACACCGAACTAACCAGTTGGAATGGATGACGCGAATGAGACATGTCTGGAGAGCTAAACTAAGGGGAAAAGGAAACACGATCAACCTCATTGGGGACACAATTCACGGACAATGAGGGGATCGGAAGGAAACACATCATAAGAGCTGGAAAAGGAGAATAAGACTGAGATAAAATCTAGACAGGAATCACTCTGGTCAACCAGACCAAGCGGGGAGATAAGAGAAATCGTTCAAATTCAGAGTGGAATGAGAAATCTCTTATAAAAGAGCTGAAGTACAATTAACCATTGTTGAGGAGAAACCTTGAGAGGATCACGAGACATGAATGCTCAAAATTGACATGATGCATGCTGGGCTAAAATAAAGAAATCATCAAAACGAATGCAATGAAAACATAAAAATAGAAAGTACTCAAGGATACAATTGCTAGACTGAGTCAAGACAGGGTCAAGAGTCTTCTTGCAACCACGGCGTGCGAGAAAGAGTCCATCGTCCCCCACCCAGCTCAAACTAACGGCCTATCCAACGATTAACCGTATGCTCTTAGATCATCATCGTTTTTGTTAAAGGGGAACATCAGATCCCAGAACACACGGGCAACCAGTCGGTCCTTGAGAGGCTATAATACTGTAGATAACATATAGTAATGCAACAATGAGCTGGGATAGAGAGCCATACCTTACTTACCTGCCGACCGAAATGGCATTTTTTTTTAGATTTTAGATTTTTCTGATTTTTATGGATTTTCATATATAAGACAACCAACAAACATAACGAAGATAAACATAACGACGATAACATAACCATCAGCTAAACAATAGACAACACAACATGATCAAACGAATGTAAAGCAATAAAACAAGACAAATAACTATACATATGCAATGGCATCAACAAACCACATGTATGCACGACGAACATGGTGGGACAAGATAACAACGCGGTGGGATAACACAAGGTTGGGACAACAATATGAGAGATGACCACACGGTTGGGACAACACACGGGACATAAAGGGATGACTAACAACATATGCAAGACGACTAACAACATGCGGTGAGAGACAAAACAATAGGCGTGGGACGACACGAAGGGACATAAACACGCGACAAGGACACAACGTCACAAAAGACATGACAAATACGCTCTTCAATCAAAGCCCAAGATCAGAATGAAGCAGAACTGTCAGGTTCATAGTCGTGAGGCAAAGCCCTCTCATGGAGATATGATCATGTTTAAATAAGCTGAGAAGGACATGAGCTTCAGAACAAATCGAGAGAGTGGATTTGAAGAGGAGAGAATAGATCAAAAGATGAGTGTGAACAGGAGACAGAGCGAAAGATGAAGAGAGAGGAAACTTCAATACCTGCAACCTACACACTGAGCAAACATATTACGTACTTGTCCTCAAGATAAAATGCATGAGAAATAAAAGACATATATTTTTAGATTTTTGCAACTTTTTTAGATTTCTTGACAATATTTGATTTTTTGGAATTTTAAAATATTTGATTTTTTGAGATTTTTAAAATATTTGATTTTTTAGAATTTTTGAAATATTTAATTTTTTTTAAAATTTTGACAATATTTTATTTTTTGGAATTTTTGAAATAACAATCTGCAGCATCCAAAGGCGAGCTCAAACTATTGGCCAAGGATCATCGTTCCTACCCCTCTCATTAAAGACTTCCCTTGAGCAAGGCGTGCATGTGAGGGTGGCTCGCCACAACCAACCGCCTCTAAAGAACGGTGCCCCTACTAAGGCCATACCTGGGATACAACCTAGCCTAAGAGGGAGAAGTAGAAGAAAATTGGAGATAAGCTATATGCAGGATGGGAGATATCAGGACTTGAATTTCTCCTTAGGCACTACCCCTCAAAGAGTAGGTCTGTTGCACAGGGACTTTGTGTCTTTGATTTTTAGACCCAATTTATCAAGCATGCATGCGACCGGGCTCATGACGTCCTGCGGGGAATTGTACCGCCACTCTTGCCATGCCTTTTATTTCCATAATTTTGCATTGATTAGATCATTGATTTATTTTGACAGCCCTTATTGGCTAGATTTTACATGAATGCTCATTTTTATAAGGGTCAAGACTACCCCTATTTGAGACCTCTCTCGTATTGGGGAGCGCCTAGGTTGGTCATCTCATCCATCAATCTATTGCCCCTGTAATCGGCCGAGTAGAGAAAAGAAAGGACCTTTGTGCATTCCAAAAGTATGGCCAAAGAAGCAACGGTGTGCCTCAAAGAGATCGGTTATGGCTTGCCATGTGGTGTGTGAAAAATCCATGCAAAAGGTCACCCTCAATGATCGGGGAAAGAAACTAGACTCCCAGCGCGGAGCTATCACCAGCCTAAGGATGCTGCAGAAGCGAACTTGACTCTTTTGACAAAACTAAGCAAAATTTCTAAAGCCACTCAAACCATGTGAGAAACCAACATTTATCTTAACAATGCGCAGGAATAACAATGATAAGAATAGCATGTTCTTTGCACAAAATAAAGATATCTTGCAAATCCATGGAATAAAAACTAGCATCCTGAAGTAATCATAATCATCGAGCTTCGCGCAGCACGAGCTTCATATTCCTTGCTTGACAAGATGAAAGAGAGAGAATAGCAAGGATTAAAAATTCCTCAACACGGAGGAGCGGCAGACACCAAACTAGACGAAGAAGGATAAAAATGAAGAGAGACGAGGGCTAGAACCCCCTCGTTAAGACGCGGAGACCCTAATAACAAGGAACCAGATACAGAATAAACCAGATCAGCTGAGATCAAGGCGGGCTAAAGCTTCGAAAATAGCAAGAAAAATGGTAAGAACCCTGAAAGGGTGAAGAAGAATGAGTAGAAAGATGAGAAGAAGAATCATCCGACGTGATCGGAGAAAGAGAATGGTAGACACCCGACAGGGTCGGGAAATAAGAATGAGAATCACCCGACAAAGTCGTGGAAGGAGAATCATAGACACCCGACAAGGTCGGGGAATAAGAAGGAGAACCCAGAGATACCAGAGGAGAAGGATCAGAAGAAGAAATCCATAGATCGGGATGATAAGAGGGCATAGGCCGAGGCCTAGAATTGTGAGAGAAGGGAAAATCCAGAGACTCTGGATGGGAAGAAGAGGAATGGGGGTTTGCGGACCTGGGAAGAGAGGAGAAGATGATGGTAGCAGGATCTAAAGTGGGAAGATACACCACCCAAGGGTGGGAACTGAGTAGAAAGAAGGATGAATGAAAAGAAGGGGAGGAAGAGGTGGACCCCTGATTGCATATTTGGCGGCTCTTGAACCTGTGCCGCCGCCTCTTCTTAGCTGAAATTGGCTTGAAATGGACCCGCCTGGCGCGGGCTTGAATCCTTGGGCACCTTGCCTTGCAATATCTTCTCAAATAGCGAGCCCATTTAGCAGACGACCTGGCCCAGCTATGAACATGCAGCTTTGCTGGGGCAATTGCCCCTAGACACCCCGTGCTAACCATCGTAGATGGACATTTTTGAACAATTGACTTCTTAGATGGATGAGCATCATGAGATCACGAAGTCCTGTTACTTGGCACTAGTAGCATGTGATTCGACATTTCCACTCGGCAATCGGGCATGAAGTACAACTCCTTTAATAGAAGAGCGGGATGAAGTTGAGGGAGTGTAATGCGCGGCGTTGACGTGGCCGACTTGCTAATGAACCGAGGGAGATTGCATAGAATGTCCTTTGAGAGTGCAGAAGATACGGCCAATTTCCCCTTGAATATAGAATTCATAATCTGCTTGGCGGCCGTATGAGTTAGCACAATACGGGTAGAGAGCCCTTCTTGGCCTGCAATCTGAATGGCAACAGAGCGAGGAGAGACAATAGCATCAATAATCGAACTTCCGGCAAGCAATGAGATTGCCACCGGCCTCGCTTGGGAAGAAACTGGCATCAACTCAAGGGAACTCTTCTTAGCAACTGTCATCTTTGAAATTGTAGGCGCATCATCCCCAAAATAGCCAGGGACTAGGACGCGGACCGGCATGCGGTAGATGAAATCTTGAGTCTTAAAATGTGTGGCCGACATTGAATCATCATGACTTGGCTTATTGTCTCCCTGGGGACCAGACCCAAGAGGCACCGTGGGTAATGCACACCTGCTCCGTGGGGTGGAAAGAGGTGGAGGAATGGGGATAGGAATAGGTTCGAAAGACACGGAGGTTTCAACAGGGGTGGTGTGTTTAGGTAGAGGCAAAGGTAATGCGGCAATGATGGGCTCGGGTGAGGGTAAAGATGGAAGCAGAGATGTAGGTGGTGGTAAAGGCAACGGCGTGGCTTGCTCAGGCTCGGGCATAGGCGATAGCAAAGATGATGGAGGTTTAGGCGATGGTGAGGGTGGTGGATATGGCCTAGGTAATGAGGGTAGTGGAGGTGGTGTCGGAGGTGGGGAAGGTGAAGAGGAAAGCCGTGGCGCCCATCATCGGCGTATCGACACGACTCACCGGGCGGCGTTGGGAGAAGAAGGGAAGGCACTGGCCTGAGCTTGGGCTTGTGGAAGTTGCAAAGATTGGGTGGGAGATGGTGAAGGTGACGGAGTAGGTGATAGAGCGAGTGCAGCACTAGATGAACAATCACAGGGGCGCCCCTGGTCTTGAAGTAACAGAGACGGGAGCCTAGGTGGCGCTTCTTGCTGCTGCTGTTGGATGTGAAGATGTGGAATGGCTTTGTGAAGCGCGGCCCAATCAATCCTCTTTTTGGCTTCCAGGTCATAAACATAATCATGGAATTCGGGGCAATCCTCAACCCAATGCCCCTACTGGCGATGATAATCACAGAACTGAAGCATATTCCCAACCGCGGTTCGGAAAGGCACAACCAGAGGGAGCGGCAACACGTGATTGGCCATCAAAGCCCGAAAGATGTTGGTGAAACACTCCGGCAACGGAGAGTGAGGAGCCCTCTTCGGTCAAGGTGGATGCCAAGAGGAAGGTTATGGAGACAGAAGTGGAGGTTGTGTAGACAAGAGTGCATGGCTAGTGGTGGAGGGCTTTGGTGATGGCATATGTGGAACGTGATAAGGGGGTATATAGACGGCATCTACTTGTTCGGGATGTGGTGTTTCCTTGACCGGAATTGGAGACGGAGACGGGTATGTGGACGCGGGAGGCTGACTCATGGATGGTTGATTCATGGTGGGATATGCGACGGAAGGCTGACTCATGGGAGCGTAGGGTTGGCACGTAGAGGGTGAGCTGTAAGTGGAGGTGGATGGTGGAGACTCGGGGTCAAGGGAACCTTGGATTTGTTGGTGAATGAAGTGGGCTCGGCTATAAAGTTGTTGCCAGGAGGTGATGTCGTTGAGGCCCAAGATGAAGCGATACTCGGGCGTGGCATTTGAAATAAGCATCTTGATTTGCTTTCCCTACATAATGTGCCCTGGGACCTGCGCGGCAAGGCGACGCCAGCGGTCGACAAAGGTGCAGAACTCCTCCTCGGGCTTCATCGTCTCATGGGCTAGATCCACTATAGAATACTTGGGCCCAACCTGGTCTTGATACTGCTGAATTAACTTCTCTTGCACGGTTTGAAAATTCACAACTTGCTCTTACGGCAACGAAAAGAACCAATCCCGAGCCGGGCCTTCCAGTGACAGACCGAATAGGTAAGCCATCAAGCGTTGGTCATGCCGAAACTAGACCGACTCATAAAGAAACTCATTTAAGTGCACATAGGGGTTACCGACTCTACTATAACGGCGATATGCGGGAATTTGTGAAGATGGTGGAAGCCGAAGACCTTGAAATGCGAATGGAATACTTAAGAAGGATTTGGGATCGATTTGATGTTGGAGTTCATCAAGTTGACGCTGGGTTTGGGCAATCATCTCCTGGGTAGGGAGAGATCGAGAAGGATATGGGCCAACTTGAGCAAGAGGATGTGAATATGGACCAGAATGATGATATTGGGCCGGATAAGAGGATCCGGGCTGAGGAGGAAAAGGGGCCATTCCAAGAGTGGAAGGGTATGCGGGCATGGAGGAAACATTGACATATGGGTTGAATGGGCCAGTAGCAACATGGGCAGAAGAATGAGGTCCATTAAGAGAATAAGTCCCATTAGAAATCGGGCCAGTAGCATATGAAGGAGAAGAAAGAGGCCCATGAATGGAAGATGACCTATGATGAGGAGAAGGCCCATTAAGATGATTTGCAATGAGACATTGGGCCTGGGCCGGGTCCATTTGGCAAACAAGGCATGATAGATGGGCCATGAGATTAGCCTGTTCCTCGGATGGATCAGAGGGACCATGAGAAGATGGACCCGCGTGGGAAAAGGATTCCACGCGGGAATAGGAAGAAGATTGGGAAAATGAATGATACAACGGGTTGGAATGATGCTCCATGAGGGCAAATGGAGACTTAATACAAAAATATCAAGGAGAATACAAGTGGGGAAGTAATGGCTTAATGGGCTTGAGAACAAGAGGGGACTGACCCACTAATGCAAAGATGAATGGAGAACAGAACTGGACAATGGACCAGACAATGAACACACAAAATGGGCTAGCTAAATGGGCCTAACAACAAAGAATATGTGAATGCAACACAAAACACCACTAAAGGGCTTGGACAAGCCCAAACAACACAATCAATACAATGTGAGAGTTTTCACCTAAGTCAAACAAGTTGATATGATGGGAAATGTTTTAGGGGTTTTAATAGACCTTTTAATGATTTGAGTAAATAACAATTCCCTCAAGATAGGAATCCTATGGGAATAAGGTCCAAACTTTGGGTTGGCTAAGGTTAACTCCCTCACACGGATGCAAATGCAAGCCTAAAGGGTGGAAAAGGTACAACCGGCCTGACGTCCGTGTGGGAATCCACGGCTCGCGGGGACTTACGGAGGTCCCGGATAAGATCACCTAGTCGACCCCAAAGAATATGGAGGCGAGAGGATCACCTACCAAAATAGGAAATGCAACTATGATATATAATGTATGACCCTATGTGCACCGGAGTGCATGTAATTTTTAGCCTAAATCTAACAAATCAAGATATGATGAACATATGTAAACATAACGATATGGATGCAAACAAGGTGAACAATATGAACATGAAATGCTATCTAAACATGGATATACACAGCAAAATCGTAGCAAAGCATAAACAAAGTGATGGGCACTAGAGGTCCCACCGTGATCGCCAAAAAATAGGATGAAGATAGATTAATGTACCCCACCCCCAATAACTATGCATATATATGAAGCAATCATGCAAGTATGAACAAGGGGGTAATGAATAGATGAACTAACCGTGATCGCCACCAAGGATTTAACAACGCTAAAAGATGAAGATATGAGAACGACGCCATGTACCTTGAAAAGATGAAGATTTGATCGCGCTCAAGAGACGGTTGCGTGGAACTTTGTAGACTCAAACCTCCTCTCCTTCCAGCTGGCTAGAGGAAGAGGGCCTCACGTTGTGTTCATGCTCTCCTGCAAAATAAAGCCACAAGACAAGAGAAAACCCATTAGAAGACCGAAGTGCAGTATCAATCCCAAAGTGATGAAATATGGGTAGAAATTGAGGGCAAACTCACCGGGGGTGATTTTTAACCCCTGTGGAAGGGTGAAAAAGATAGGTGTATGTGTTGTGCATGCATAGGATTTGAAATCATGAAATTTGATAGAGAGGATAGAGAGAAAACGTTGATGCAAAACTTGTAAAAATACATGTGTAGCAGAAAATGCAGTGTTTTGTGATGATTTGTGATTTTGAGAGGATGAGAAATAAGAATATAGACAACGAAATTAAGCTCAAAAGGATGTAATGGAAAGTGAATACTTCCCTCTTCAAGCCAGGGTTGAAGGATTGAGTCGGCGGTGTAGCATGGCTTCGCCCCGAGTTGAAGAAGAGCCCCTTGCAACTGTGAATTGGGTAATTATTTATAGGAGCAGAAAAGCCATTGAGTTTAAATCTGAGATGAACACCCAAAATATGGAATTTAGATGCATAAAACTCAAGATAATAGTGGGATAAGAGTCCTAGATCAATTGGAGATGATCTAGAAGCTTCTCCTAGAAGAAAATAGATCCAATAAGGTCTCTAAAGAGTCCCACGGCGAAGAAATCAGAGTTCAGGAAGTTTAGGACTCTCTGTCTGGCAAACAGTCTATCATAACACCGCCTACAGAGAAAACGGTCTATTAAAGGACCGCATGAGGATCACAAATGGTCTAGGGAGTGACCGCAAGGCTCTAGGGGTCGAACGAGACGATTTCGGGCAAGATTGGGCTTAGCGGTCTATCGTAGGACCGTTTCTTATGGTCTAGCGGTCTACTAATATACCACTTCTTGGGCCCAAGTGGTCTACCAATAGACCGCTTGGTGGCTGGAGGAACATTCTGGGTAGACTACACCCAACTTTGGAAATTGAAGTGTATCTCTCAAACGGTGTAGCACTAGCAAAAGTGGTAGAAGAAGAAATTATAGATAACTGAAAGATGAACAACTTTTATGAAGATAGAAAGACAATAAAATGATTGAAAGAGGGATAAAATGGGGCGAGAATAGAGAAAAAGAATTCTAGGACGTAGGTGAACATCATAGCATCCCAGAAAAATATAAATAACTTGAAATCGGTGGAGAACTAGCTAATGGCGTAGAAGAAGAAATTGTAGATCTTTGAAAGATGAACAACTTTGGTGAAGACAACTTTTTAAAAAGAAGAACAGAAGGAGATGAGAAAGGACCATTTTCAAGACTTCGCAATAAAAGGAGCCAAATGCCTGATGGAAAGTTCACCAAAATGGGTCGCAAGCTGACTTGGAAGGCCGGAAGGTGATAAGATAAGCTCCAAGGCTATATGAAATTATGATCTCCGATGTCTAGAGATTAGGGAACAATGAAATGGGCTCGAAATACATCCAAGGAAGACTCCAAAATAATGGGTAATTCGGGACATCAAAAATGACGAATAAGAGAAATGACACAACTTGTGGGCTAAAAACGGGTGTCAACAAATGCATTTGAAGAAAACAAATTTAACGCACTTCTTCACACATGACTATCTCTTCAAATTTGAACCTTCACTTAACACAACAATTCAGCTGATTCAATCTTAATGTAATGCAAAAATAAAGGTGTTTATAGAACCTGCATATGAGCCTTTGTCATACCTAGTTCAACATGCATGAACCTACATTGCATTAAAACCACAGAAATTTGATTTACATGCTTTCACCCCAATCAAAGTGCAAGCTCTCATTTCATAACAAGTTCATGCATGAGAGCTCCATTCACAATTTAAATTTCATTCAAACCTTACATGTTTTTTAGATGCAATCTGAAGCATAAAGAGCAACCTGAGTTCAATCAGAACTTACATGGATTTCATGAGCTCCCCATAGCAAGTCACACATGTGTTAAATGTTCAGACCAAGAATATGAAATTCAGTTCAACTCAATATGAATGGCCAGTAAGTCATATGGATAAATCCTTTAACCTGCATATTAATATATTGAAGTGCAGCCAAATATTCAAATGATTCACACAATGCCATGCAGCCTAATTCATATACATGAGTACTCAACCACTCCAAGTTAGTATGTGCATGAATTAACTTGTGTAGGAACCAACATAGAAACCAGATTCAATCACAAAGATATGGGAAGAAAAGTGCATGAATCACAAACAAAGTTAATCAAAGTTTTGCATTAAGAAATCATGTTTCACAATTGAAAAGTTGATTAAATTTGCCATTCACCAATCAATATAAGACTGTCATTCTCCCAAGATCCACCATGGCTAGCATTCCCTCATTGAATGGTTTAAACTTATGAAGGCATAGAAGCCATACAGTCAAAATGCTTGAATAACTGACATGAAATTCTCAATATCAAAATGCATGAGGATACTAGAGAACCCCGCTTTTCATGGCCAAGTATAAATTGTCTTTACCATGCTTTCATGCTAAATGAGGGAGCAATCAAACCCAGTTTCATCAAATTGAGAATCAGCTTCCATCAAAGTTTATGGAACACAAATTCAAGGAACTCATGAAGAGAAACCATTGATATGAAGCATGAACATTAATCTGAACATAAATCTCAACAGTCCCAAGAAAAACATGCTAAACAACACTCAAGCTACCAAGGTACTGATGAGTATGTTATTCATGAGAAACCCTTATTTGACTTGGCTTGGTGGAAGCTAGATGAGGTGGACACTAAGCCATGGTGCGACACCACATAATAGTATTACAATTGTAAATTATATCCACCAAGCATTTCAACCCTGCAAAGTAAGATATCAACATATGAGCTCATTTCAATCATGAATGTCACTCTAGACACATCCAATGCATACAATATTTTATTATCATCAAAACCATCATCAAAGATAAAGAGGGAGAACAACGAACCCAACAATCTCCCCCTTTTTGATGATGACAAAATATTGTGACCACCAAAACTCTCTCTCTCTCCCCCTTTGACATTATCAAAAAGTGGGGATCTAGAGGAACAATCAAGTATGAAATGAGATTATAATAGCGCACGAACCCATCAATTCACGTACCATTAAAAGAAGGTGTATGAACAATTAACACCAAGCAAGAATTGACATTTGACATGAAAACAGAGTATAAAGAAACTGAACTATATGCAAATGTTATGCTAAAGAGCACATTTTCTCCCCCAATTGTCATAAACAAAAACTGACTGACAATGGGATGATGTAACATGTTATTTACATGTATAATCTAAAGATGCATCAAAATGAAATGAAATATGATATGAATAAAAAGTATCAGGCAATCAAGCACTCAAGCATGCATAATAGGATATAGATGCAAGCAACTCCCTTAGGGATAGGTCTAAGAAGAGTGCAATTGATTATGGAGCATGATGTGCATGAACAATACCAAGAGAGTCGTGCTTACAAAAGGATGATACTGCATAAACTGTGAAAGTTAGCTGATTCACAGAGTACATTCACACAATCAAACCCGAAGTGTATATGTGAGAATTGAGCAATGAATTTCAAAAATCATATGGATCATCAAATTTTCTAAGGAACACTATAAAGAATCTATCCTCCATACACTTCCATTCACAATGCTCCAATATTGGTAGCAACGTAAAACCCCCTTTTTTTATTATTAAAACACAATAAGGTGACTAACCTTTTGACGTGAGTTATACCCTTTGTCTCAGGGGCACTTTTCGGTTACTCAGTTTCATCACTTATCTTAATTGCGAATTTTGTCATTTTTCAACGTGAGTTGTACCCTTTGTCTCAGGGGCACTTCCCGGCTACTTGGTGCCAAATCCCACTTATTTTAATAGTGGATTTGCTTCACTTTTTATCGCGAGTTTCCTCCTTTGTTTCAGGGAAGATTCCCAGCTACTCAGATCCGCGTTCCACTTATACAGATTTGGTCGGGCAAGCAACTATTCCTCACGAGATGTGTGACTTCTATGTAGAGATTCTAGAGTTCTTTGAAGAGTTCAGTAGAATAACGATAATCCTTATTGGATTGAATCATTTATCTCAAAAAGTTGCAAAGTGTGTGGGTGATTGTATTGAATGTAAGACATGAATTAGTCTAATCATAGTTATGTCTCCCCCTAAGTGTATGCACATTTATGAGCAAAAACTCCCCCTTAATATGTGCCATGAAACAAACATGTCCAGATCAAAGTAATTTTTTCTAGCAAGGGAAAAATGTCATAGGATGTATTCACAGAAGGGTGATATGATATATACACTCATACATCCATCAAGGTAAAATATTCACACAAGTTGATTACCAGTACTTGGCTGAGAACGTAGGTCCGAAGACCACCATCAAGCATGGGGGAGGCTTCCAATTGGACAGAGTCCAACCTTCAACTATCGCCATTTGATATACTGGATAATCATGGCATTCAAGCACATAAATATGTCAAGTATATGAAAGTATATGCATGTAACTGGACAGATGATCAAAGACATTCTTTATGTACAAGTATGAAAATATATGCATGATATGTGCAATATGTATAATGCAATTAAGTGTGTGTTCTATGTATGGAAGACTGAGTTGTCATTTGCAAAAAGTGAGTAAGAGTATGAAAGACTTTATGCGTAGTGTAAAGCATTCAAAAATCAAATTTTATTCACAAAATGTGAAACAACTCCAAACTCAATTTTTACCTTCGTAGATCTTTTAAAGTGAACTTTGAGCAAGATAAATTTCAAAACAAACCATTTTTTTTCTCACCTTGAGAATCCATATTTATTGACATTCCTCAGCCTCAAGACGTCCCTGCAAAATAAAATTCTCATTTTGAAGTTTTGGGTACCCAAGCCATCATGGGACCTGAGGGGTTAGTTTGATTTCGAACAAAAGATTTTTTGTTCTTCCTTTCATACCATTCATCATCGAATGTCATTATGGCACAGTCATCCATTGAATGACCATTTTTACCACAATAATAACAAGCAACATTTCTTTTGTTAAACCAATCATCATCATCTTTCTTTGTGAAACAATTTCAAAAAACATGACCATGTAACCCACAATAGAAACAATGAATGTTGAGATTTTTCTTTGTGGGTTTCTCATGATTTTTGAAACCATCAATTGTTTTTACTCTAGATTTTGATGCTTCATCATCATCATGTTTCATCAAAAAGCAATCATACATTTCGTGGCCATATTTCTTGCAGTAATAACATGAAACATTCATTCTTTTTCTTGATGCATGAACATGTTTAACAATTGAGGGTTCAGCATAAATACAAGAATGATCATTGTCATTTCTTTGTTTTTAATTTTATTTATCACACAAATGCAAGGACTCATTCAAACTCATGATTTCATTTTCCAAAGAGGAAATGAGCAATACAAAATTAGCAATCTCTTTTTCACATGATATAATTTTCTCATTCAACAAGAGATTAACACTTTTGTGGCTTTCAATTTCTTTCAACAATGCATGCACTTTCTCGAATTCATCAACAGACATGCATTTTTCCTTTTCAAGGGCAAGCAATTTTTCAGATATGGCTATATTTAAATGCTTCAACTCTTCATTCTCCTTAGCAAGTTCATCATTCATAATCAATTCATTGCACAAATCATGATCAATAGAATTCAATTCAACTTTGTTTCTTAGCTCACATTCAATTTTCTCCAATTGAGTAATCTTATTCTTTAGAGCAGAATTTTTATTTCTTAGACAAGTAATTGTTCTTTGTGCACATCAACATCATGCAATAAGCTTTCATTCAAGTTCCTAAGTTCAGAACATTTCTCACATAAGGAGGCAACATGTGTAGTATTTTGAATTACCTTTTTCAGTTTTTGATTTTCAGATTTCATGGTTTTATATCTGTCAAATAATTCATCATAGTCATTCATCAATTCATCATAGCTAAGCTCATCTTCTTCATCAGAATCGGAGTTTACCTTTGAGATTTCCTCGCTTTGACGTTCAATCTCATTTTTAGCCATGAGACACTCACTATTCCAACTTTCTTCTTGGGCTTCGCTTAGTCCATCCTAGATTTCTTTGGCTGACCTACAAGATGAAACAAAAGTAAATCGATTAGTGTCCACAGCAGCCTTAAGATCATTCAGAACAAACAAATTATCAGAATTCTTTTTCTTATCCTCCTCGGTCCACCTTGACTCAATTTGTGGAAGACTGTAAGGACCGTGAGTGATTAGATTCATAAGCTTCGGATCAATATTATTAATCCAAAAATAAAATTTTCCAAGCCATAGAGCATAATAAAAACCATCAAAGATAGTAACCAAATTAACACTAGCCATCATGAATAGATCTTTTCTCCTAGACCGTGAGGTCCGCTAATAAAAATCAGAGACTAGGCTCTGATACCAATTGTTGGCCCAGATTAGATGGCGGACAAGAAGGGGGTTGAATTATCCCCTAGTCGAGATGGCGGATTTTAAAAACAAACTATACTAATTATAGTGGAGACAAAATTAACTGCTTAAATTAAACTAAAAACTAAAGTGAGATTAATGTTCTCTCAATCTTTCCGATCTCACTCGAATAATCTATGCACTGAATGATTGAACCTACGCCAAACACGGATAGCATATGTAGCAGAGTGTAGTGGTGCAGTGAATAATAATTTATAAAATCACCTGTGAACGGAGATAGGAGAAATGGACAATCACACATGCTTGCCATAAAGAACACGGAGATTTTTATGTGGTTCGGGACCACGACGGGCTCCCTATTGATGTGACACAACCTAAGACTTAGGCAAGCAAGCACATTCGCAATCAAAACGGCCAATTTTGGGCCACCGCTCTCCCGTCGCTCACCCAAACCCGGGGTGACTTGGCAATGCCAAGTGGAGGATGTGGGGTTGGGCCCTTGCTGGTTGAGGGCCAGCAAGGCCAAAGTTTGATACCCAAAGGATGAGGGAGCCCAATTCAATGGGGCCAACAAAGTGCCAAAGGCACCGGTTACACTCTCCCCACGGTGATCACTCAAGGCAACGGGGCTTGAGGATCGAGCACTCACTCTCATGGCCAGCGGAACTAAGAACTAATATTGAAAGACAAGCACTAAATGGAGTGGGGTTTGAGCACTTACTCGACCGGTTTGAAGAAACCGGTCCCGCTCGGAGACGAGGGCGAGCGGGGAGGCGAGTGGATCCCCACACGCCGCGGCGGTGTAGCTTGACCTGCTCAATCACATTACAACACTACACCTCATGCAAGAGGGGGAATCTTGGGGTGGGGGTTAATGGATATTACAAGTAAAACTACCTCCACACAGGGAGGGGCCTTCAGCCGGCCAAGCGGGGAGGGGAACTTGAGAAAGGAACACCGAAGAGGGGAGATTGCCGATTCTGCCACGATCTGTGAGTGCTGATAGGAGATTGAAGATTTGACTGCTGCGATTGCTACCGAATTTTGTTCGGGACAAAACCACCTGGAAAATCTTCGTAAGAGGCCAGGGAAGACGTCCAAATTTTGTTGATTTCTTCTGTCGCCGGTGCTGGTCTGGGTGGAGGCCCGAACAGGGAGGCGTAGACACGCCAAAATTGACATTATTTTGAGTATATTTCATATCACTTTGCGATGCCCCATTTGACCCTCAAATCAACTTTGTTTGAGTGTTTTTCCCATTTTTCGTAGATTTCCTTATTTTTCCCTATTTTTTCCAATTTTCCCCATTTTCCCTATTTTTCTGGATTTTCTGGGCATTTATCTCCATTTTCTGAATTCACGCCTTGGGAAAGGGTGCTTTTTTAATTCACGACCTGATCGAGGACGTCTCTTAAAGAAGTGACGACCGCGCCAAAGGGCATCAATTCCTGGAATTATCCAATTTTTGAAAAAGAATAAATATTTGAAAAAATGTTAATTCACGCCCTTCATTGGGGCGTTTTTCAATTAAACGCCTCTCCCTGAGGCGTCTTTCAGAATTTTCAAATAAAAGAAATGTTTATTTCTAAAATTAATCCAGGAAGAGACGCCCTTGTGCAGGGCGTGTTTTGAATTAACGCCCTATGACAGGTCGTCAATTCTTGAATTGACGCCCTGACCAAAGGCGTGTTTTATCTTCTGTCTTCGCAGCCCTTTCCCCAGAGAGTCCTTGCTTCGTTAGATACCTGCTTGGTTTGGGCTCTTGCCCATTCTTATCATTTCCCTCTTGGAACTCTTGCCCATGTTTATCTCTTCCTTAACCTATTTAATAGAGCCATTGGCTCTGTTGTTTGGTTGGACGCCCCTTCTTCGGACCCTCCCCTTTCGGATTCCTTTCTGTTCGATCCCCTTTTCTCCTTTTCTCTGTTCTTCTTCTTTCTTCTTCTGTCTTATTCTTCTTATTCTTCTGTTTCCCTTCTTCTTATGTTCCCTCTTCTTCTGTTTGTTTCTTTTTTTTTACAGGAGCCGAAGGTGGCATTGGCTAAGGAGGCTTCTCACGTTGACATCTTCATCTCTTTTGAAGTTTCTCCCCATCGAGCATCAAGCCAAAGGGGCCACAAACAAGATTTTTATCTTATCTCCCCTTTATCTTTTATTTTCATAATTCATAAATCATGCATGCATCATTGTTTTATTGATCTTTTCTCTCAATCACATTGAGATCTCCCCATAGTGCAACTCTTGCACACTTCCCTTATTTTTTTATTTATTTGCATGCATCATACATCTCCCACCCTTTTGCATAGGGGTTTAAGGGCCAACACTGATGCGGGACGAGACGCGGACACGGCAAGCTTGCGATCGTCCCTTGATGAGGGAAGCGTCGGACGTGCACGGTTGAGAAACCGGCAAGAGCTAGGGTGGTCGGCTCGCACTTTCGTGCCCGGATCGGGTCACGGGACAGTCTCGCTCACTCTCTCGCAGTAACGGTGATAACGAGCTAGGTCCTAAAACATGCTCTCTAGCAGTGGCATAAACAAGCATATATGAAATAAGCGAAATGCCAAGTGTAGGAGCGAAGACGATACCTCCACGCGCTCGGCGTGGGGACGACGGACCCGGCCGAAACTCGTACTCCCGGAACAATATTACACAATATTACAGAAATGCAAGCCGCTGCCCACTCCACGCAGGGAGGTAAAGGGCAACACAATGGGGTCTGGGAGGACCGAATTCGGGTTGACGGGCGGCTTCTCGCGTTGATTCGGCAACGCCCGAACTAATGACGGTGGGGCCCACGTGCTGTCCTGAGGGGCCGTGTGGGACCCGGGTCACCGCTGTGGTGGGGGACACTGATGGAAGCGATCCCCGGGCTGGCGGCACGCTGGAACGATGATCGGAGGCCGGGCGGCTCCGGCCGGCGCCCGTCGGGAAAACCTCCCACGGATCTGCAGTTTCTGATTTTCAGCGCGCTGTCCGGCGAGAACGGACGCTGCGGTCAGATCCGATGTCGGATTGACACGAAATTAGCACCGTTGGAAAGCTGACTCGAAGTACTTCAATGTAGGCCTATAGATCTGGCCTGGATCTTCGCTGATCTGGACTTGTGGAATTTACAACCTCCTGTTGTACAGTAACTGAACACTCAGACTTGTAGAGCTGATCTCTGATAACTGCCGTTGACCGCTAGGAGGACCTTGGATTCAGACTTCGACTTCTTCATGAAAGTTGTAGGATTTTGAGTTGGGAAGATGGCAAAGTTGGTTTGGACACGTTTGTATATGTCTATGAATTTCTATGATTTTTTTACTGGAAGAAGGTCGAATCTGAGATCTGGCTAGAGGTACTGTAGCTCCGGTAGAACATGAATTTTGAAAAATAGGTAAAAGACTCAAAAAAAATTAATAAAAATGGTGGTGGTAGGGACAAATGGACAGAAACCCCAGTTAAATTGGGAGGGAAAAAGAAATTCAAAAGGGGGGTAGAAGGGGATGAACTAAAAGGTTCTGTCACTGTAGACAGAGACAGATCTGATTTGAGTTTGGGGAATGAACGAAGTGGAAACAATATGAAACGGGGGAATTTGGAGCTGAATGTTTTTGTGAGGAAGGGTCTATAAGGTAGGAACCAACCCTCAAAATTTGAAGTCGATCTGAACTCGTGGCTGACTTGAGGAATTTCCGAGCTTTACCTCTGTCCAGCAAGACAGAACACCAAAATTGATCCCGTGGCGGCTCGAAGGCGGCACGAACGGCGGCGGCGGCGGCACCGGTGATGATCAGAGGTTGAGAGGGGATGAAGGGAGGTAGAACCACTCTAGATCTGGGGGTTGAAGGTGGAAGAACAGCAGGGGGAGGATAGAGGGGCGCACCAAGCTCCAAGAGACTCAACAATTTTCTGAATTTTTCATTGATTTTCATATGAAAATATAAGGTTTTATATGCTAGGTTTCTAATCCATTCTAGGCCCTTGGATCAAGGGTTGATGAGTGAATGGCTGAGATACAATGTGAATAACACACTTAATACATTTGTTTAATCTAATTTGACCATCTCCATTCAACCATGGACTAATTCCATTCAAACACCACCTAACTAGCCTAATAAGGCCAAAAGAGGGGGCGCCCCCTTCATAGGCCTCTCTTGGGCCTAGGCTGGTCCAAGGGCAGCCAACCCAACCCATTAACTCAAGTCTAGACTTGGGCCTTCCAAGTCTTGGTGGCCCATGAGAGGGAGTGGCCCAATTGGGCCTTAAATGACTAATAAGGTCCATAAGGGTGGCACTTGGCCCAATATGAACTAGGCTTTCTAATGGACTCTACTAATAGCAATCTAACCTTGGACTTAACATAACAAATGGCCCATTGGCTTGATATAAGCCTTACAAGGAGCCCAAAAGAAAGAAAATACACAATTACAATCTCATACAAGCCATAACTCACAAATACACTTCACCCGTGTAATGAAATCGCCTTTGATGCCCCATCAAACACCCACAAGGTGTGTCTTAATCCTATGATATTTTATGCTCATCTATTTAAGAATTTGATACTACACACCATGTTCTAATTCAATTCTTTTGGTGGTGTTTGTTCATTTTACAAGGGTAATAAAAGCAAGAACTCTCTTCATCGGCCGGCCGATTTGAAGAGAAAGGAAGCACTCACATCCCCGCACTTTGAGGTATTTTCACGATCATCCTTTCCCTTATTATTTTCCACTCGAGACCCTAGCGTCTCTGGCGATCACACACTCCCCTTGTGCACCTCGTGCATATATTTTCCTCCATATTGATGATTATTGCATGTCTTTTCTTTGATATTTTTCTTAAGTGAATTATTCTAAATTAGAGATCTACAAATTGGTGATCACGGTGGGACACTTTGTGTTCTTTGTTTACTACCCTTTCCCCTTAGGCACCCGCGTGTGCCGTCTCCCCTATTGCACCCTCAGTGCGTCTCCTTTTGTGCCCCTCGGGCACCCTCCATTGGCTTTGCACTCTTCCCTAAGTGATTTGCCAGTTTGTTATTTTTTTCTTTAGAATTTCCACTTATTCCAATTCTTTGATGAGCATGCTGTTATCTTAATATCCATATTGTTGATTGCCTGCTGTGACTGTGAGTGCTTGATACTGTCGGCCGTGAAGGTTTTCTGGAAGAAAGGTAATTAGCGCCTCTGACAGAGGCGCGTTTTAAGTTAACGCCCTAACTCGGGGTGTCTTATTCCAGTGTAACGACCTCTGGCAGGGCGTCTTCGAGCATATCTCCTGATTTCTTCTGTTATTTTACGCTGCTTGTTAATTCACGCCCTCCCCCAGGGCATTTTTTACTGCGTAGCGCCTCACATTAGGGCGCTTTTTGTTGATTTGACGCCCTCACTCAGGGGCGTCCTTTTATTTATAGCGCCTCACCCTAAGGTGCGTTTCTCACTGTTGCTTGTGGGCCCTCACAGTGATTCATGACAGTGACCCTGTCGTTTCTTTTCTGGATAGCGCCCCCCTCCAGGGCGTCTTTTTACTGTGGGTTTGCAGAACCCTTCCTTGCGTGATTTTTCATCATGATTCATGCCATGCTCATATTCATTGATTGATTATATTGTGGTGATTGGCTTGGTTTACCCTGCTTGTTTGTGAATTCACGCCCCTCTCCAGGGCGTCTTTTTACTTGGTAACGCCTCACGCCAGGGTGTTTCTTTGTTTGGCCGTGTGTAGCCCTGATGGTTCACGCCCTGCCCCAGGGCGTCTTTTAGATTTGACGCCCTCTCGCTGAGGCGTCTTTTCCTTGGATAGCACCTCACTCAGAGGCACGTCTTTATTGGTAGCGACCTTCCACAGGTCGTCTCTTTCCTGTGATTTCACAGAGCCTCCGCCTATTCATGCTTCATTGATTTATATTGATTATTTGGCTCTATTGGTGATTTACCTATCTCCTTGCACGCATTTCATTCATCTATTGGCACTGGTTTGGGAGACCTCCTCTCTCCTCACTAGGATTTCACACACCCTCTTGGAATCGGGACGACCCTCCATTGAGCATTCCGTCTCTTTGGACCGAAGATCCCTTTTCCAAGCCTCCATAAGTCCCCGCACCCGTGGATTCCCTCACGGACGCCGGGCAGGTTGTACCCTTTCGAAGTCCCGGGATTAGTTGGCCTATATGTGGTGAGAGAGTGTTCCTAGTTGGCATTGGAGTTAAATCACAATTGAAACTAGGTTCCTCCCCTTGTGTGAATCATATCAATTTGCATAAGTTCATTAATTCACCAAGATTCAAACATAAGAAATCAAGGTAACCATCACAACTTGTGTGTTTCTTTGCAAATTGTTTGCACACTAAATTGCTTGAATGGCTTACTTTGATAGACAAAATAACATGTTCAATTCAATTAATGTTCATGAGGGTGATCAACCCAGCACATCTTATTCCCCTCAAATTCAACATGTTCATCATTCTCACCATACTTTCAAGGGACCACGTCCTCATTCTTATGGTGTTGCCCGACCCATGGGCAATGTCCATCCTTATGGTCCCCCTACTCAATCACGAGCCACTATTCCTTCGGGACCCTCTCGTCCCAATGATGAGAAGGTCTCCCAAATTTTGCATGCATTAGATCATCTCACCCCTCAACAGATCCAAGCCCTTAAGGCTGCTGTTGAAGGTGCATCTCCTTCATCTCCCCCTTCCAATCCTAATCGGGTGGCCCATCACCCACCTCCCTCTTCTATTCACGACCCTCCACGGGTGGCCCATCACCCACTTCCCTCTTCCACTCATGTTCCTAATCGGGTAGCCCATTACCCATCTCCTTCTATTCACACTCCTCCTCGGGTGGTCCGACACCCGCCTCCTTCTATTCCTCCTACATCACGGCCCCGAGGCCCTTATATTCCTTGTAATCAGGCCCATCCGGGTTCTTTTACGGGTCATCCCGTTAACTCCCCTCCACGGCCTTTTTATGCGGCCCCTCCTCCTTCAAGGCCCTGCCAACCCTCGGTTGTTCATGTTACACCCCTCCAGCAAACTCTGCTTGATAAGATTACTTTGATGGAGGAGCAATTAAAAAGGGTCGTGGCTCCTCCTACTCCGGTCAATCCTCTCCATGCAGCTTTGGACGAGATTACTAAGATGGAGAGAGAATAGAAAGATAGGAGAGAGGATTATGGCGTCAGCATTCCAAGCGAGCAAGAGCCGGCATTTGAAGAATCCGAGGCAATATACGATGATGAAGCTCCGCAGGCACCCCTTTCGAGTTTCCTTCGCTTTCCACTTCCCCCATTATCATTCGATGAACCTCCTGCTCAGGATGAAGCCACCGTCCCTAACCCAACCCCTATTTCCAAGACTTTTTGGTGTTACGACGATGGGTCGATACTCCAATCACCCGCGCCGGCGCATCTTGAGTCTTTCCCCACTCCAAACACCGCTCGCCCCATTCGGCATTTCCTACGCACCAAACCTTTACCCATTAACCCTCCACCAATTACACCTCCACCCACTATACCATCAACCTTCATGACATCAGCCTCCCCGAGCCTTCCACTATAAAACCTCTACATATTGAGCCTTTAGCCTTCACCGAGCCTACCATTAAACCTTCCCCAATTCAACCTTCCGTTATCCCATTATCACCGCCTCAACCCACCTTACCTATTCCCCCACTTAACCCTTCATCTTTACCCATGGTTAATCCTGAGCAGGATCCACCACTTTTTGCACTCGAGCCAACCCCGACTGCTTCTGAGCAAAGGGAGAAACTTGATGTGTTTTAACCTCCGCTTCCACCTCCGCCAACACTTTCTATTATACCTCCACCCTCCACGAAGCCTTCCGCCTCCGCCTCACCTCCTTTTACCACTCGGAAGGGGAGCGCTGCTAGAAATACTTGTGCCGAAGATAAGCAAGAGCCGGGTAAGAAGAATTTGGCCATGGCCATGCTATTCAAGACACAAGAGTCCATTTGCCGGATGCCAATCCGGGTTATTATTCCGAGCACGGTCGAAGAGGCCAAGTTACCGCCGCTGCTGTTCGCCAGAGAAGAATGCCAAGCACTGATGCCATCCAAGGGCCGGGCAGGGCACCCCTTGTTCCAATTTCCAAATCCTGAATCCATTCCTCCATACAAGGGGCGAATGCCCATTTTGTTCAACACTCCATATATGCCACAGTTAATGGGTAGCACAATGCTTCATGTTCCAACTTTCCAATCCTCTCACATTGTTGTTCTTTGCCTTCCAAGGGGGTTGTTATTTATTACTGAAGCTTCTTCCATTGGGCCAATTGGCTATACACTTTCGCTGCCATGGAGGGGCGGTTATTTTGGCGCTAAGGGGTCTTCCACTCCTTTATCCACCCTCTATCCCACTCCATCCATATTCTTGTCTATCACGTTTTCTTCATGGGCCACTCCCAGGGGAAAGAGGAGGATCTCACCCTCTCACCCTTCACATTCTCCAACTTCTTTGCATCTCACGCATTTTGTTGCATTTCATGCATTCGTCGCATCCATCCCATTGCATGCATTTGCACCACCTGCTTCCCGGGTTTCCAAACCCGTATCTTCCCCGCCTTCCGGTACCTCCGGATATTCCGCACTTCCCATCTTATTCATCTTCATCTTTTTATCCACTATCCCTGGAGCATCGCGTCCCTTTTCCTGCTATCTCCCTGGAACCTCCAGGAATTTTATCCCTCCTCTTTGGGCATCTCGCCCTTTCTGATTCTATTCCTCCGGAACCTCCAGACTTTCCCCTCGGGCATCGCGCCCCTTTCCATTCTCCTCCTCCGGAACCTCCGGACCTTTCTCTCGGGCATCGCGCCCCTTTCCACCTTCCTCCTCCGGAACCTCCGGATTTTCCCATTGGGCATCGCGCCCCTTCTCATTTGCTACCTCCGGAACCTCCGGATTTTCCTCCTGATCCTCCTTCATTCCTCTCTCTTGGGTATCGCGCCCCTTTCTATATTCTTCCTCCGGAACCTCCGGATTCTCCACCTGATTGTCTCCATCTTTTCCCCGGGCATCGTGCCCCTTTCCATTTGCTTCCTCCGGAACCTCCGAATTCTCCATCTTATTCTCTCTATCATCTTCCAGGGCATCGTGACCCTCCTGATTTCATTCCCCCGGAACCTCCGGACCCTCCATCTTTCTTCCGATTCATCTTTCTACTCCTCCGGGACATCACATCCTTCATTTTCTTCTTCCTTTTCCATCATCTTTTTCCCTATTTCTTCTCAGGGCATCGCGTCCCTCGATATTTTATCCCTCCGGAGCCTCCGGATGATTCCTCCTATCATGATTCTCCTCCGCCTCCGGACCCTCCGGATCCGCCTCTTTCTATCTACCAATTTCTTCTTCTAATTCCTCCTGATTCTGGGTCCGACCCAACTTCTTCCACATCCACTGCCTTGGGCATCTGCCCTTTCTCCCATTGCTTTCGTGGCTTTAGTCCTCACCCCTCTTCTTGATTTTTCGCTTCTTCTGTAGACTGTTCCATGTGATCAGGGTTTCCGCGCCTTAGTGAGGGAGTTCTAGCCCTCGCCTCTTTTCCTTTTTTTCCTTATTCGTCTGAGTCTGGTCTTGCCACCACTCCTTCTTGTTAAGCCACTTTCAATCCTTTGCTTCCAATCCTTTATCTGCCTAAGAGGACTATCCCACGATGATCAACCTCTCGCGGCAGCTGCTTCTACAAAGGTTGCAAGGTAATATATTGGCGTAAGTATGCATTTATATGATATCATTACCTCATTACTTCACGCATGATTTTCAAAATGAAGTGCTTCCTAACAAGATTAAGAGTGGTGTTTTAGATCTTTATTTTAGGCTTTTGTTAAAAAGAGTCTTTAGGCTTGCTTATGCAGCACCTCTGGTTAATAAAAACTCGCGCTAGGAATTCAATATTCTCTCCCCGCTTGTTAAAAGGAACCCTTAGCTGGGCACCGCACACACTTCACGGCGTCCTTAGCCGTCTCCTTGGTTAGACACCGTTGCTACCTTGGCCATGCCATGAGTATATCTGAAAGTCTTTTTTCTTCTTTACTCGGCCACGTGCAGGGGCAAGAGGTTGACGGATGAGATGACCAACCTAGGTAATCCCCAATACGAGAGGAGTCTCAAATAGGGGCAGTCTTGACCCAAACTAAATATGAATTTCATGATATACATCTCGCCAAAAGGGCTATTATGAAAATCAAGTCAGAATTTCGATAAAAGTAAGATTGTGAATTATGGCATGACAAGAGTGGCAAAGTCCCCGCAGGGAAAATCCTGGTCGTATGCATGTCAAGGGTCTAAAAATCAAAGGCACAAAGCCCCGGCGCAACAGACTACCTCTTTGAGGGGGAACACCTTGGAAAGAATTCAAGTCCCGACATCTCCCATCCTGCATAAAGCTTATCTCCAATTATTCTTCTCTTCTCCCACCAAGACCGAACATTTCTCGGGTATGGCCTTGGTAGGGGTACCGTTGATCAAGGGCAATCGGTTATAGGGTGCCACCCTTCAATGCACGCCCAGCTTTGGGCAGTTTTTAGCAAAAGGGGAAGGAACAAGGACCCCTAGCCAGTGGTTTAAGACACCTTTTGATGCTGCTTTAGCAATGTCTAACCAAAATCAAATAAAATTGAATATTTCTTGTCCAAAATCTATAAAAATTTGAATATCTTTCCCAAAATTCATAAAAATTGAAATATTTTTCAAAACCCATAAAAATTTGCATATTTTTTCAAAATTCATAAAAATTTGAGTATATTTTCAAAAACCACATAAAAATTTACATATTTCAAAAAAACTCCATAAAATTTGCATTGTATTTTCTGATGGTGTTTTGCAGGAACAGCTTTGCAAGGACCAAGAGCACGGGATGAGTCCTATCTCCACTCATTGCTATCAATCTATTGATTCTCCCGATATTCTCATGACATGCCACCCTGGGCATTTTTGGTTATCACCTCCTTATATCTTTTTTGGTTATATCTCCTGATTATCATTCTGATTATTCATCTCCAGATCTTTCAATCAACTCCTACTAATTTCTCTTGATCAATTCTGCCGATGGGCATTATCAGATCTTAATCATTCAACTCCAAATCTTGATTAGCCAAGTTGGCATCCTCATGACAAAATAACAAACAATGATGCTTTGCAATGTCATGATTCAACTCATAATGGTTACTATGTTGTGACATGCTATTGATGCTTTGATTCATGCTATGCTTGCTACGCTTAAATGCCTTATTCATTGCTTGTTATCTTTTATATCTTGGCTGATGAATTTTTGAGCGCAGGATAAGAAGCTCTTGGTCCCACCGACTGGGCATCATCATCCAAGCCCCACGGTGCTTGCAGCTCAGTTCTCGGTTCCCACGCTTATTGCCCCACCATCTCCTGTATGCATTTTACTATATGTTACATATGCTACTAGATTATGTCAAGGACCTTGTGGCTTTGGTAAATCTGGAATTTGAGTTCCCCTTCATCAAAAACGATGACGATTCCAGAGGCATCTCAGTCATACGGATGGGCCGTTGAGCCGTCCGAGACTGGGGACGATGGTTCCTTTTTATGAGTTGGTGCGTGGATAAACGGGCTTCGGCTTAGTATCAGCTCGTGAAATCAGTTTCTTGACTCAGTCTTGGCAGCTTAGCAATATTATCCTTGATTATCTTATATTTTTATTTGATTTAATTTTTCCTTTTAAACCCAGCATGCATTCATGTAGGAATTTGAAACAATTGTTGAAAAATCATTCTGATGAGCTGACTTTGAGGGTTGAAGTTGATCTTAATCTTTCCAGATATGAGATATTCCATGCCGGATTGAATCTTCAGTTCGTTTTGTTACTGTTTTGGGTGATTTTCTCGAAAGCTCCTTGTTTGGATTTTTATCATCTTATTTCAATCCTTTCCTTTGATCCACCTTGGCTGCAGCACATCCACTGGCTGGTAACCGCTCCCCAATGGTGAAACTTACAGGTTTGTGACCTGGGGTACTTCCACCGCGCTGGAAGTTGATCATTTATTTTATCTCCTTCGTGCACCGCGTGCACAACTCCCATTTTATCCAAACATTGTTGATTTCGTTGGATTTCTCGAGATTTGCTTCATCTCGAGCTTTTGATTTCATTTCTTATCAAGTGATGTTGATCGCGTGTCTCATCACACATTGGCATCTACTTTTCAGTTTGCTACGCTCCCTTGCAAAGCAGACGCCAAGGCGGGGCAGCTGTAGACACGCCAAAATTGACATTATTTTGAGTATATTTCATATCGCTTTGCGATGCCCCATTTGACCCTCAAATCAGCTTTGTTTGAGTGTTTTTCCCATTTTTCGTGGATTTCCTTTTTTTTCCCTATTTTTTCCAATTTTCCCCATTTCCCCTATTTTTCTGGATTTTCTGGGCATTTATCTCCATTTTCTGAATTCACGCCTTGGGAAAGGGTGCTTTTTTAATTCACGACCTGATCGAGGACGTCTCTTAAAGAAGTGACGACCGCGCCAAAGGGCGTCAATTCCTGGAATTATCCAATTTTTGAAAAAGAATAAATATTTGAAAAAATGTTAATTCACGCCCTTCATTGGGGCGTTTTTCAATTAAACGCCTCTCCCTGAGGCGTCTTTCAAAATTTTCAAATAAAAGAAATGTTTATTTCTAAAATTAATCCAGGAAGAGACGCCCTTGTGCAGGGCGTGTTTTGAATTAACGCCCTATGATAGGTCGTCAATTCTTGAATTGACGCCCTGACCAAAGGCGTGTTTTATCTTCTGTCTTCGCAGCCCTTTCCCCAGAGAGTCCTTGCTTCGTTAGATACCTGCTTGGTTTGGGCTCTTGCCCATTCTTATCATTTCCCTCTTGGAACTCTTGCCCAAGTTTATCTCTTCCTCAACCTATTTAATAGAGCCATTGGCTCTGTTGTTTGGTTGGACGCCCCTTCTTCGGACCCTCCCCTTTCGGATTCCTTTCTGTTCGATCCCCTTTTCTCCTTTTCTCTGTTCTTCTTCTTTCTTCTTCTGTCTTATTCTTCTTATTCTTCTGTTTCCCTTCTTCTTCTGTTCCCTCTTCTTCTGTTTGTTTCTTTTTTTTTACAGGAACCGAAGGTGGCATTGGCTAAGGAGGCTTCTCACGTTGACATCTTCATCTCTTTTGAAGTTTCTCCCCATCGAGCATCAAGCCAAAGGGGCCACAAACAAGATTTTTATATTATCTCCCCTTTATCTTTTATTTTCATAATTCATAAATCATGCATGCATCATTGTTTTATTGATCTTTTCTCTCAATCACATTGAGATCTCCCCATAGTGCAACTCTTGCACACTTCCCTTATTTTTTTATTTATTTGTATGCATCATACATCTCCCACCCTTTTGCATAGGGGTTTAAGGGCCAACACCCACAAGGTGTGTCTTAATCCTATGATATTTTATGCTCATCTATTTAAGAATTCGATACTACACACCATGTTCTAATTCAATTCTTTTGGTGGTGTTTGTTCATTTTACAAGGGTAATAAAAGCAAGAACTCTCTTCATCGGCCGGCCGATTTGAAGAGAAAGGAAGCACTCACATCCCCGCACTTTGAGGTATTTTCACGATCATCCTTTCCCTTATTATTTTCCACTCGAGACCCTAGCGTCTCTGGCGATCACACACTCCCCTTGTGCACCTCGTGCATATATTTTCCTCCATATTGATGATTATTGCATGTCTTTTCTTTGATATTTTTCTTAAGTGGATTATTCTAAATTAGAGATCTACAGGAGGCAGACTCTCGGACTGGCAGCTCCTGGTTTCCAACAGAAGGTTGCAGAGGTAGCCTCGACAGCTCCCGAACTTGGAATCAAGCACCGTCGGATTCGTTGGAACCGTGGACAAGTCTTCTTCGCAGCAAAACTAACGGGGAAGCCAAACGATGCCGGAGAAGATCAGGGAACTCTGAACAATGATGACCGGTCGGTGCAGACTGTGGGTAGCAGAACCGCGTAGCTGAGGGAGAAAAATGATAACTCTGGATCACGAACGCCGATTGAAGTTCCGTTTCGTTGATTCTGAAAGTAGACAGGGCGATGAAGAACTTTGCAGAAGAGCTCTCGAACTGATTCTTCTGAGGTTTGTCGTGGCAGAGCTTCTACTCAGGTTCAGGTCTTCAGCAGGGGTAACACTGCGCAGTGGTGGGGGAACGGATCTCCCGGGCAGCTCGGAGCTCGGATGGGGACGAAACCACCTCCGTTGCGAAGGAGACCGGTAGACGCTTCCAACGATAGCTCTTGGGTCTTCAAACTCATCCGGAGGAAGTCGTGGTGGCCGCTGCAAGTTACTGGTTCACCTGCAACCTCTGGACTGCAAGCAGCAACCTAGGTCTAGCTTCCAATGACTAGGGAAGAAGAAGGAGAAGGAGGCATATGGTTAAGGGGAGATGATTGAGGGGTGGATGGAGATGGAGGGGGGTTGTGGAGGGTGGCTAAGGGTAGTGGAGGGGCTGGAGAAGGGGGTGGCGCAAGGGGGTGTTCTGGTTCAGCCAAAGGGAAGGGTGAGTGGAGGGTGGAGGGTGAAGTGGGTGGAGGAGGGTGGAGGGAAGGAGAGGGGCGAACCTAATCCAAGGGGAGGAGGGAGGGGCGGCCAAAGCCCATGGAGGGAAGGGTTTTCAAATTTGAAATGGGCCTTGGGAGGTGGAAGGTTGCATGGGGAAGAAGGAAAGGGGTATTGGAAAGAGGTGGGGTGGTTGGGGGTTGGAGGGTGGAGTGGTGATTGGAGGGTTCACCCTTGGAACTAGGTGGGAGGAGTAAAGAGGGTGGTGGGAAGTGGAGGGGCTTTATTGGGGTAGGTGGGAGGGTGGAGGTGGTTGGGAAGTGGAGGAGAGAGAGGGAGGGGCGAACCAAGGAGAGAGAAAGAGGGAGAGAGAGAGAGAGGGAGGTGGGGTGGGGAATCTCTCTCCTAGGGCTTCTCACCCAATAGTGGAATCACTCCATTAGAACTAAGTTGAACACTCAATTGGAAATCTTTGTATTGATTCATTCATTAGTTCCAAATGAAGGGAATGGGGCCCTATATATAGGCAACCCACATTTTACAATAAGACCCTGACAAAAGACTCAATGACAAATAACCGAGGGGGTAGGGGGGCTCTTGGGCCAAGCCCAATGAAATGGGCCCAATAGCTAACTAAACAACATAATGACACTCAAACTTAGGAAAATAAACACAAGACCTAGGGACATGACTCAAGAAAATGAAAATTACATCAAATGACTCAAATAGAAAGCACAAAAAGGATAATTGGGCCTTTATGGAGAGAGGCCCGAACTCAAATGGTGCCGGAGTGTGAGGAAGACCCGAGCCAAAGGGAGTCACGGGTGATGCCTCCATCAAATCCCCTGGGCTGCGAAGAGCTCGACTCCGTCGAGTAGGGGTCCATCCGACTGTGGTACTGCTCGAGAAGGTCGGGATCCAACTGCTGGAGATCCTCCTGACTCACCCATGAATCCTCCGAAGGAGGCCGATCCTTCCACCTGACGAGATAGCGCTCGTATACCTTGCTCCGAGTGGTAGTGACTTGTTCATCCAATATTTGTTCTATGCGTTCACGCTGGGCTCTCTTGGCTGGTGGTCTCTCCTCACAGGTGGGTGCTCTCTCTAGGGAAGGAATAGGCTCAATCTCCTCACTGGGTACCACCGTGGGTCCCTTATATGGCACTAAGTCGGCGACATTGAATGTGGGACTTACCCCATATTCCTCGGGGAGATCTAACTCATAGGCATTTGCACCAATGCGCCCCAGGACCTGGAAGGGACCAGCCCCACGTGGCCTCAATTTGGAGGTGGCTCCCAGGGAGAGCCTCTCCGTCCTTACCATCACAAAGTCACCCTCATGGAATTCTTGGTGACGCCGATGAGAGTCGGCCCGCCTCTTATAAGCCTCATTCTTTTTGCTTATGTGCTTGTAAAGGCTTTCATGCAATTTTGTGAATGTTGACATTATAGGGGTGATGGGTGGACCTGGGCAACCAAAAGTAGACCAATCATGCTTTGATGCCAAGAAGACTTTGATGGAATGGGGAGGACCGGGGCATCCATAGGTGATCCGGTCATGCATGGGGGTGACAAATGCTGGGGGACCCGGACATCCATGAATACTCCTATCATGCCTACGACTCTTGATGAGTGAAGGTGGACCACTACATCCGAATTTGGACCACTCATGCTTTCTACTTGACATGTGGGTGATATGAATGAATGGACCCAACATAGTGTTCATGCCAAGGGGTGTGGAAAGCCTAGACACATGCATACTTTTCCCAAAAGTGACTTCCATGTGTATAGGTGTGGGACAACCTTTGAACTCCCATTGGAAAGGATCGAATGGATCTAAGAAGGTGGTCATCATGGGGTGGGGCACAACCTTATTACCAAGGGATATGTGGTCCAAGGTCATGGCTCCCAAGGTGTAACCCGGGTCTAGGATGGGGTGGATTGGGTCAAACATGGTGGGTTGGGATAGGGAAAGGTGGGTGGTGGATAAGGTGGTTGGGTCCCATGGTTTCTTTGACCCCCATTGGAAGGGATCAAAGGGATCATAAAAAGGGTTATCGAGGGGGAGGGGCCCTATGTCCTCAAGATCCTCAAGTGGTGGTGGGTCATCCTCCTCTAATGAGATAATTGGGCCGAAGTTCTTTGTGAGTGGGTCGGCCATGAGGGGAGGGCTTGACTTTCCACCCGATATAAGAAGCTCCAAATTGAGGAGAAGGTCGGGCTCATCGGGTGTGGGGAGGAATAGAAGGAGGTCGCTAGTGTAGCAACCAATGGTGCAAACCGAGGTGATAGACCCGACACAAAGGTGTAGGAGGTCAAGGCTCCTAGATTGGTGAGCCATGGGGGTCAACAAGCCGGTCAACTCATATTGCCAAGCTAAGACCTTGAGAAGGTCCTCTAAGGTTTCCACTTGGTAGGATGTTTGGATTATGGTGTGATAGGAGGAGATGTGCACTATGGGAAGGTTTTCCTTTATGGGAAGGCAATCGTGGGCCGTGATCTCTCTTATTGGGCTCTTCTTTAGCCAACTAATAAGGGACTCTTCCAAGATGAATTCGGCCTTATCTAGAGGGGGTGGTGGAGGGTGAAGATCCTCGTGCGAGGCTTCCTCTTCAATTGGGACATGGGTGCTCTCCATGGAGGGGATAGGTTCCCGAGAGGTATTTGTCTTCATGTGGTAAAGTGGGTGGACTACTTCTTCCAAAGCTAATGGAGTGGGAAGGTTCTTTGATGGTGGGGTGATGATGGTCGGAGTATGGTGCACCCGGGGTGGTGAACATGGGCGGGATTCCCGCGGGTGGGAGAATACAAGGTTGTTGAATTTAAAGGTTCCCGAAAGGTGTGGCGGATGCACTAGGCAATTCCGACGTGTTGGGTCGATGTCGGCATTCCTTTCATCTAACCATTTCTTACCTAGGATTATACATGGACCCGCCAATGTTCCCTTTTGACACCAAGCCCCATCCAAATACTTAGTTTTCCTAAACCATTTATGGAATTCAATAAAGACTTGGTCTCCATTGTGCACAATTTGTCCGGTCCTATAAAGAGAGGTAATGATATCGGGGGACACCCAATTTTCAGATTCTAGGTCAATGAAATCAATTTCTACGGGCTCTCCATTAGGTAAGCATGCATGGGATATGATTGGGAGAGGGGCCATGTGACCCAAGACTCAATGTTAACAATGATGGGTTTGACAATGCACGGTTCGGACAAGAATGCAAGCATGCCCTAGGACTTGACTTGTAGAGACAAGTCAATGACTTGCTCTGATACCAATTGATGTGACACAACCTAAGACTTAGGCAAGCAAGCACATTCGCAATCAAAACGGCCAATTTTGGGCCACCGCTCTCCCGTCGCTCACCCAAGCCCGGGGTGACTTGGCAATGCCAAGTGGAGGATGTGGGGTTGGGCCCTTGCTGGTAGAGGGCCAGCAAGGCCAAAGTTTGATACCCAAAGGATGAGGGAGCCCAATTCAATGGGGCCAACAAAGTGCCAAAGGCACCGGTTACACTCTCCCCACGGTGATCACTCAAGGCAACGGGGCTTGAGGATCGAGCACTCACTCTCACGGCCAGCGGAACTAAGAACTAATATTGAAAGACAAGCACTAAATGGAGTGGGGTTTGAGCACTTACTCGATCGGTTTGAAGAAACCGGTCCCGCTCGGAGACGAGGGCGAGCGGGGAGGCGAGTGGATCCCCACACGCCGCGGCGGTGTAGCTTGACCTGCTCAATCACATTACAACACTACACCTCACGCAGGAGGGGGAATCTTGGGGTGGGGGTTAATGGATATTACAAGTAAAACTACCTCCACATAGGGAGGGGCCTTCAGCCGGCCAAGCGGGGAGGGGAACTTGAGAAAGGAACACCGAAGAGGGGAGATTGCCGATTCTGCCACGATCTGTGAGTGCTGACAGGAGATTGAAGATTTGACTGCTGCGACTGCTACCGAATTTTGTTGGGGACTAAACCACCTGGAAAATCTTCGTAAGAGGCCAGGGAAGACGTCCAAATTTTTTTGAATTCTTCTGTCACCGGTGCTGGTCTGGGTGGAGGCCCGAACAGGGAGGTAGACTCTCAGACTGGCAGCTCCTGGTTTCCAACAGCAGGTTGCAGAGGATGCCTCGACAGCTCCCGAACTCGGAATCAAGCACCGTCAGAGTCGTTGGAACCGTGGACGAGTCTTCTTCGCAGAAAAACTGACGGGGAAGCCAAACAATATGGGAGAAGATCAGTGAACTCTGAACAATGATGACCGGTCGGTGCAGACTGTGGGTAGCCGAACCGCGTAGCTGAGGGAGAAAAATGATAACTCTGGATCACGAATGCCGATTGAAGTTCCATTTCTTGATTCTGAAAGCAGACAAGGCGATGAAGAACTTTACAGAAGAGCTCTCGAACTGATTCTTCTGAGGTTTGTCGTGGCAGAGCTTCTACTCAGGTTTAGGTCTTCAGCAGGGGTAACACTGCGCAGTGGTGGGGGAACGGATCTCTCGAGCAGCTCGGAGCTCAGATGGGGACGAAACTGCCGCCGTTGCGAAGGAGACCGGTAGACGCTTCCAACGATAGCTCTTGGGTCTTCAAACTCGTCCAGAGGAAGTCGTGGTGACCGCTTCAAGTTACTGGTTCACCTGCAACCTCTGGACTGCAAGCAGCAACCTAGGTCTAGCTTCCAATGACTAGGGAAGAAGAAGGAGAAGGAGGCATATGGTTAAGGGGAGATGATTGAGGGGTGGATGGAGATGGAGGGGGGTTGTGGAGGGTGGCTAAGGGTAGTGGAGGGGCTGGAGAAGGGGGTGGCGCAAGGGGGTGTTCTGGTTCAGCCAAAGGGAAGGGTGAGTGGAGGGTGGAGGGTGAAGTGGGTGGAGGAGGGTGGAGGGAAGGAGAGGGGCGAACCTAATCCAAGGGGAGGAGGGAGGGGCGGACAAAGCCCATGGAGGGAGGGTTTTCAAATTTGAAATGGGCCTTGGGAGGTGGAAGGTTGCATGGGGAAGAAGGAAAGGGGTATTGGAAAGAGGTGGGGTGGTTGGGGGTTGGAGGGTGGAGTGGTGATTGGAGGGTTCACCCTTGGAACTAGGTGGGAGGAGTAAAGAGGGTGGTGGGAAGTGGAGGGGCTTTATTGGGGTAGGTGGGAGGGTGGAGGTGGTTGGGAAGTGGAGGAGAGAGAGGGAGGGGCGAACCAAGGAGAGAGAAAGAGGGAGAGAGAGAGAGGGAGGTGGGGTGGGGAATCTCTCCCCTAGGGCTTCTCACCCAATAGTGGAATCACTCCATTAGAACTAAGTTGAACACTCAATTGGAAATCTTTGTATTGATTCATTCATTAGTTCCAAATGAAGGGAATGGGGCCCTATATATAGGCAACCCACATTTTACAATAAGACCCTGACAAAAGACTCAATGACAAATAACCGAGGGGGTAGGGGGGGCTCTTGGGCCAAGCCCAATGAAATGGGCCCAATAGCTAACTAAACAACATAATGACACTCAAACTTAGGAAAATAAACACAAGACCTAGGGACATGACTCAAGAAAATGAAAATTACATCAAATGACTCAAATAGAAAGCACAAAAAGGATAATTGGGCCTTTATGAGAGAGGCCCGAACTCAAATGGTGCCGGAGTGTGAGGAAGACCCGAGCCAAAGGGAGTCACGGGTGATGCCTCCATCACCTATGTCCACCCCTCACCGAACCTGGTAAGGCTTCACTGCCACGCTACAAAAATAGCAATGACGGGGACGAGCCCCAACACCACACATGTTGCTTCCGCAGTAATCAGCATACATGGGGCCTAGCCCCAAGACGCTGCCACCGCAGCACACACTCACACACAATCGGGGAACTCACCCCGCACTAAAATCCCACACGAAGACGCAGCTCCGTACACCATACACGAATATTTTGATGTTTAGAAAAACAAGAAAGATATACAATATATGCTCAAGCAGGATTTAGATCAAGAAAATCATCACAACTAAATAGGTAAAATATACAGAGTGTTTACCCTTGGTTTTCCAATGGCCGTATGAAGATCTTCCTTGAATTTGAGGTCGGAGGGAGTAGAATCTGTAGGATGTCGGAGCAACTGTTTGTCCTCCTTAAAAATTCAAGATGTATTTCTTCAAATCCACACCATAATTGCTCCTGCAAACACCAAGAACAGATGAGTCCTTCATAGCCTTTTCCTCTCCACCTTGTGGCCGCACTTCTCCTTCTTCTTTTACATGAGAATAGAAAACATTAGCTCATCTTGTTGCTTAGGATGAAAATCACAGCACTAATAAAAGGGCAACAACTAGAAGAACAAAAGAACACACACACACACACACACACACACACACACACACACACACACACACACATATATATATATATATATATATATATATATATATATATATCTTGCAACTTTTAGATAACCATTCGAAACTTTAGGCAAGCTCAAACAAATGCATGGAAGTGAAAGATCAAGATAACTCCCTCGGATCTTCAACAAAATACTTAGATAGGAAGGTTGGGTGTGCTGGGAAATTGATTCACGGAGTGGGAAGAACTCAGCCATGTAGAATGAGACGCCCAAGATAGCAAATTGTGAAGCTGTAGTAGGAGCAGCCTTCAGATTGCAGCTGGGGCTCGTGGATGGCCTTTACAACGACTTCTACGTCCTCCTCCACCAGGGTGCTACGCCCTTCCTCCTCCTCCTGCAAGAATAGAGATATTAGCCCTCCAAGATTATCTCCTTCGATGGAGATCGTAGGTTATATATACACAAGGAAAAGAGATGCCAAAAGACATGAAAGCCCTTGGGAAAACCTCTCTAATCCACACCCAATCGAAGGGTTAAACCCTAAGGGTGAGTGGGTAAAAACCCATGGCCAATGGATCATGTAATGGGGGTTTCGAAACCAAAACCGGCAGACCCATTCTGTACGCTCGGGACAAGTGTCAACTCGTAGAGTCGACACTTTTGTCTCGGTGTTCTACCAATAAAAAAAATAACACATAGGTGAACATGTCAACTCTTAGAGTCAACACTTTTGGCCATGTGTTCTGCTAACGCTCAGAACAACCCCTTGGCCTGTAAGTGTTGACTCTAGGAGTCGACACTTGCAGCCTATTGTGCCCAGGTAGCAAGCTGGGCTATAAGTGTCGACTCCAAGAGTCGACACTTGCAGTGCCAGAACTGAAAAAGGCCTTAAGCAATATAGCCAACCCAAAAGCATTATAAATGCATTAAGCCCAATCTAGGCACATTGAAATTCATTCAACCATTGATACTTACCATAGATTCAAGGGATTGTAAACAAGAGTGGAAGCTTACCATGGACCCCAATGAAATAATGAATTGATAGCAAAATGGAACCTGCACATTCTGGAAATTCAGATTTATGTCAATCTTAAATCAATGCATTTGACGAAACCAAATTTAAAGCACTTCTTCACACATGACTATCTCTTCATATTTGAACCTTCACTTAACACAAGAATTCAGCCGATTCAATCTTAATGTAATGCAAAAACAAAGGTGTTTTTTGAACCTACATATGAGCCTTTGTCATAGCAAGATCAACATGCATGAACCTACATTGCATTGAAACCATGGAAATTTGATTTACATGCTTTTAACCCAATCAAAGCACAAGCTCTCATTTCATAACAAGTTCAAGCATGGGAGCTCCATTCACAGTTTAAATTTCATTTAAACCTTACATGAATTTCAGATGAAATCCGAAGCGTAAAGAGCAACCTAAGTTCAATCAGAACTCACATGGATTTCATGAGCTCTCCATAGCAAGTCACACATGTGTTCAATGTTCAGACCAAGAATATGAAATTCAGTTCAACTCAATATGAATGGCCATTATGTCATATGCATAAATCCTTTAACCTGCATATTAATATATTGAAGTGCATCCACATATTCAAGTGATTCACACAATGCCATGCAGCCTAATTCATATACATGAGTACTCAACCATTCCAAGTTAGTATGTGCATGAATTAACATGTGTAGGAACCAACATAAAAACCAGATTCAATCACAAAGATATGGGAAGAAAAGTGCATGAATCACATACAAAGTTAATCAAAGTTTTGCATTAAGAAACCATGTTTCACAATTGAAAAGTTGATTAAATTTGCCATTCACCAATCAATATAAGACTGTCATTCTCCCAAGATCCACCATGGTTAGCATGCCCTCATTGAATGGTTTAAACTTATGAAGGCATAGAAGCCATACAGTCAAAATGCTTGAATAGCTGACATGAATTCCTGAATATCAAAATGCATGAGGACACAAGAGAACCAAGTTTTTCAAGGCCAAGTATAAATTGTCCTTACCATGCTTTCATGCTAAATGAGGGAGCAATCAAACCCAGTTTCATCAAATTGAGAATTATCTTCCATCAAAGTTTATGGAACACAAATTCAAGGAACTCATGAAGAGAAACCATTGATATGAAGCATGAACATTAATTTGAACATAAATCTCAACAGTCCCATGAAAAACATGCATAAACCACACTCAAGCTACCAAGGTACTGAAGAGCATGTTATTCTTGAGAAACCCATGTTTGACTTGGCTTGGTGGAAGCAAGATGAGGTGGATGCCAAGCCATGGTGTGACACCACAGAACAGTATTGCAATTGTAAATTATACCCACCAAGCATTTCAACCCTGCAAAGCAAGATATCAACATATGAGCTCATTTCAATCATGAATGTCACTTTACACACATCCAATGCACACAATATTTTGTTATCATCAAAACCATTATCAAAGATAAAGAGGGAGCACAACGAACCCAATAGGTGTGTCCCAATTTTGTGTGATGACACTAGTGCTATCAATTTAGCTAAAAATCCAATTCAACACTCTAGGATCAAACACATAGATATCAGACACCACTTCTTGCGTGATGAGGTCTATAAAAAGAGTTTTGAATTAATATTTGTTGAATCAAAAAATCAAATTGCAGATATCTTTACCAAGCCTCTAAGCACTGATAGGTTCACCACCTTGAGAAGAGAGCTTGGTCTGTGTAGACCTCATGATTCTGTTTTGAATTGAGAACTGATTTGTTTTTGATACTATGCTTATTTGATGTGGGATTTCGACCTGAAATATGATTGGTCTTGTCTGAAATAAAGCACATGGAATTTTATATGTCTTGCTGAGGAGGAGGTTGCATATTGCACACTTGTATTGCATTGCAAATCACATAAATGACTAATTGGTATATCAAATGGTTAAATGTGGAAGGGCAGGTCAGCCTATCTGGAAACTAGTACTATGCATGAAGGTGAGCTACTGATCTAAATTCCCCGCCAAGTACCATTAGTCAACTTGCATATAGCATAAAAGTGCATTTTGATAGGGGGAGTCAAAGCATGTTTTTGGTCTGCTCATGCATACAATAGTTAGAATTAGTTGCATATTACATGAATCAAAATTTCCAATAAAATCTTGAAATGCATGCACACATTAAGGGGGAGTTTCTTCTGAGATAATTTTGATCTGAATTTTCTAAGAGGGAGAGTTCGGTTCTCTCTTGTCTCATACTTCCATGAGATTTGATCTTCTTGTCTACACAATGTCCACACATTCTTGGAATTCTTATGTGCTCTAGTTCTTTTGATGACTGCCCACTTATTGTGCTCATTCTTAAGAACTTTTCTTCTCACTGCATAACTGAACATCCTTGTCATCACTGAATTAGCATTCTTCATATCTGCCCATTGATGTGCTTAACTACTGAAGCTTTTTCTTCTTGCTTGTTGCTCAACTTAATTCACGTCTCTTCAACATTCTTGAGCTATCTGATATGTAAGAAGGTTCCAATCTGTGTACCATGACCATAAATCTGAAAACAACTCATATAAGGAATCTTCTATTATATAGTTTATGATTGTCTAGAATAATTACCTGGTTTAAGTTTAAATGACTTCTTTGAGTTTAAAGATAAATGTCTTGAAAAATTCTGCATTCAGCTTTAATAGGCCTTAACCATCTTTTGCATGTTGTGTCCTCGCAAATTTTTTGAAATCTGAAAATTCAAATAGAATGGTAACTTTGGTTGGGGTACTTTGATTAAGTATTATTTTTAAACTTCAGAAAATCTGAAAACTCCTAAAGGGTAAACATTGACAGAGCAATGACAATGGTTCACTGAGAAATCATATCCCTTGACCCTTGAAGTCTTTGTGGACTGTGTCATGAAGTGTCACTGTTAAGTATGTAGAAATTTATTGAAAAATCTAGGCAGAGCAATGACAGGATCACTGAGAAATATATCTCATTTATCAATGAAATAAGCTGAGATATGTCATGAGGTGACAAAGCTACCATGTTCAAAATGAGGCATAATAGTTAGTCACACTAAGTTCTTAGGGGTACTGGCATCTAAACAACGTGTATCCTCTAGATACAAAGTAGGTACTCAACTTGATTGCTCTTAAAATTTTGATGAACACAAGAAAAAAAATCAAAAATGGTAGTTGTAGATCTATTTAAAAATACACTTAAAATGAATAAAAGAGCATAGCGTAGGATGCTAGGATGGAGGGTGATCGCCAGAGACACGCGGGCCTCAAAAGATATAAATAATAAATAAAAGTGGGATTGTGATAAATACCTTGAAAGATGGGAGATGTGTGAGTGTATCTTCTCTTCCAATCGGCCGGCCAATGAAGAGAGTCTTCTTTAGATTACCCTTGCAAAATAAACAACACCAACAAAGAAAAGATAGGAATTAGAACTAAGTGTGCAGTATCAGTCCCTAGTGAATATATAATCATGAAAGCATGTGAATGAACACACCTGTTGGGCGTTGGCCCTTAAACCCCTATGCAAAGGGTGAGATAAAACATGATGATATGAAAATCCTAAAAGAATGCGTGCAAGAGTTACACATTGGGGAGGCTCTCAACGTGGTTGAGATGAGGAGATAAAGATATGATGCATGCATGCAGAACGAACTATATGCAATGAAAATAATAGGACAAGGGAGAAGAAGAGCTTATGGGATTTTCTCCTTGCTTTAGATTGGCATTAGGGAAGAAGTCTCTGTAGGATGAAGCTTTAGACGTAGAGAGGACTTCTCTTGGAGCTTGAGCACCGGCAGCGCCTCCCCTCTGTAAAACAAATCACCCTCTTTAATAGAGGATCGCGAGGGCTTATTTATAAGGGAAGAATCAAATTTTAATTCTTAAAATAATTAGGATAATCATCTATGGAATGAGATAAACATGGAAAGAGTCCTCTCAGTTCAGGAAAGCCACAGGGAATCTCTCCCCAGTCGAAAAGGACTCCAAAACCGAGAAAGAAGGAGGTGTGGGTGAATTCAGAAACCTCAGAGAAATGGCGTCAGACCACATGGTCGCCCATTAAATGGGCGTCCACCACCTTGGACGTTCAATGGCATTAAAATATGGAAAATTTAAAATATTCCAAAATTAGAAAAGAATTGGCGCCCATGACGCTAGACGCTCAGTTAGAAATGGGCGACCTACAGGGATGACGCAGATTCAAAAACAATCTGATTCCAGCACACAATATGACCAAAAGAATTGGCGTCAGGGGTTCCGGACGCGCATTTAAGAATGGGTGTCTTCCAGGAGTGACACCAATTAAAAATCACCTAAAATCAGCTCAAAAATCAATTAAAAATATGAAAAGAAGAATTGGCGTCATACTCAGAGGACGCCAATTGAAAATTACATGTAATTAAAAAATAAAAAAAAATAAAAAAGAATTGGCATCACTCTTGGTAGACACCAATTGAAAATTACTTGTAATTAAAAAAAATAAAAAAAAGAGAAAAAAGAATTGACGTCACTCTGGGCAAACACCAATTAAAAATTGCTCTAAACTCTAAAAAAAGAGAAAAAAGAATTGGCATCACTCTGGGCAGACACCAATTTAAAAAGTTTTTGAAAAATTAGAGAATAATCCTGAAAAAATCCAAAAAAATAGGTAAAAATATGGGAAAGTTGGGAGAAGCTAAAAATCTAAGAAAAAATAAGGAAAATCACTCAAATGAGTCGATCTGAGGGTCAAATTGGGACATTATAAGGCAATATGAAATGTACTCAAGATGATGTCAATTTTGACGTGTCTACAGCTGCCCCGCCTTGGCGTCTGCTTTGCTAAGGAGTGTAATATAGTGGAGCAAACTGAAAAGTAGACGCCAAGATGTGATGAGACACGTGATCAACATCACCTGATGAGAATCAAATCAAAAGATCAAGATGAAGCAATCTCGGGAGGTTCGATGAAAGCAACAATGTTTGGATAAAGGAGGGAGTGTGCATGCGGGCACGGAGGAGATAAAAGAAGACGATCAACTTTCAACGAGGTGGAAGTAGCCCAGGTCACAAACCTGTAAGTTTCACCATTAGAGAGCTGTTACCAACCAATGTGGACGTGCTGCAGTCAAAGTGGATCTAACGAAAGAGATTGAAATAGGAGGATGAAAATCTAAACAAAGGAGTTTTCGAGAAAACCGCCCGAAACAGCAACAAGAGGAATTGAGGACTCAATTCGACAACGAATATCTCATATCTTGAAAAATTAGGATTAATTGACTCTTAAAATCGGGTTATCAAAATGATTTTCCAATGTTAATTCAAAGTCCTATATGAATGCATGTTGCGTTTAAAGAGAAAATTAAAATAAATTAAAATAGATCGAGGATAATATTGTTAAGCTGCCCAGATTGAGTCAAGAAACCCATTCGTGAGCTGATACTAAGCCAAAGCCCATTTATCCGCGCACCAATTCACAAAAGGGAACCATCGTCCCTAGTCTTAGACAACTCAACGGCCTATCATTATTTTTGATGAAGGGGAACTCAAATTCCAGATTTACCAAAGCCACAAGGTCCTTGATATAATCTAATAGCGTAGATAAGATATAATAGGAATGCATACAGGGAGATGGTGATAGCCATAAGCATGAGAGGAACTGAGAAATGCAGTCACCGTGGGACTTGGATGATGATGCCCGGACGATGGGACCAAAAGCTTCTTTCTACGCTCAAAAATTCATTAGCCAAGATATCGTGAATGAAAACGTAATTAAAGTATAGCAGCCATGACATGAATAGCATGAGTCAAGGCATTCGAACAAATATTAAGCATATGAATTATATGAATCATCAAAGCATGGCATAGTAAAACATCAAAGCAATGGCTATGAAAATATAGCATCAAAGCATGCAAAGCATGTATATCATCAGAGCTTTAACATTGTTTCTCTTAAGCCACGAGAAGGACCAACTTGGCTAAACAGTTGAAAGATTTGGAGTTGAATGATCCGAATGCCCAGATAAGAATTGGAAGGAATACCCCGTAGGGGGAATGATGTGTAGGGCGGCGAGAGTAATCAGGAGGCTTGATAGTAAATTGCTCAGAATGGCAGGAATAAGCAGACTCGACAAGAATCATGTAGAGATGATAATCAAGAGTGCCCAGAATAGCAAAACATGGAGATAGGGAAGAATCAAAATATTGATAAAAGTGAGAAGAAGACTCATCCCAAGTTCCTGGTCCTTGCAAAAAGAGTGTCCTTGCAAAACAATACCATCAGGAAAAATACAATGCAATGTAATTTTTTTTGGATTTTAAAATATGCAAATTTTTATGGGTTTTAAAAATATTCAAATTTTTATGGATTTTTAAAAATATTTGATTTTTTTTAGATTTTAAAAAAATATTTGACTTTTTAAATTTTAGTTTTGACATTGCTAATGCAGCATCAAAGGATGTTTAAACCGCTGGCTAGGGGTCCTCGTTCCTTCCCCTTTCGCTAAAAACTGACCAAAGTCGGGCGTGCATAGAGAGTGGTGCCCTATAACCAGCTACCGTTGGATAACGGTGCCCCTACCAAGGCCATACCCGAGAAACACTCGGTCTTGGAGGGAGAAGAGAAGAGTAATTTGGGATAAGTTTGATATAACTTAAGAAGATATCGGGTTTTGACTTCTGTCCATAGCACAACCCCTAGAGATTCGGTCTGTTGCGCCGGGACTTTGTGTCACAACATCGAACCTTAAATTCTCTCGTTGGCACGCATATGACCAGACTCATAACGTCCCACGGGGAAATTGTACTACCCTCTTGCCATGCCAAAAGTCATTGAATTTTTTTTTCTTTTTTACTCATATATGTTTTTCTTCATTTGATTTTTTACTATTGTGCCCTTTGGACTTGAAGAATATTACAATTGAGCTTGAAACTTGATATCGAGAATAAGGTCATAATAGACTGCCCCTATTTGAGACTTCCTCTTGTAAGGGTGTGCTTAGGTTAGTTGTCTTGCCATATTACCTCTACCCTCATATTCTGGCTGAGTAGAGAAGAGAAAAAGACTTCGTGCCCTCGAGCATGGCCCAAGTAGCAACAACGTTTTACGAAGATAGATGACTAAGGACGCTGTGAAGTGTGTGCGGTGCCCAGCTAAGGGTTGCCGTTAATGAGTGGGGAGGGAATGTTGAACTACTAGCGCAGTGTTCTTATGGCCAAAGAATGCTGCAATAGCAAGCCTAAAGACTCTTTTGAAGATTAAATTGAAGAACTAGGATAAAGGCATAGACTACCACTCTTTATCAAGTTAAGAAGCACTTCATTTTGAAAACCGTGCTTGAAGATGCAAACTTACGCCAATATGTTACCTTGCGACCTTGCTGAAGCAGCTATCGGAGGCGATCTTGATCATCATGGGATTTGTTATCCTCGGTAGAGAAGAATATAAGAAGCAAGGAGTTGAAGTGGCTTAACAAGAAGGAGTGGTGCCAAGACCTGACTCAGACGAATAATAAGAAAAGGAAGAGAGGTAAGGGCTAGAACTCCGTCGCTAAGGTGCAGAGACCTTGATCACATGGAAGGTCTACAGAAGAAAATGGGAATCAGAAGGAGGGGTGAGGACTAAAGCCTCAAAAATAGCGGGAGAACGGGTAGATGCCCAGAGCAGTGGATGTGGAAGAAGTCAGGTCAGACCCAGAATCGGGAGGAATTAAAAGGAGCAATTGATAAATGGAAAGAGGAGGATCTAGAGGTTCCGGAGGCGAAGGAGGAGAATCATGATGGGAAGAATAATCATCCGGAGGCTCCGGAGGAAGAAAATACCGAGGGATGCGATGTCCCGAGAAAAGGGATGGGAAAAGATAATTTAAGAGGAAGAAGAGAACCAAGGACACGATGTCTCGGAGGAGCAGGAGGAGGAACTGGAAGAAAGATGTAAGGTCCGGAAGCTCCAAAGGTAGAGAATGGGAAGGAGTGCGATGCCTGAAAAAAATCAATGAATGGGATAAGAGATCCAGAGGTTTCGGAGGATGAAGATAAAAAGGGGCATGATGCCCAAGGAGATTGGAGGGAAGATAAGGTGAAAAATCCGGAGGTTCCGGAGGAATGGAATAAGAGGGGGCGCGATGCCCTGGGAGCAGAGATAAGGAATGAGATAGAGAATCTGGAGGCTCCGGAGGAATAAAGTAGGAAGGGGCATGATGCCTAGGGGGAAGATAGAAATCCGGAGGACCTAGAGGGATGGAATCAGAAGGGGCGCGATGCCCGAAAAGGAAGTCCCGGGTTCCGGAGGGGGAAGGTGTAAAAGGGCGCGATGCCCTAGAAGGAGAGAAAAATCCGAAGGATCCGGATGTAATAGATGGGAGGGGGCGCGGCGCCTTGAGAGAAAATTGGAAGGGGCGCGATGCCCGGCAAGGAGAGAAAAACCCAGAGGATCTGGATGTAATAGATGGGAGGGGGCGCGATGCCCTGGGAGAAAATTGGAAGGGGCGTGATGCCCGACAAGGAGAGAAAAACTTGGAAGATCCAGATATGGATGTGTGAAGGGGTGCGATGCCCGAAAAGGGAGATCTGGAGGTTCCGATGGAATAAAGTAGGAAGGGACATGATGCCCAAGGGAATGATAGGAATCCGGAGGTTCCGAAGGAGTGAAGTAGGAATGGGCGCAATGCCTCGGGTGATCTGGAGGTTCCGGAGGAAAGAAATAGAAAAGGGCACGATGCCCTGGAAGGTCTGGAGGTTCCAAGGGAATAAAATAAGGATGGGCGTGATGCCAGGAAAGGATAGCAAGAGAAAAATCTGGAAGATCCGGATACAAGAGATGGGAGTGGGCGTGATGCCCTGAGAGAAAATTGGAGGGGGCGCCATGCCCTGTAAGTGTAAGGGGACCCAGAGATCCCGAAGATAGAGGTGAATAGGAAGGAGGATGTGGAGGATCCGAAGGTTCCGGAAGGGGGGGAAAATACGGGTCTGAAAACCTGGAGAAGAAGGAATGCATGTGAATGCAATGCAATGGATGTAGAAGATGCATGGAATGCATGAAATGCTTGGGATACAAAGAACACGAGTGGTGAGAGGATGAGAACTCCCTCCTCACCCAATGGATGGCCAATAAGGAGAAATTGGTGGTTGATAAGAATGTGGATGAGGTATGATAGAAAGTGGATAGGGTAGCAAAAGGCCCCTTAGCAAAAGAATAATCGCCCTTCCATAGAAGTGAAAGGGTGTGGTCAAATGGCCTAGTGGATAAAATTAAAGCCCGTGACAAAGCTTCAACAATAAATGATAACTTCCTTGGAGGGCGAAGATCAATAGTGTGAGGGATTTGAAATGTTGGAATGGGAAGATTTATTTTCCCCAAGGCTTGTGATGGATGAAGAGCGTTGGATAAAATGGGCATTTGCCCTTTGAATAGAAGGATAGACTTGATATTGGAGTGTTGAACCAAGGGGTGCCTTGCCCGGGCTTTGGGTACGGGCGCACATGGCATCAAAGCTTGACATCTTCTCTTAGTGTGCATTGGTGGGGACCGGGCCTCTTCAACCATGCCCGGTACAAGAACTCGGATTGACATCTGGCAAATAAAGTCTTGCATCTTGAACATCATAACCAAGGTCAACTCCCTCTTTCCCGTCTCTTGAACGTTCTCTTCGGCACAAATATTTGTAACAACAAACCCACTCTGAGTGGTAAAAGGAGGTGAAGCGGAGGTGGAAGGCTCCATAGATGGCGGAGGTTCAATGGAAGGTGTTGGAGATAATGTAAATGGGGGTGGAGGTTCACACACGTCGAGCTTGTCCCCTTGCTTGGAAGCGAATGGGGTTGGCTCGAGTGCAATAAGGGGTGGACCCTGCTCAGGATTAGCCACGGGTTTTGGTGGAGGGATAGGCAAAGCCAAGTCTTGGGTTATAGGCATAGTGGAGGGCTGAGGTGGCGGCAATGGGAGGTTAATTGGAGAAGGTTTAGTGGTAGGTTTGACGGAGGCCGATGTCATGGAGGTTAATAAAGGTATAAGGGGGGGTTTAGTAGGAGGTTCGGCGGAGGCCGGTGTTACAGAGGTTGATGGTGTAGGAATTGGAGGTGTAATAATGTAGGGTTTGATGCTTTGGAAACGTCGGATTTCAGTGGTGGTGCTAGAGGTTTAAAGGGTAGGAGTGATGTGATACGACTTAGGGGGGCTATGCTCTGAAGTGGTACGAGGCGGAGGTTCAATTTGAAAGTCTCCCCAAGCAAGAAATGCAGCGTTCCAGATCGGCCTGACCAATCCTTCCGGCTACGTCTTTTGATATACCACTCACCGCAACGAACTCACACACAGTGATGGGGCATGGGGAGGGATGCCATGGGGGTTGACACAAAGAGCCTAGGACCTAGACTCGCAAGCATGCAACGATAGGGGTGGATCCACGCTAGTGGACTCACCCACGTAGCGCTCACAATTGCCCGTAGGCCAATGTGCGATGATGGGGAGGGTCCGAGATGGGACCTCGCTGTTCGGGGGGTTTGGCTAGTTTGGGTTGAACCCCTAAGGGCTTAGGATGCCCAACTCCACAGGGGGCCAGCAGGCCAAGGGCGTGGGTTATGGGGTTTCTCTCATAACTCGCTCCACGGCGGACACTCAAATTGATCGATCTTTGGGTTTAGCGCTCGCTCACCACCGATGGGAAATCTGGAAATGATACTAAGCTAAGAAAAGGAAAGACCAGCAGGGGTATGATTCGATGCTCATCTAATCGGCGTGAAGATGCCGATCCTGGTCAGATACGATGGCGAGCGGAGAGGCGTGGGTACGCACCCGCACGCCGCGCCGGTGTGGCTTTGACCTGAAAATGGTAAGAGTACACAGCTACACCTCACGCAGGAGGGTTGGACAAGGGGTGGGGGTTAATGAACTACAATAAATACTACCTCTATGCAAGGAGGGGCCTTCATCTAGCCAAGCGAGGTGTGGGGAGTTGACGAGGCCCGAATCTATACGCGCAGGCCCTGCTGGGAAAGCAAGCTGAAGAAATGGCCTCCACGGCCTCTCTTGAGCTCCGATGGCTGCGGGACTTGCGCAGTCGTGGTCGTGGATGAGGTGGGAGCCCGTTGTCAGAAACGTCGGTCGATCAGAGGTCAGGCTGAGCTGTGGTGAGACTGAATCTACGAACTGGTCGGTTCTGTCCAGAGAGGGTCTACCGGACAGGGAGTCGATGTGGGAGCAGTCACGATCTTTTCTGATCATTGATGATGGTGGAGCTAGTGGAAGAATGTCTAAGACCGATCCAGAAACACGCTAGTGGAGTTGTAGGCCGATCGGAGGCCAGTTGTGGCCATGGCAGTCCTTGGATCAGGACTCAGCCGGTGCCACCTGTCTGGAGCAAAATCAGAGCTGCCTGAAGAGAACGCTGCCACGAACTCCTCCGTGCTCTGATGGAGGCGGGACCAGCACCGACGCATTCGTTGACAAGCCCTTTTTGAGCAGGTACCAATGGGGCTCCCAGATGTGGACAGAGTAGGTCGAGGGAAGCAGAAGAGTAACAGAGTATCTGATCTGGTCTGGTGGGGGTGACTCGCGCAAGTTGAAAGGAAAGTCCGGAACGTGGTGCTCTGGAACTCAAACGGATTCCTTCTTTCTGGGGCTTGCAGGGGACTTGCAGATGACGACCTCCTCCGAAAGCCACGTTGGGATCTTCACAGGAGTGGCCATGGTCATGTCTGCACTCAGGCTCAGATCTATAATCAGACACTGGATGCGCAGTCTGACAAGAACTGCTCCTCCGATCAGCATGGATGACCTTTCCACCAGTATATGGCTTGTCTTCTGGAACCTCGTGGTGGTGGTGGGGCAGACTCTGCAACCAGGACCTTTGTTGCTGCTTGCGAACTGGCACAAGGCCGGGGCTGGTGCTGGGTGAGTGTGGGGGTGGGGAAATGGACGATGGATAGGGAGGGGAGAGGGTGCATGGGGGCTGTGGGAAGGTGGGAGGAGGTGTGGGGGTCGAGAGAGGCAGCTGGGGAGGTTAGGAGGGCGGACCTAGGGCTTGGGGTGAAGGTGGAGATGGCTAGTAGTAGGGTGCGGCCTGACTAAAGGGGAAATGGTAAGGTAGGAGAGCTGGACGACCAGCCAAGGGGGTGGGGAGTTGGGGTGCGACCAGGGGGTGGGAGAGGGGCTTGGGGAGGTCTCCTAGGGGTGGAGGAGTTATGGCTGGACTTGGGGAAGAGGGAGGGGTGCTTTGGGAGATAAATGGTTGCTTAGGGAAGAGGAAGGGTTGCTTGGGAGAATGAGGAGTTATCTAGGGAGAGGGGATTCTCCCTTGGGGTTGGGGGTGAATTGATGGGGATGTATGGGGAAGGGGGAGGGGTCTTACTGAGTAGTGAATGGGGAAGAGAGAGAGGAAATTTTGAAATTGGGGGGGGAGGAGAGAGAGAGCCGGGGTGTGCCCCATTCTTGGAGAGAGAGAGAGAGATAAGTGGAATAAAATTCAAAGGTTTTTCTTCAATTCAAATATCAATGCCTCCGCAAGTGAGGAGAGTGGGGGCCTATTTATAGGCTTACATAATTTCTAGGACTAAACTGACCCTGACTAATCAACTAATGACCAGACAGTCCAAGGGCGGGGGCACCCCTTGGCCTAGCCCATCAAGTGGGATAATTAGACACAAGACTTATATAAATGACTCTCTAACCTAGGTACCTAACTCAAATAAAAGAAAAATTACATGATTGTGACGCAAATAAAATATAAAAATTACATGCTATGACTCAAAATTTAGTGACGGAGATAATGATGCGTCGACGGTGAGCAACCGGAGTCTCAAAAAAAGTATGGAGTGACTGGGAATGTCCCCATTATACCCTCGAGGTGGGGAGAACTCGACCCCGTCGAGTATGGGTCCACCGGGGTAGGCGAACACCAAAGCGGCTCTGGGCAAAGCACGACCTCCCATCTCAACCCTGCGTCCACAGCTGGGGGACGGTCCTTCAAGTTCTCAAGGTGGCACGGGCACACCCTCTTCCTGGCGATGGTACCCTGCTTGCCTAGTATTGCCTCCCTGTGCACACATCGGGCTCTCAGGCTGATATGTGGAGGTTATCCAAAGGTGTCACTCACAAAGGTGGGTATAATCCTGAGACGATCACTAGGATCTACCGCGGTGCCCTCATAAGGTGCCGGATCTGCCTAGCGGAAAGTGGGGTGTATCCTGAATCCCATCGGTAAGTCCAGCTCGTATGTAGGATTGCCAAAGCCACTCGAAACTTGGGAAGGTCCAAGTCCTCGTGCCCTCGATTTGGAGGTGACCCTAGCGTAGAGCCACTTCGATGTCATCATCACCGGGTTGCCTACTTGGGATCTCAAGTGGCACTCGCAAGCTTTTGCCCGCTCCTCGTGAACCTCACTGCTCGTTGCTAGATGCTTGCTTAAATGCGTATGCCATGCACTATGATGCGGTGTGGGTGTGCAGACTATAGAGTGCAAGGGTGGGCCAGGACAACCAAATGTAGACCGATCTTGGATTGACTTCACATTGACAGAGTTAGGGGGGCGAGGGCATCTGTAGGTGAACCTATCATGCATGGGTGTGGCAAATGTCGGGGGACCCGGACATCCATGAATGCTCCTATCATGCATAATACCCATTTTGGTGGTGATGGACGGGGGAGGACGAGCACATCCAAATGTGAGCCAGTCATGCATTAGTCCTAATGAGTGTGTGACACAAGTAGGATGGCTTGGCTTGCTAGCCCTACCGAATGATGCAATATGTCATGACACTTGCATTTCTAACCCGGAGATGACTTCCATGGGATGGCCGTTGAGCTTCCACTCATAAGGGTCGAAGGGGTATAGGAAGGTGGATATCATGGAGTGGGACACTTCCTTATTCCCACGATGTAGGTCGTCCATGGTCATGACTTCCCATATGTGTCTCGGGTCTTGAAAGAGGTGGGCTTGATCCAACATGGTGAGTGCGGGTGGGAAATAGTGGGTGGTGAGTGATGCCGGTGGGCCACATGGGTACCCGAGCTCCCATTGGAAGGGGTCAAAGGGGTCATGGAAAGGGCCACTTAGTGAGAGAAACTATATTCCTTCTAGGTTCTCAAAAGCTGGTGGGTCATCCTCCTCCAATGAAACAATTGGACTGGTGTCTCGGGTGGGTTGGTCGATAGTGTGGTAGGGGTGGAAGGAGATAAGGTGGTGCCATGATGTCCAATCAGTGGGATCTAGGGGATCAAAGGTAGTGTGGTCTGGGATGGCAAGTTCATCCCAACTGGGTTCCCACATCACAAATCCCTCATCTGGTGATGAGTCATCCCTAAGTGTGACGGGAGACGGGATGTCGGCCTTGAGGGGATGGCTTGGCATTCTACCCGAGATAAGAAGTTCTAGATTGTGGATAAGGTCAGGCTCCTCGGGTGTAGGGAGGTGTAAAAGGAGGTTGCTAGTGTGCAACCAATGGTGCAGACTGAGGTGATGGACTCGACACATAAGTAAAGGAGGTCAAGACTCTTGGGTCGGTCAGCCCCTATGGACAACATACCAGTCAGCTCAATTTGCCATACTAGGCCCTTAAGAAGATTCTCCAAAGTCTCCACCTAGTAGTATGATTGGATGGTGGTGCGATAGGAGATGAAGGGCACCATGGGGAGGTGTCGCTCCATGGGAGGGTAGACATGGGACATGATAGGCGGATCCGGACCCTCCTTTAACCATCTTATAAGGGGCCCACTTAAGATGAGCTCGGTCCCAACTAGTAGGGGTGGTGTAGGATGGAAATCGAACTGTGAGGCCTCTTCCTCGTCTTGGGCATGAGCTTCCCCTAATGGTGGGGATAGTGACCATGGTGTTCTCCTTTTCTAGGTGGTCGGGTGTGTGGGACACGACACTTTCTACAAATGGGATGGGAAGGTTCTTGGTGGGTGGGGTGGTGGTAGCCGACGAATGGTGCACCTGGGGTGGTGGTTTGAGGTAGGATAAGGTTGGGGTCGGGAGTGGGAGTAGTGGAGGCCTATGTTGGGATCGGATTGAGGTAGGAAGTGGGAGGTGGATCAGGGGAGGGGGCTTGGGTTGGTTAGTCTTGGACGGGGTGTCCTCTATGGGGGATGGTGGAGGGATAGTGGTGGGGGTCAATGGGACTTGTGGGGAGATGGTGGTGGTGATCGGGGTTGGAATTATTGGGAGTGGTGGAATTTGGGCCCTAAGGAAGGTCTTGGGTTGGCCGGGTGGGGATGGAGGAGTTGAAGTGCTCCCCGGGCTATGGTGATTCGGGTAGGAGGGGGAAATATATCTAGCCCTCAGTTGCTCCTTCATGTCTCCCCAAGTGGTGATGGGAGCTTCTCTTCTAATTATCCGCAAGCCTTCAATTTTCAACCAATGGGTTCGAGCCCTTTTGGTAAGTTGTATTTTGGGAAACTGGACCTTCTTATCCTTGGACGTGGGATACCACTCGAAGTAATGGTCCATTGAAGCCTCCCAATCTAAATAGTCACTATGATTGTTCATTCCATCCAAGATGGGTGGTGAGGGAGGTACCCTTCTATCGTCGGCCCTTGGGGCGGGCCTATTTTATCCTAGTTGGTCGAGTCAAACCGATAGGTTATCAAGCCGCTCATTGGCATAGGTCAAGGCCACCATGCAGTAGTTGACGTGGCCAGGGAAGTCATGAGCGTTGGTGGTGGGTTTCCAGTGGGGGTTGGGACTCAAGGAGAGGGTTAACGGGTATGATTGGTATGAGGTGAGCATGTTAGTGGACATGGGTGATGCACCGGGTGACTGTAAATGCATTTGTGCCCTAGGACCAACTTGTAGAGACAAGTTGTGAACATGCTTTGATACCACCATATGTGATACGACTTAGAGGGGCTATGCTCTGAAGTGGTATGAGGCGGAGGTTCAACTTAACAGTCTCCTCATGCAAGAAATGCAGCGTTCCAGATCGCCCTGACCAATCCTTCCGGCTACGTCTTTTGATATACCACTCACTACAGTGAACTCACTGATGGGGGCATCTCTCGCCCTTCACATTTTCCACAGCTACGATTGCTCGCCAACATAGCTCCATTGTTTCCATCATATTTTTCTGAGTCAAGTTATGTAATTTTCATATTTTATTTGAGTCATATCATTGTAATTTTCCTTTTATTTGAGTCTAGTACCTAGGTTAATGAGTCATCTACCTAAGTTAAGTGTCATAGGGTTGATTAGATTAGTTAATGGGCCCAATTCATTGGGCTAGGCCCAAGGGTGCCCCCCCTCCCCTTGGTTATTTGTCAATGCTCCAAAAGTCAGGGTCTTATTGTAAGTTGTGGGATCCCTATAAATAAGAATCCACTCTCTCTATTTTGAAGGAATCAATCAATGAAAGAATATTTGAATTTTCTAGTGTCCAACTTAAATCTTCTTCTTTTGGTGAGAAGCCAATTGAGTGGGTGAGAAGCCCCTATCTCCCCCTCTCTCTCTACCTCTCTCTCTAGAAAGCCATTTTCTCTCTCCTCCACTTTCTCTCACTAAAACATGCGCCCCTTTCTCACTCCTCCCCTCCCAACCACCTTTCTCTCTCCTCCCCTCATCCATTAAGGTCATTCCAACTACCCCCAACCCTCATTACTCCACCCCTAGTCCCAAGAGACCCTCCACCAATCTATACTCCACCACCCAACCACCAACTACCCAATCCCCTTCCCTAAGCACCCTCTCATCTCCCAAGGGAGACTTCTCCACTCCTAAGCACCCCTTCCCTTCCCCAATACAACCCTTCCCATCCCCAAAGCCCTCATTAATCACCCCTTTAGTCCACTTTCAAACTTTGGAGATAGATCTCTCCTTCCCTCTCACCCACCATCCCAAATTCGCAGCTTCTCTCTCACCCACTCTAAACACCCCATTCCAGCCCCCATTCTCCCCTTCCCACACCTTGGAACACCCCCTCCCAGACCCCCTCACAGCTAGAGGTTGCCCCCATACACATCCACCTCATTTCCCCTCCCATATACCCCATTTCCCCCCATCATCTTCAACGTGCAGTTCTTAGTTCGGAGGAAGCAGAGAAGCAGCAGCTTGCAGAGACAACCCCGACCACATCCCAGTGAATCTGAAGGCCCAGGAGGTACCTTTGAAAGCATCTCTCTGTCTACTTCGCAACGGCAGTAGTCTCATCATGTTCTGAGCTTGGGGCCGTCCTGAGCAGTCGATCTTCTTCAACTACGCATCTCCTCCCTGAAGAGCAACCAGAAGCTGATTCCTGAAGCTACCACGGCCACTCTCTGGAAGATCTGGAGGCGAGGCTTGGCCGGGAGCTTCATCAACAAGTCTACTTCCCAAATCAGGAAGTGGAGCTCTGTTTTGCGCCCGGAATCAAGAGGACTCATTTTCTTCCTATGGGTGTGCGGTTCTGCTTCCTATCAGGCTGCTCCGACCCCCCCTCATTGTTCGAGTTCTATCGGTCTACTCCGACATCATTTGGCATCTCTGTTGGTCTCATTTCGAAGAGGACTCATCCACGGTTCTAATGACTCTGGTGGCAACTGATTATGAGCTCTGGAGTGCTCGTGGCAACCTCCTCTTCCTGCTGTTGTGAACCTGAAGCAGTCAGAACTAAAGACCTGCCTCCCTGTTTGAGCCTCTGCCCCGACCATCACTGCTGACCAAAGAAATCAGCAAAATTCTGACATCATCCTGATCCAGCTATGAAGAATTCCCAACTGGTCTCGTCATCAAAAAAATTTTTGAGCGGCCGCAGCGTCAAGATATCCAACTAAATATCCTGAAGCGCAGGAAGCGGACAGAATCGACATCGGCTTCCTTTTAGCTTCTAGTTCGGTTTCACCCCTCCCCGCTTGGCCAGCTGAAGACCCCTCCCTGTGTGGAGGTAGTGTTTGGGTGTATTCATTGGCTTCCCTTCCTCAAGATCTCCCCCCCTTGCATGGGGCGTAGTGCATGTAATCTGAAATTTCAGGTTGAAGCTTCTCCGGCGCGGCGTGCGGGTAAGCCCACGCTTCCTCGCTCGCCCTCGTCTCCGACCGCGATCGGTGTCCTCACACCGATCAGGTGAGCCACTGAACACTTCTCTTTGCTGGATTCCCTTGCTTAATTAGTGTTGCTTCTTAGTGCCGTCGGCGGTAAGGGAGTGGCCGATCTCAAATTATCATCGAATTGAGCAACCACCGCGAAGTGAGTTGAGAGAGCGACCCTACAACCCATGCCCTTGGCGTGCTGGCCGCCTATGAGAGTGGGCATCCCAGGACCCTTGGGGGTTCAATTCAAAGCTAGCCAACCTCTGGAGAAGCGAGGTCCCGTCCCGAACCCTCACCACCATCACCGGGTTGCCTACGGGCACAAGAGTGCGCTTAGCGGGTGTGTCCGCTCGAGTAAAGTCACCGGTCCGTGCGTTGGTTGCTTGCTAGGTCCAAGGGGCATTTGATCTTGTGACTATCACCCCAAGGTGGTTTCACATCAAATTGGTATCAGAGAAAGTTTTAGACTTGTCTCTACTAAGTCTAGTCCTAGGCCGCACTTGCATTTAGAGTAACCCGGTGCATCAATCGTGCCCTCTAGCATGGCTACCTCTCTTTGGTCACATTCATCCCACTTGGCCCTACATAAGGGTCCAATCAACCCTCCATTTGACATAATCTCTTTTGAGGATCTCCTCTGCAATGGATCATGCTCTAGTGCCTACCAAAAATGGGAGGTTAGCATGGAAAAAGACTTTGAGAGGACTATGGTTTATGGACCCGCAAGAGTCCGTGTTGCCAAGGGACGATTTCGGGGTCAAGCCAAGAGGAAGTGGGAACACATAGAGGGATTAAGAAGGGTTAGGAGGCAAGAGCCCATTTCTTCATGGGATGATATGAAGGAGGAACTTAGGAAGATCTACATCCCCAAATATTCTCACCCCTCCTACTCAAACACCCCTAGCCCGAGGAACACTATCACTCCTCCATCCCCACCCGGCCAACTTGAGACCACCTTTAGGCCTCCTCACCCACCACTCCCAACAAATTCCCTCCCAACCATCACCACTACACTTCGCCACCAAATCCTATCCCTTAAGACCCAACTAATCCAAGCATCCACCTCCCCACCTAACCCCATGAGGATCCCCACACCCCAACCAAAACCCCCTTCCACAAACCTCACTATCCAAACCCAATTGGCCCCCACTTTCACCCCTCCACAACTGACCGATCCCAAGGGGAAGAGACCCCTAACCAACCCGGTTTCCCCAATAAGGACCACCACTCACCCCATTCTTGCGATTCAAACCCACGTGGACCCCGTATCCACCCCTTCACCTAGGCCCACGACGGCAACCATTCCCCAACCCACAATTCCCCACAAAACCCATACTCCACAAGCCCCCTTGGTCCCTACCACTACCCCTCCATCTTCCCTTATAAGGGACAATCCCCCCAAGACCGACCAACCCAAGCCACCCCAACCAACCCATCTCCCACTCCCTCCCCCAAAACTCCCATGTCCTAGTCCCCCACTACTTCCCCTCCCTATCCCAAACCAAGTTTCCCTATACCTTCTACCGCGGGTGCGCCATGCACCAACCCTCATCACCATACCACCAAAAGACCCTCTCACCTCCTTAGAGGAGGAACCCATACCCGACCCCATCGTGGTGAACACTCCGGACCCTATCCCTACCACGGAGACCACCCATGACCAAGTAGAAGAAGAAACATCACATGGTGACCTTAACCTTACACCACCCTCTCTAGTTAGGGCCAAACTCATCTTAGGGGAACCCCTTATTAGTTGGCTAAAGAAGAGCCCAATAAGAGAGATCATGGCCCACGATTTCCCTCCCATAAAGAAAAACCTTCCCATAGTGCACATCTCCTCCTATCACACCATAATCCAAACATCCTACCAAGTGGAAACCTTAGAGGACCTTCTCAAGGGCTTAGCTTGCCAATTTGAGTTGACCGGCTTGTTGACCCCCATGGCCCACCAATCTAGGAGCCTTGACCTCCTACACCTTTATGTCGGGTCTATCACCTCGGTTTGCACCATTGGTTGCTACACCAGCGACCTCCTTCTATTCCTCCCCACACCCGATGAGCCCGACCTTCTCCTCAATTTGGAGCTTCTTATATCGGATGGAAAGACAAGCCCTCCCCTCATGGCCGACCCACCCACCAAGAACTTCAGCCCAGTTGTCACATTAGAGGAGGATGACCCACCACCATTTGAGGATCTTGAGGACATAGGGCCCCTCCCCCTCGATAACCCTTTTTATGATCCCTTTGATCCCTTCCAATGGGGGTCAAAGAACCCATGGGATCCAACCACCTTATCCACCACCCACCTTTCCCTATCCCAACCCACCATGTTTGACCCAATCCACCCCATCCTAGACTCGGGTTACACCTTGGGAGCCATGACCTTAGGCCACATATCCCTAGGTAATGTGGTTGTGCCCCACCCCATGATGACCACCTTCTTAGATCCATTCGATTCTTTCCAATGGGAGTTCAAATGTTGTCCCACACCTATACACATGGAAGTCATCTTTGGGAAAAGCATGTATGTATCTAGGCTTACCACACCACTTGGCATGAACACTATGTTGGGTCCATTCATTCATATCACCCACATGTCAAGTAGAAAGCATGAGTGGTCCAAATTCGGATGTAATGGTCCACCTTCACTCATTATGAGTCTTAAGCATAATAGGAGCATTCTTGGATGTCCGGGTCCCCCAGCATTTGTCACCCCCATGTATGACCGGATCACCTACGGATGCCCCGGCCCTCCAACCTTTGTTAGAGAGTCCATGCATGATAGGGCCACATTTGGTTGCCCCGGCCCACCAAGGCTCATCAAGGTCCATATGGCATCATGGCATGATAGGTCCATCTATGGATGTCCTGGTCCACCTTTATCTACACACATTTTCACACACCCACCGCCCCGTAATGCATGTCATGTGCACCCAAGCAAGCATTCAGCAACGAGCGGTGAGGTTCATAATGAGCGGGTAAAAACTCACGAGTGTCACTTTGGATTCTAAGAAGGCAACCTTACGATGGTGGATTTGGAATGGCTCTATCTTAGAGTCACCTCCAAATCGAGGGCACGAGGACTTGGACCTTCCATGTTCCGAGTGGCTTTGGCAACCTGGCTTACGGGTTGGATTTACCGATGGGATTTTGGGATATACCCCACTTTTCACGTGGCGGATCTAGAACCCTCTAAGGGCTCCATGGTGGGTCCCAGTGAGCACCTTCAGCCTACCCCCATCTTTGTGAGTGACACCCTCAGAGAGCTTCCAAATATCAGCTTGAGAGTCCGACGTGTGCGCACGGAGGGAATACCGGGCAAGCAAGGTATTATCGATGGAAAGAGGGTGTGTCCGAGCCGCCTTGAGAAGTTGAAGCGCCGTCCCCTAGTTGTGAACGCGAGGTTGAGTTTGGAGGTTGTGGCTTGCCCGGAGTTGCATTGGAGGACCTCTTCCCCGGCGGACCCATACTCGACGGAGTCGAGTTCTTCGCACCCCAGGGGTATGATGGAGGCATCTGTCGCCCTTCACATTTTCCACAGCTACGATTGCTCACCAACATAGCTCCATTATTTCCATCATATTTTTCGGAGTCAAGTTATGCAATTTTCATATTTTATTTGAGTCATATCATTGTAATTTTCCTTTTATTTGAGTCTAGTACCTAGGTTAATGAGTCATCTACCTAAGTTAAGTGTCATAGGGTTGATTATATTAGTTAATGGGCCCAATTCATTAGGCTAGGCCCAAGGGTGCCCCCCCTCCCCTTGGTTATTTGTCAATGCTCCAAAAGTCAGGGTCTTATTGTAAGTTGTGGGATCCCTATAAATAGGACTCCACTCTCTCCATTTTAAAGGAATCAATCAATGAAAGAATATTTGAATTTTCTAGTGTCCAACTTAAATCTTCTTCTTTTGGTGAGAAGCCAATTGAGTGGGTGAGAAGCCCCTATCTCCCCCTCTCTCTCTACCTCTCTCTCTAGAAAGCCATTTTCTCTCTCCTCAACTTTCTCTCTCTAAAACCTACGCCCCTTTCTCTCCTCCCCTCCCAACCACCTTTCTCTCTCCTCCCCTCATCCATTAAGGTCATTCCAACTACCCTCAACCCTCATTACTCCACCCCTAGTCCCAAGAGACCCTCCACCAATCTATACTCCACCACCCAACCACCAACTACCCAATCCCCTTCCCTAAGCACCCTCTCATCTCCCAAGGGAGACTTCTCCACTCCCTAAGCACCCCTTCCCTTCCCCAATACAACCCTTCCCATCCCCAAAGCCCCCATTAATCACCCCTTTAGTCCACTTTCAAACTTTGAAGATAGATCGCTCCTTCCCTCTCACCCACCATCCCAAATTCGCAGCTCCTCTCTCACCCACTCTAAACACCCCATTCAGCCCCCATTCTCCCCTTCCCACACCTTGAACACCCCCTCCTAGACCCCCTCACAGCTAGAGGTTGCCCCCATACACATCCACCTCATTTCCCCTCCCATATACCCCATTTCCCCCCATCATCTTCAACCTGCAGTTCTTAGTTCGGAGGAAGCAGAGAAGCAGCAGCTTGCAGAGACAACCCCGACCACATCCCAGTGAATCTGAAGGCCCAAGAGGTACTGTTGGAAGCGTCTCTCTGTCTGCTTCGCAATGGCAGTAGTCTCATCATGTTCTGAGCTTGGGGCGGTCCTGAGCAGTCGATCTGCTTCAACTGCGCATCTCCTCCCTGAAGAGCAACCAGAAGCTGATTCCTGAAGCTACCACGACCACTCACTAGAAGATCTAGAGGCGAGGCTTTGCCGGGAGCTTCGTCAACAAGTCTACTTCCCGAATCAGGAAGCGGAGCTCTGTTTTGCGCCCGGAATCAAGAGTTCTCATTTTCTTCCTCTGGGTGTGTGGTTCTACTTTTTATGAGGCTGCTCCGACCCCCCCTCATTGTTCGAGTTCTACCGGTCTACTCCGACATCATTTGCATCCATGTTGGTCTTGTTTCGAGGAGGACTCATCCACGGTTCTGACGACTCTGGCGGTGCCTGATTTTGAGCTTTGGAGTGCTCGTGGCAACCTCCTCTTCCAGCTGTTGTGAACCTGAAGCAGTCAGAACTGAAGACCTGCCTCCCTATTCGAGCCTCTGCCCCGACCATCACTGGTGACCAAAGAAATCAGAAAACTTCTGACATCATCCTGATCCAGCTACAAAGAATTCCCAACTGGTATCGTCATAAAAAAAATTCTGGAGCGGCCGCAGCGTCAAGATATCCAACTATCTATCCTGAAGCACAGGAAGCGGACAGAATCGGCATCGGCTTCCTTTTAGCTTCTAGTTCGGTTTCACCCCTCCCCGCTTGGCCGGCTAAAAGCCCCTCCCTGTGTGGAGGTAGTGTTTGGGTGTATTCATTGGCTTCCCTTCCCCAAGATCTCCCCCCCCCCCCCCTTGCATGGGGCATAGTGCATGTAATCTTAAATTTCAGGTTGAAGCTTCTCCGGCGCGACGTGCGGGTAAGCCCACGCTTCCTCGCTCGCCCTCGTCTCCGGCAAGGATCGGTGTCCTCACACCGATCAGGTGAGCCACTGAACACTTCTTTTTGTTGGATTCCCTTGCTTAATTAGTATTGCTTCTTAGTGCCGTCGGCGGTAAGAGAGTGCCCGATCTCAAATTATCGTCGAATTGAGCAACCACCGCAGAGTGAGTTGAGAGAGCGACCCTACAACCCATGCCCTTGGCGTGCTGGCCGCCTATGAGAGTGGGCATCCCAGTACCCTTGGGGGTTCAATCCAAAGCTTGCCAACCTCTGGAAAAGTGAGGTCTCGTCCCGAACCCTCACCACCATCACCGGGTTGCCTACGGGCACAAGAGCGCGCTTAGTGGGTGAGTCCGCTCGAGTAAAGTCACCGGTCCGTGCGTTGGTTGCTTGCTAGGTCCAAGGGGAATTTGATCTTGTGACTATCACCCCAATGTGGTTTCACATCACTCACACATAGTGATGGGGCACGGGGAAGGATGCCATGGGGGTTGACACTAAGAGCCTAGGACCTAGACTTACAAGCATGCAACGACAGTGGTGGATCCACTCTAGCGGACTCACCCGTGTAGTGCTCACAACTGCTCGTAGGCCAATGGGCGATGATGGGGAGGGTCCAAGATGGGACCTCGCTGTTCTGGGAGTTTGGCTAGTTTGGGTTGAATACCTAAGGGCTTAGGATGCCCAACTCCGCAGGAGGCCGGCACGCCGAGGGTGTAGGTTATGGGGTTTCTCTCAAAACTCACTCCGCAGCGGACACTCAAATTGATCGATCTTTGGGTCAGGCGCTCGCTCACCACTGAGGGGCAATCTGGAAATGATACTAAGCTAAGCAAATGAAAGACCTACAGGGGTATGATATGATGATCACCTGATCGGCGTGAAGACGTCGATCCAGGTCGGAGACAATGGCGAGTGGGGAGGCGTGGGTACGCAGTCGCACGCCGATGTAGCTTTGACCTGAAAATGATAAGAGTACACAACTACACCTCACGCAGGAGGGTTGGAAAAGGGGTGGGGGTTAAGGAATTACAATCAATACTAGCTCCACGTAGGGAGGGGCCTTCAGCTGGCCAAGCGAGGGGCGGGGAGTTGACGAGACCCGAATCTATTTGCGTAGGCCCTGTTGGGACAGCAAGCTGAAGAAATGGCTGCCACGGCCTCCCCTAAGCTCTGATGGGTGCCGGACTTGCGCTTTCGTGGTCGTGGGAAAGGTGGGAGCCTACTGTCAGAAGTGCCGATCGATCATAGGTCAGGCTGAGCTGTGGCGAGTCCGAATCCGCGAACTGGTCGATTCTGTCCTAACAGGGTCTGCCGAACAGGGAGTCAATGTGGGAGTGGTCACGATCTCCTTCGGTCACTGATGATGGCGGGGCCGGTACAGGAATGTCTGGGACCGGTCCAGGAACACGCTAGTGGAGTTGTAGGCCGATCGGAGCCCAGGCATGGCCGTGACAGTCCTTGGATCAGGACTCATTCGGCGTCGCCTGTCTGGACTAGAATCAGAACTCCTTCGTGCTCTGATGGAGATGGGACCAGCACTGAAGGGTTCATGGACAAGCCCTCTTAGAGAAAGGACCAATGGCGGTCCCATATGTGGATGGAGTAGGTCGAGGGAAGTAGAAGAGTAATAGAGTATCTGACCTAGTCTGGCAGGGGTGACTCGCGCAAGCTGACAGGAAAGGCTGAAACGTGGTGCTCCGGTACTCAAATGGCTTCCTTCTTTCTGGGGCTTGCAGGGGACTTGAAGATGACGACCTCCTCCGAAAGTCACGTTGGGATCTTAACAGGAGCTGCCGCGGTCATGTCTACACTTGGGCTTAAATCTATAACCGGATGATGGATGTGCAGTCTAGTGAGAACGGCTCCTCCGATCAGCACGGATTTCGGATGGTGGCAGAACCACCTCTCCTGAAAAGCTGCTTGGACGAGCTTTCCACCAGTATATGGCTTGCCTTTTGTAACCTCGTGGTGGTGGCGAGGAAGACTTTGAAACCAGGACCTTTACTGCTTCTTACGAACTGTCACAAGGGGCTGGTGTTCGGTGAGTGTGGGGGTGGGGAAATGGACGATGGACAGGCAAGGGAGAGGAGGTGAGGAGGTTGAAGGAGGCAGCTGGGGAGGTGAGGAGGGCGAAGCTAGGGCTTGGGTTGAAGGTGGAGATGGATGGTAACAGGGTGCGTCTAGGCCCAAAGGGGAAATGGGGAGGTAGGAGTGCTGGACGACCAGCCAAGGGGGTGGGGAGGTGGGGTGTGACCAGGGGGTGGGAGAGGGGCTTGGGGAGGTCTCCTAGGGGTGGAGGAGTTATGGGTGGACTTCGGGAAGAGGGAGGGGTGCTTTGGGAGATGAATGGTTGCTTGGGAGAATGAGGAGTTGTCTAGGGAGAGGGGACTCTCCCTTGGGGTTGGGGGTGAATTGATGAGGATGTATGGGGAAGGGGGAGGGGTCTTAATGAGTAGTGAATGGGGAGGGAAGAGAGGAAATTTTGAAATTGGGGGGGGGGAGGAGAGAGAGAGGGGAGTGCCCCCTTCTTGGGGAGAGATATATATATATATATATATAAGTGGAATAAAATTCTGAAGGTTTTTCTTCAATTCAAATATCAATGCCTCCCCAAGTGAGGAGAGTAGCGCCCCATTTGTAGGCTTACATATTTTCTAGGACTAAACTGACCCTGACCAATCAACTAATGACCAGACAGTCCAAGGGCGGGGGCACCCCTGGGCCTAGCCCATCAAGTGGGGTAATTAGACACAAGACTTATATAAATGACTCTCTAACCTAGGTACTTAACTCAAATAAAAGAAAATTTACATGATTGTGACTCAAATAAATTATAAAAATTACATGCTATGACTCAAAATTTGGTGACGGAGATAATGATGTACCGATGGCGAGCAACCGGAGTCTCGAAAAAAGTATAGAGTGACTGGGAATGTCCCCATTAAGGAGATAGGTCTTGGTGCACCGGCGTGGGTGATTGAAGTATTGACCCATCATCGTAACACCAATAGGTCTCATATACAGGGTTGAGGACAGGGGCATCGTCCTGAGCAAGGAATTCTTCGGGTGGTGGAGGAAGAGGAAAGCAGAGGAAACTCAGAATGGGTGCTTGCAGAGCTTCATCTTGCACCGTCTTCAATTCTTCACATGCCGGTTCATGCTCTTCGTTGTCAGGCTCAAGTGGACGCCGTGGTGGTGGTGTATTAATGGGTGGTGAAATGTAATGGTGTTGTGGAGGATTTTGTGGATGTAAATGCATATGCGGAGGCAGAGGTCCATATGAGTGAGTGGTGTGAATAGGTGGAGGGCAGACGGCGTCCACTTGGTTTTTAGAACTTGTCAGCTCTTGCTCACTTGAATTGTTGATGCTGTAATCATCTCTCCTATCCTTCCATTCTTTTTCCATCTTCATGATGTTCTGCATGAATGCATGAAGAGGGCTGACTTGAGGAGGAGGAGGACGCAGGCTTGTGGCCTTCTTCAATTGTTCCTCCATTGAAGTAACTTTATCAATGAGAGCTTGTTGGAGGGGCATAACGTGAGGAATAGAGGGTTGGCATAGTGGACTTGAAGGGGCGTCATATGATGGCCGTTGAGGGGGGTTAACGGGATGACCCAAACAAGGACCCAGACAGGCTGGGTTGCAAGGAGTATATGGACCTTGGGGCCGTGAAAGAGAAGGAATAGCAGGAGGCAGGTGATGGGTCACCCGAGGAGGAATATGTGTAGAAGAAAGATGCGGGTGATGGGCCACCCGAGTGGTAGTGTGAATAGAAGAGGGAGGTGGGTGATGGGCCACCCGAATGGGAGTACAAGGAGGAAGAATGAGATGCACCGTCAACAGTAGCCTTAAAGGCTTGGATCTGTTGAGGGGTAAGATGCTCTATTGCATGCAAGATCCGGGTGACCTTCTCATCATGGGGAGGAGACGGTCCCGAGAGAGTAGCGGCTCGTGATTGAAGCGAGGGACCACAAGGTTGGAAATTTCCCATAGGTCGGGCAAAACCATGAGAATGAGGATGTCGTCCATTAGAAAAATTACGGTGAGAATTATGAGGTTGAGAATTATAGGATGTGCTAGGTTGTCCATCCTCATGATTATAATTGGAATTAAACATGTTGGCTTGATTGTCTAAGCGAAACATTATACAAATCAACAATATTCAATCAAAACAATTTACTAAGATCAAACAAGTTGGATGTTTACGTTTGATTTTATTTGTTCCTTGATGTGAATTAAGGATTTTCACAAAGTTTGATATGATCCACTTAAGGTAATGAACCTAGTTTCAATATAGTTTGCTTCAATGCCAACTAGGTTGATTCTCACCACATTTTGGGCCAAATAAACCCTAGGACTTCAAAAGGTACAACCTGTCCGGCATCCGTGAGAGAATCCATGGGTGCGGGGACTTACGAAGGCCTTAATTTAGGAATTCCCAGTCTAATGAGACGGAGTGCTCAATGGAGGGTCCTTCCTTCACCAAGAGAGAGGTAAGGCTCCTAGAAGTATAGGGAGAGGAGGTCTCCCAAGCCCAAGATGCCTTGTATGCAAGTGCAAAAGAATATGGAAAAGTCCAAACAGAATAATACCAATGTGAACAGTGAATGCAAACAAGGTGTGAATAGTGATATGCAATTAACGGTGCAAACACACAAGATTACAGACAGTAGAAATGTATGAACAGAAGCATGATATGCAGTGATGATAGAACAATACGCAATAGAAAGTTTGACGTATGAATGGTGCAACATAATGATGTGCACTAATAGTTCAAGTAAGCCACATAGATTGTGTGAAAATAGTGCAGAAATATGAATGTGAAATGTGTGAAACAAATGCAAGGCTGAAACAAATAAACTAAGATGCTATGCACGGTGAACAAGTACTAGGATAAATGAATCACAGAGGATGAAATGCACAGTGAACAAATCACAGACAAGAGGAATTGGCGTCTTCTTCGGTGGGCGCCCATTTAAGAATGGGCGTCCACGGAAATGGATGCCATTTTTTTTAATCGGCCAGAAGATAGAGAAATGCAAAATAACTGATTGTAGGAGAAAAACACTCACAAACACTCAGAGTAACTCATGGTAATCAATAGAATATAAAATGGGGCTGGGAATGGGTGTCTGCTTCAGTGGGTGCCCATTTAAGAATGGGCGTCCACTACATTGGACGCTGATTTTTTTTTTAAAATAGAGAGATGGGGTATTCAAATAAACCTATAAATCAACTATCACTTGGGAACAAGACTAAAAGAATTTCTACGTGGAGCAATTGAGCAGATGCACCATGGTTGCAAAAGAGGAGGGGCACATGTGGGTGCCAAAGGAGGAGGATAATCTAAAAAAAACACAAGGGGTCCCACCGTGATCGCCAATTTGTGAACGTGTCACATAGACATTAAAAAGAGAAAGAAAAATTAACTAGTGTTGATTAAAAGATGATGAAATGAAAAAAAAAGTGGGGGGAGGGAGCATGAGATGCTACTCTAGGAGTGTGATCGCCAGAGGGGTTACCTCAAAAGAATAGGATGATCGTGAAGAATACCTTGTAAGCGGGCTGTGGTGTGAGTTCAACTTCCTCCTTCTACCGGCCGGCCGATGAAAGGGGTTTATATCTTGATTACCCTTGAAAGACAAGCAAAGTGAGATGGATTAGGAAACCAATAGTGAAGTATCAATGCTCAAATAGATAAATCTATGCAATAAGGGCATGAACACACCTTGTGTGTTTTGGTTTTAAACCCCTTAAGGAGTAAAAGGGAGTGGAGATATGAATGCAAATAAGCAAGTAATAATGATAAAAGATGGTCTAGCATAGTATGCTAGAGATGAATATGTAGACTAATAATAACAAGATCATAAAAGAAACTAAGAGAATAGGAGGGACGTGGATGAAGGTTGGCCCTTCTACACTGCAACAGCAAGAGATAGAGCGGGAGAGCATAGCCACGGCAACTGCAACAGAAAGAGGGGAGCTTTGCAATACCAGGGAAGTAGCAGAGAGAGCTCTGGCTCCACGGCAACAGCAAAAGAGCAGGGAGAAAAACCTGCAACATTAGAAACAAAACTCTCTTTTGTTTTCTGTGACTCTCTTTGTTCTGTTCCGAATGGCAGCCTCTTGAAGGAAAAAAGAACTCCCATGGTATTAAACAGGGGGGTATTTATAGGGTTAAAGATCCAGTTCTAATGGGTTTAAAATAGGGAAATCGATCCCAAGACGTGGATCTACCTTCCACAGAAGTACATGGAACCAAATCCAACAAGGAACACCAACCAAAGGAGGTTGCAAACGAAGGGGACACAGAAGGGAATTAGCGACCGTGAGGCTATCGTCAATTAAATGGGCGACAAGTGGATCCTGAACCAGGAAAGGTCTTTTGGGGGAGTGAGCTCCGTTCTGCCCTCCTGTCCCGTTTTGGGGTGTTCTCCCGCCTGGGCCTCCGGCCATGGCCGGTGGCGGGAGGGCCAAAGCTCCCTCCCGCCGGTCAGGTGGTGGCCGTCCTGCTCCTCCGCAGGCCTCCTCTGCTAGTGCTCCATCTTCCTCCGTCCTCACCAACAACCAGGCTGTCGCATCGTGTCGCACGGGTGTAGGCTCCTCCGGCCCGTCCTCGTCCTCGGCTGGCCTCTTGGTGACGGACACGTCATTCCCCCCTCTCCACGGTGCGGCCCACCCTTCCTCGCTGGTTGTTGTTGGGCCCTGCACCTTCGCCCCCCACTCCTCCCCAGTTGTTGCTTCGGTCCCCACCGTCATTGGTTCTTCAGTTTCGGTTGGTGGCCCTCCTGCTGTTGATGGGCTGGTCCCTTTCTCTGGTGCTTGCGCTGTGGTGGAGAACCTCCTCCCGGCCGGCTTTGGCCTTATGGCTTCTGGAACTACTCCAGGCCCTCTCCTTCCCCGGCCAGCTTCTTCACGGTCCGATGGCGCTGCTGCGCCGCCGGGAGCTCCTCCGGTTCTGTCCGGCGTCGCCCCCGGCGCTGTGACAGGCGATCCTCCACCCATTGGCAGCCACGTTTATTGCCCCTCTCTCACGCTTTCATCTCAACCGTCCATTCCTTTTTCCCCTTCCTCGCATGCCACTGGTTCTTGCCACGTTACCGTTCCTTCCTCTTCCCATAAGCTGTTGACTGGTCAACCTTGTGATGGGACACATCCCATTTCCGATGCTCTGCTTTTGGCTGAGGCCAGCGGGTCGAGCTGCTCTGCTCCAAGCCCCTGCCCCGTCGGTGCCTTTGAAGCCACGGCGGAGCCCCCTGCTGCTGCTCATCCTGGTGTCCTCAATGGTGACTTGCGTTCGCACCTGGTCCTCTTGGACCCCGGTCGCCCTGGACTGCTCCCTTCTCGCCCGTCCGGCACTGCTACCCCCTGTGCGGATCAAGGGGTGCTTGGCATGGTACCTGCAGGAGCTCCAACTGCCGCTGCACCGGCCAGTCTTTCAACTCCTGCCGTGGCTCATGCCCCTTCGCCTTGGGTCCGTGTTCCGAGTGCTCTCACCGCTGGAGGCTCCACCGTCGCGTCGGTTCCCTCCTTCGCGCAAGTGGTCAGCCAGCCGGCAGGTCTACCCAAGCTCAACATGGATGTTCATGCGCCGGCGTTCTCTGACTCTGGAGAACCGGCTGCTTTCTTCTCCTCGGAGGAGGTCCTATTGTCTTCCCAAGCCCTGCAGCACACCATTATTGCACGCACTGCGCGGGGACGGCCGCCCTTCGATGCCATCCGGTATCATCTCGCGCAGAGGTTCAAGTTTATCAAGGACTTTGTCATTAGCGCGTTGGACTCAAGGCACCTCCTCCTGCGCTTCCAAACACAGCAAGATTACCTGCAGGTGCTGCTCAAGGAAACCTTGTTTATACAAGGCAAACCATTCTATTTTTTCAAATGGACGATTGACTTCTCCAGGACGGCTGATTCACCGTTGGTTCCAATTTGGCTGGAGTTGCCGGATCTACCGGTTAACTTTTACCATGAAGAAATGTTGCTCTCCATTGCGGGCAGCATCGGTCCTCCTCTGCAAATCGACTGGCACACTAAATGTCTCACCCGTTCTTTAGCTGCCTGTGTGTGTGTGCAGTTAGATGTTTCCAGGCCTCTCCCTTCGCGGGTCCTCATTCACTATGGCTCCATCTGCTATTGGCAACCCATCATATACAACCCATCATATACAAGAACCCTCCCCTTTACTGCTCCTCCTGCAAGCGCCTTGGGCACCTAGCCGTCAAGTGTAACAAGACGCCTGAAGACTCTCTTGCTGTTCCAGCCCCACGGCTGGCCCGAGTAGGTCATCTACCCTCGCTGGCCCCTGGCGCTCAGCACTCGTCTCCTCCAGACACTTACCCTGCTGTGGGAGGCCAGTGCCTCACAGCTGGTGCCAGCCACGTGGTGCTTGAAGATCTTCCCCCAAAGCACCGGTCTAGCACTCCTCCGGCAGCACCTCCTCCCGCTGCCTTCTCTGGAGTCACGGTCTCTGCGCCTGCTAGCTTGCCTCTCTCAGGGGCACTCCCGTACTCTGCATCCACTGCGGGTATTGGAGTCGTGCCTGAGCAGGTCCGCTTGCAAGGTGTTCTTGCACCTATACCTGTGCCGGATTCGCATGCTCCGCCGCCTTTGGTGGCCTCTTCAAGGGTTCGTCCCCTGTCTATTGATGCCCCGCCCGCCTTGGTGGCCGTTTCAAGGGCTCTGTCGGCCTCCGAACCTCCATCTACCTTGGGCAACATTGCTGCACCACCTTCACTTGTAGCTGCTGCCGTGGCATCGCCTTCGGTTGCGGTTTTGCCCGTGCCCGTTGTTGCTGCCGATGATGCTCCTGTCTGCAGGGTGGTTGACCCCCTACCTCCAGGAGTTGACTCCGCCTCGGGTGTTGCTCTTCCTGAGCTCCCTTTCTTGGCGTTGCCCCCTACGACCGGCTCTCCTCTCCGGCCTGCCGTCGTCGACATTTCCTTCTGCCCCACGGGTGGCCCCCTCCCTTCCTCTGGAGGACCCCTTGTGGTCGACGGCCTTGCTGTTGGCGGTGCACCTGTGAGCTCATGTGTTTCGGCCGTTGCTTCTCCTGCACTTCCCTCGGTGCCTATTTCTGCTGGTGTTCACACAGAGGGGCTCTCTGCCTCTCCTGTGGAGCACCCGGTTGTTGTGCGCCCCATTATCCAAGTGCTCTCTATGCCAGGATTGGAGCCTATCTCTCACTTTCCGGACTTGCCGGCTGCTCATGCTAGTTTTGTTGGCCTCGCCCCTCCTCCGGGTCGTGGTGCCTGCCCTCCGGCACCGACTGTGGGCATCGCGCCCATCCCCCGGGGTGCTCACCCTTCAGGGAAGGGGATCCCCCTTCCATGTGCTGATGTGCCCGCGGGTGTCCCTCCTGCATCTCGGGCGTCCTCCTCTGTGATCCCCGGCCTCCCGGCACCGGATGCTCACCCCCTGGGTGGCCCCCCCTTGCCGCAAGCGGGGCTTAATGCCGATGCGGCAGCTTGGTCTCCTGGGGCACTGCCCTCTCCCCAGGAGGCTGCTGTTGAGCGTCCCTTGGCTTCCTCCTCTGCTCCGACGGCTGCCCCTCGTCTCTCCTTCGCCCAAGCTTTGAAGCAGAAAATCAACCGGGCCCCGCCCGGGCCGATCGTCGATTCCACCCCGCCTCCTGCTCCGGTATCCCCCGTGGGTCTTGTGCCCCCCCCGGATCTTGGCATGCCTCTCAGGTTTCCCTTACTCGTCCAGCCGCTTCATGTTCCCGGTGTTGTGCCTGCTTCGTCGGGGCTCGGGGACACGGCGGCTCATGTGGCTTTTGTGGGCACCTCCGGCCTGGTCCGCTCTCGGCTGCCCTCCAGGATGGATAGCGGAGCTCCTCGGCGTACCTTCCGGCGGTCCAACTCCACTTCCTCCTCGCGTGATCGTCAGTGCATGTTTGAGGATGCTGCTCTTCCTCCCCGTCGTTCTCTTCGGCTCCAGTCTTCCTCGATGGCGCCCCCGCCCCCGGCCTACTCATCCTTCACGGAGGTGCTCGATACAGACGGCTCAGAGGTTGACCCCTTCTCTCCGAGTCGTCTGCGCGGCGTCCGTTCTGTGTTCTCTTCCGATTCTGAAGGGGTCTTCGATGAAGATTCCTATTTGTAGGGGCCGTGTTACATCTGTGGGCTTTTGGGCTTTAGTTTCTACCCTCGCTTGGGTCCTCTTGGCCGCTTTTCGCTTTCTTGGGCCTATGGCCTTGTACGCTTATTGCCCCCCCCTTTTTTTGGGCGTTCCCCCCCCCTCCACCCCCCTGTACCGCCTTCTCTTTTATGCTCTCATATATGAAAATCGCTTGCCTGGTGGCCGGGATAGTGTTTTCATCTCCTTCCGCAATGAAGAGATGAACCCCCTCTCCCGTCTCCCCCCTTGCAAGTATCAAATTTAGTTAAAAAAAAAAAAATTTAAATGGGCGACCAAGCAACTGCCGTTCATTCCAGGATAAATAACAGACTTCCCATAATTTAAAATATGAAATGGCGCCTGTTTGAAAAGGTGTTCATTAATGAGCGCCTGCTCGAAAGGGCATCAATTCTTTAGATTTAAAATCTAGTGGAAATTAAAAAATCAGAAAATAGTGCCCGCGCGAACGGTCGTCCATTCTTGGAAATGGACGACACTCTCGGAGGTCGTTCATTCAAACGGCGTCGAGAGGACGGTCGTAAATTCTAAATAAATCCAAAAAAGTGAAAAAAAATCTTCTTATTGAGCCAGTAATGAAGTCCACTTTGCGGCATTACACCGTGACATAAAATTTACTCAACATAGTATCGATTTTAGCGTATCTACAGTAGCATAAGAAGAAAAGAGAATTGTTGAAACCAAGAAATGAGATCAAAAAATCTTGACTGTTTAACTTCAATACTAATCTGAGTAACTCCTAAGGCAGTCATTGCTTTTGAGAAATTAAGATAAAAGAAGGTTAAACATGATTTTAATATGAAAATTTGGTTCATTTCTATTAAACTTGAATGCAAATTTTGTTTTTTGAAATTTCATTGATAAACTCTGAACTCATTAGATTTGAACCATGCAAATCAATTAGGCACATATCAAAAGTTGGCTATAATGGAAGAATCTTAACTTAAGTCATTTCTAATTTATCAGAATTTGTATTAGATTGAGATTTCTTTTCTTGCAAACTTTGACCGACTTCATCCTTGCATTCTACTGAAACTTTTCTTTTGTATCAAGAACACCCTTCTCTACATGCTTTTCTTTAAGTCTTGTTACAATATGACTATGTGCTTCTTTGACTCTTTGGCACCAAGGACATTCTTCTTGCAAATCTGGCAATTTATGGAGCTAGTTCAACTTTGGCATTTTAACTCACTCTTCAGAGCTATCATATGATGTCAAACTACATTTTTTTTGCTGATGTCAAAGGGGGAGAATAGGTTTGAGAGTCATTAGGTATACTTGTGCATACATTGAGTCATTAGGCATACTTGTGCATACATTAACTTATCTGCGTCAAATTGATCATAATTATTAATAGTATTGCCATCATCAAAAAGGGGGAGATTATTGTGTCCTTGTGTTTTGATGATGTCAACACTATGACTCACCATTGAGTTTCATACGCTTTTGATCTTGAGTTTCATACGCTTTGATCCTTAAGGTTCATACGCTTCTGATCTTGAGTTTCAGACGTCTTTGATGTGTCAATATTTGCTTGATAATGTTAATACATGAAAATATCTTGAGCTCTGTGAAGATATGTTTGCATTTGGACAAAGAAATTGGCCAAAAGTGTGAAATTCAAGAAGCAAAGTCGACTCTGTGTTGAGCAGGAGTCGACTCCACCATGTAGTCAACACCACAAGGATACCGCAGACATATGGCCAGTCAAAGGTGAAAAATATCAGATATTGGTGACAAATAAGTCCCCACGGGTGATAAATAGCTTTGCATGTCAAAGCTTGGCCATAAGAAGAGGAAATCATGTTGACAGAGTCGACGCCAGAAGCTCACGGCGTCAACCCTGGAGCAGCTCGCAAGGCAGAAATGGAACAATCTATGGCGACAGATTAGTGGTGACAAATAGGTTCCTAGTGTTGACAAATAGGTCCATATGGGTGTAAAATGGCCTCTATGTCTGAAAAATGGGTGATAGTGAAAAAGCATCAGAAGTTGATGAAGCAATGTCAACGCCATCTGACCATGGAGTCGATGCAGTGAGGTGCCAAAGTGAAGAAATGTGAACTGTTCAAAGTAAGACTTTAGCGACAAAATAAGGGTGACAAATAGCTCGTTAGAGTTGACAAATAGCCGATATCATTGACAAATGGCTACCTATGGGTGAAAAATAGCTCTTAGCAATGAAACATGGAGAGCTATCAAGTCTGTTCGAAGGAATCAATGGTGTATGGGTTCCTAACCCTATTATCTCGATTTTGGAGCTTCATTAAGCATTAATGACTCTGATTAACTTCTTTTTTTTTGAGATCAGAGGAGGAATTACATCTTTAGTTCAAAGGGCCTTTAGCAGCGATGAGGTTAAGCAGAGGCTGTAGCATAGAAGCTGCGTTGACGCAGTGCTTAATGGCATTAACGCAGTCAATGGCAGAGTTTAAAGAAGCTGACAAATGAATGAAACATGTTGATAAATGGCAAATGACACTGAACTTAACAGATCCAACATAGCTACGTTGATGCAGCATCCTTGTGCGTCAACGTAGTAAAGCTGGGACACCAAGGTAGACAAGCTAAAGATCAAGAGAGACAAAAAGGCTAAGAAGGGCGACAAATGAAGAAAAAGGGTGAAAAACAAGTTGTTAAGGTAGACAACTAGCTTGTTTCGATGCATCCAAGCCTTCCTCTGTTCGTGTGAAGCCGACTCCAGTTCGCAGAAGCAAACACTTTTGTGAGGTGGAAGAAGGCGACGGCTTATGGATGGTAAGGGTGAAAAATGGCTTTGCAAGGGGAACAAATAGCAGTTAAGGGTGACAAATAGCTATGTTGTGGTGACAAATAGCTAGGTCACGTGACAAACACCCAAGTAGCCACTATTAGTCCCGGAGCCATTCGAACACTTATTGGATACCTTATTGGGACCTAAATCCGTGTGTAATCATTGGAGGTCCTGTCTGTACGAGATAGCAGCTTCTCGAAGCAACTTTTTTGGAGGGAATTATTATCTGCCTCTGGCATGATCCACTCTAGACCCCACAGGAATATTTGATCACTTTTTCTGATCCGAGCATGTGGAGTGCATATGAAAGGCACAGGAAAAGGGTGTACGTGAAAGGTGTGCTTGCAGAAAAAGAAAGAGCCCAACCAGAGCCATTGGGTGACAAAGTGGAGAGGAAAAAGAAGAACAGAGAGAAGGAGAAGAGAAGAGTTCCTGCAGCTCTAGGAAGAGGAAGTCCCTCCATCTGATCGTAGCCCGTTGGTGAGAAGAGCAAAGACCCATCTCCAACTTTCAGCGAAGAAGAAGAAACTTCATCCAGCATTAGAAGTGCTACCTGGAGAGGAGGCTACAATCTGGAAGACATCAATGACTTCTTCTAGTCTTCAAACAAGGAATATTTCATCCGATCTTAGTTGATAAACCTTGTCTATTCCCAGTATTTTGTCTTTCTTTTGTTTTTGTGACTGAGAACCTTTGCATCATCCCTACCCTATGAGTAGGAAGACAGACTGAGTTTGTCTCGGGTCTGTGGTGTTGGGCCTTGTGTGCCCTCAAACTATTTGACTGTGAGCGAGAGGATCTGTTCCTCTTGTGAGCAAGTTGTGACGCTCAGCTGTTGTAGAGGATATGTTCCTCTGGAGAGCAAGTTGTGAGGCTCAACATTTGTACATTGAGGATTTGTTCCTCATTCCAAGCTGTGTGGCAGCAAGGATCCTCACTGATTTAGTTGGGGTGGACGTAGGTCTCTGGATAGAGACCGAACCACCTAAAAATAATGTCTCTCTATGTGGTTGCTTATTCTTCTTTATGTGATCTACTTCGTTAGATGAATGCTTAGGGTCGTTTGAATCATATCTTATATCTAGCATTTCATCCTTCATCTCTACATTCTGTTTATCCAGTTGCCTAGGTAGCTTAATTGAAAAGTGGGTGATAATCTATTCACCCCCTCTAGATTATATATTCTGCTGTGTCAACAATACCAAGTGGTCTAATCAGGATAAATTGAAGAACCATGAAAATGTTTATGTCCTAAGTTTATTGAATGTTTCTTTGAATACCAACATGTTTCCATTTGTCTCTTCTTGTAGGACGGCAAAGGAACTTATAGATCGGTTGATCAAAGCTCAAGAGAAGGAAGGACAAAAGGGTCTCATGGCTGATGATACTGATCAATACTATGACGAGGATGCCAAAGAGGTGAATTCTGATTCTAAAGACCTTACTCTTGATGAACTCATTGATGCTTATGATGAATTGAAAAAGTAATATAAGAAAATCAAGTCAAAAAATAAAGAACTAAAAAAGAAAGTTGAAGACAATGTATGTAACTCTTCTTGTAAAAAATGTTCACATCTTGTGGAATTAAGTGAGTCTTGCATGTTTGATGTTGAAACACATAAAGAAATGATTGCATTCTTAAGAAATGAAAATATTGCTCTCAAGAATAAAATTGATCAAATGAAAAAAATTGAAAATAAGCTAAAAAACAAAATGAAATAAGACTCTCTCGATCATGATCTTTGCAATGAATTGATTATTAATGATAAACTTACAAAAGAAAATGAAAGATTGAAACAAATGAGCATAGCCATGTCTGAAAGACTATTGACTCTTGAAAAAGGGAAAACTGTGGCTGTTCAAGAATCTGAAAATGTGATTATGCTAAAACAGGAAATAGAAAGCCACAAAATCATCAATGCCACATTAAAAAATTTTTTTGTAAAACCCTGCCTAGGGTTGAATAAGAGAATGCACCCCTTACCAGAGGTAAAGAGAGTAGCCCTTCCACCATTCAAACCTAAGAGGTAAATTTTATTGATATTGGAGAAGAAAGGAACATTATATCAGCCGGATGCTAGGCATTCCTAGCTTGTCCAGTCGAGCAACACCTTTAACAAGCTTAGGTAGCTCATGATAAGCAAAGAAAGAATTACATTTATTGCTACAGGCTAAAGATGCCAGAGAGTCAGCAACTGTGTTGGCTTCTCTGAATATGTGTGAAAAATTATCAGCAGAGTTGGAGATGTGCCAAATATCTCTAACATGAGGGAGTATGATCCATGGGCAGGTTATTGTCTTTGTGATTATCTGAATTAACACCTTGGAATCACACTCAATGATAGCAGGCCGGTCAGAGATAGTGTGGAGATATAGAAGACCATCATATAATGCCCTTGCTTCTGCTATGAGGCTATTGGAGTTACCATAAAAATGTGAGAAGGCAAGAAGGACATTTCCAGCAGGGTCTCGGATAACACCCCCACCGCCCGAAATACCATTTGATTTGCAAGCACCATCAGTATTTAATTTGATGAAGGGCCATGGAGGGCATAACCACTTTATGAGCTTTGGGTGTGGGCAATCTCTAGTAGCAACTTGGATTTTACAATCTGCCAAAATAATCTGATTTTTATGTGATTTTTCCTTGAGACCTGAAAGGGCTATGACTTCCTTTGCTTGAGCAGTGATTTTGTGTAGAACAGCATGTTTAGATAATCTCCTCCCTTCATATTTAGCAATATTCCTAGAGGTCCATAGTTCCCACAGCCCATAGCCAATAATGGCAAGAGTGAAGCAATCCAATTTAGACTGTCGGTTGATAGACTGAATTGTGTTGAGAATAAGGTCTTTGGCAGTTCTACCATGGACTTCCAAACCTTTGGATTGGAGGGCCGACCAGATAAAAGAGGCAATGTCACTGAAGATGAATAAATGGTCGGTAGTTTCCTCAGAGGAAGAATTGCAGCAGTGACATTTTGAGCAAATAGGAATGCCAATGGCTTTTATTCTGTCATCAGTTGGGAGACAATGGTGCATGATTTTCCATAGATGGATTGAGATTTTGGGAGGCAGCCAGCTGAACCATAAGTTATTCCATTTGGAGATATGCTGCTGATCATGGACAGATAAGACTTGTTTACAAATAGAGGAAACAGAATAGTCACCAGTGGACGACAAACTCCAAACTTCATGATCTCTGTCCTGTGAGAGATTAATATTCTGAATAGCAGACATGATGTCATACGGCAGAAAACTGTTAAGTAAGGTATTGAGTTCAGTACTAGGTTGAGTATAGAATTCATTAACTGACAGGTTGGAGTTTTGAATCAAATCAGCAGGAACAAATGAAGCCATAGTTTGGTTACCAAGCCATATGTCATTCCAGAAATTGGTGCTGAGACCATCACCCAAGATATTTATCTTGTGCTTAATGATTAGCTCTTTAGCATGTAACCAAGATTTCCGAGTGATTCCCTTCATGTTCTTGAACTGAACTGCAGAAATGTGATTACCTCGAATATATTTTGCTTTAAAGTAGCTTGCCCACAGTGAGTCAGCATGAATGGCTCTTCATAACATCTTGACCCTCAAGGCTATCTCCATCTGTCGAAGGGACATGACACCCAGTCCACCCTGAGATATAGGCTTGCAAATTGTGGTCCAGCCCTTCCAATGCCTCTTATTTCCAAGGGTGGAGGACCCCAGAAGAAGTTTGCAAAGCTTTTTTCCAAGGCATTGTGTGTGCCCACATGAAGAGAGGAAGAAGCCAGGTAGTAAATGGGGATGGTAGTCAGTACATGTTTAATCAAGCACAGCTTAGCTCTTTGTGAAAGAAATTTGGCCGACCAACTTTGAATTCTTCTATGGATGGAGGAAAGAATGCCAGCAAAGTGCACTTTTTTCTTCCTACCAATAATGAGAGGGAAGCCTAGATATTTATGGGGGAAGGTGTGCTTGGAGAAACCCATTAAATCTTGTAACTTCTTGGCAACTGTATCCTTCACATTAGGGTGTAAGAAATAGCCACTTTTACCAATACTGATTAATTGACCAGACGCCTGTTCATAGATTTTAAGAAGCTGCAGTAAGTTCTTGACTGGGGTGGCTGAAGCTTTGGTGAATATCAGGGTATCGTCTGCAAACAGCAAATGTGAAATGGTGGGACAGCCTCTAGGACCCAAAAGCCATTCCACTGCACCTTTAGAGAAAGCATCATGCAGGCATCTGCTGAGGGTTTCTTTTGCAATAATAAAGAGGGCAGGGGCAATAGGATCCCCTTGCCGAATTCCTCTGGAGGATTGAAAGAAACCTGCCGAGTCACCATTGAGTAAAACTGAAAACCAACAGTTGCTGATCATATTATCAATAAGTGAGATAAACTCCAAGCTGAAACCAAATTTCTGAAGAACTGCATACAAGAAGTCCCATTCAAGTCGATCATAAGCCTTTGCCATGTCAAGTTTGAATATGACATTATGTCCTCTTGTTTTCCTTCCAAGTTCTTGCACTAGTTCTTGAGCCAAGGCTATATTCTCCACTATATTTCTCCCCTTCACAAAGGCTAATTGTTGACAGTATATTATTTTTGGGAGAATCCCTGCTAGTCTGTTGTTTAGAATAGTTGGAATAGTCTTATATATGAAGTTGCAAAGGCTTATGGGTCTGTAATCAGAGATATCTGTGGCATTGCTTTTTTAGGAATGAGAGCAATTAATGTTGAGGTAAAGCTTCTAGGGAGAGGACACTTGGTGCTGAAGACATGCTGAATAGCAGCCACAATATCTCTGGTAATGATGGACCATGCACACTAATAAAAAGCTCCTAAAAAACCATCTGGCCCAGGTGCACTGTCAGAGGACATTTGGAAGACAGCCTCTTTGATTTCTGTTTCAGATGGAGTACCACACAGTAGATCATTATTCGACATTGTGATCAATGAAGGAATGCAATCTAGGATGTTAGCATCAATGTGATGATCCTAAGAAGTAAAGCCTGTTTAAATTGATCAGTAGCAATATTTTTCATTTGATCATGGTCTGAGGTCAGGCTGCCATTGGATTTCTTCAACAGAGGGATAGTGTGCTTTCTTCTATTAGCCATGGTAGTCATATGAAAAAATTTGGTGTTTTTGTAACCTTCACTGAGCCACTTAGTTCTCGACTTCTGTCTCCAAAAAACTTCTTGTTGTAGCAGACAATTAGATTGACAAGTCTTAGCTTTATTGAGAGCTGCAAGATTAACCGGAGAAGGGTCTAGGTCATACTTGAATTCAGTCCTCAGCACCTGGTCTTCAGCAGCAACAAGGTTCATATGCACATTACCATATACATGTTTGTTCCAGCCCACAAGCATGTTCTTAAGATATTTCAGTTTAAGGAATAAAGTTGTGAGTGGGGAGGTGGCAATTGGACTAGTATTCCAACACAGCTCAACAGCTTCTAAAAAATTTTCGTGTAAAGTCCACATTTTCTGAAAGATAAATCTGCTCTTGAATTTACTAAATGAAGGCATCTTAATAAGAAGGGATGCATGATCAGATGCTTCTCTAGAAAGGTGCTCTACTGTGATAGGTAAAGCTTTAAGCCAATCAGAATTAAACATAGTTCTATCCAGTCTAGCCCAAATACCTCTGCTGCCTGATTGGTTATTGTGCCAAGTAAACTTTGATCCCATATATCCAGCATCAATAAGTTCACAATCTTGAATGCAATCTTTGAACTCAGATATAGTGCTCAGGTTAGGAGGATTACCTCCTAATTTCTCATCAATATCCAATACACAATTAAAGTCGCCAGCCACCTGCCATGGCCCAGATATAAGAGCATGACAACTGATCAAAGATGACCACAATGATTGCCTTTCAATTCTGGAGCATTTAGCATAAACAAAAGTGAAATGAACCTGAGGCAGAGAAGAGGCTCCTTGGAGAACAGTTATTTGCTGATCATCCCTACAAATAGTGCAGAACTCCAGTGGTTCTTTCCACATAATCCAGATATGAGCATTATCATCTCTATTGGCAAGGGCCTTGTCCATCCCTAACTTTTTACACATTCTGTCCATATTTGAAACATGAATTTTGGCTCCAACAGAACAAGACACTTAACGTTATGAGATTTCAAGAGAAATTTCACCCTACCTTGAGAAATGTCATTTCTTATACCACGTATATTCCATACAAGAGTAGACATAATTAATTGTGGATGTTTGGAAGATTACCCGTGGAGCCAACCTTCTGCATTGACCTGGTAATGACCCCAGATTGGCCTTTTTGCATGACCCGAGCATTATTGATGGAAGCAGACTGAGCAATGTCCTGTCTGGCAGCTTGGAGTTTCTCTTGTGAGTTGGGAATTGAAAAACCAGGGTTAGTGCCTTCCTTAGCTGGATGATTTGAAGATAGCTCTTTTGAAGGTATAAGAATATGAGCAATTTGCTGACTTCTATTATGAAAGCCATCCTCATGAATCTTGTCTTTTCCTTTAGTATTCCGTTGAGCATCAACAATAGCTAATTCTGGTACAGGGGCAATAGCTCCAACTAAATCAGCCTTTTGGAATGAAGGGGGCTCCGGTGGGCCATCAACCATCTCAGAATGGTTCAAAGAGTCTAATTTAGAATAGTTCTCAGGGTCAGACTCCAAATCCGAGGGAATGGTCCCCAACACTGAGATGCCCTGAGCAGGACTGTGAGTAGGGTGGGCTATAATTGAGGTTGCCAATTGAGTCTTTCCATAGGTGATCTTCGGAGTAGGGAGAGCATTCAAATTCTTAGAGTTGTTCTTTGGATGCAAATCCACATAGTTAACCAATTCTTCGGCAGAAGAGGAAGTGATTGCTTCGTGGATAGTATCAGGGTGGACCAAGGCCCTTTCCAATGAAACTGGCTTCCAGCATTGCTTTGGAATAGAAGGCTTGGTAGCATCATGTGGCATAGTCAATCTCTTAGATGATTTACAGTCAGACATTGAGTGGCCAATTTTGGAACATGAAGAGCAATACTGAGGAAACTCCGGGTAACAGATTTCTTGCCAAGCCCCACCCCTGGGAATCCAATCCATATTCGAGAGGGATGAGATTTGGAGACATCAAGTTCAACACAAGCACGAGCTGTAGCAGTGTTTTATAGGTTCAGGGAGGTGGGATCAATTTTCAGTACCCGACCAATGTTGCCAGCAATCGACCGAAGCATGTGCTCTAGGAAGAAATTGACAGGTAGACCTGGGAAAGATATCCATATAGGTAGAATATGAGAGTCTGTCTCCGGAGAAAAATCCATAGACCACTTGAAGAATCGGAAGAACCTTCCTTGGACATACATAGATTCCCTTAGAAGTAATTGCAAGTAATCTTCATAGTTACGAAACCTCAATAGAAGATGGCGGGCATCCAAGGCACTTATCATGAATTCTTCTTTGAAGTTGCATCGGTTAGAAAGGTGGCTTCTAATATCTAGAAATGCTGGTCTTCCGCGGGGCGTGCGAGCTACGATGGCAAATTCAAACGGCTGCAGGCTTTGAGCTAATTCATCCTTGGTGAAGAACACTGTAGGCTCTCCGCTGTCCGTAGATACAGGGGCATGAATCGGGCCACGCACGACAGGAGGTGACATGGAAGAAGCCAACACTTTCGCAAATGAACGCGCCAAAGGAGACGACTTTTGCACAGATGGGACGAAGGTAGGACAGAGGAGGAGGGTGGAGGTTTGATCATGGGGGGAGGGGTTGAAGGCCCCCCATGGTCCACCATTGTCGGCACAGTTGTCGGCGAAGTCATGAAGGGTTTTCAGTGATTTGACACATTTCCTGTGAAAATGAGATTGCTTCGTATGAACTGCATGTTGCATCACTTGAAAAGGAAATCAGTGACTTGAATGAATCTCTATCTACTTTTGTGAAAGGGAAAGATAACCTGGATAAAATCTTGGGGACCAAGGTGAATTTCCAACATGAAGGTCTAGGGTATGAACCCACCAAAAAGAAAGCCTTTGGTTTGAAAACGCAAGCATCTTTTGTGCATGCATCATGTTCCTCCAACATCTCAAATGGCTCTTCTGTTGAGAAACCAAAGTCTAATTCTCAGGCTCAACCTAGGACCAATAGATTTGATGCTCACAAAAGTCACATGAAGCATGCTCATGTTCCAAAATTTTCAAGGTTGAGTTATTTTTACTGTGGATAGATTGGACATATGATGAATGCATGTTTTGTTATGAAAAAGGATGACTTAGAATCATGCAAAAGAACTATTGCCCCAAGTAGATGAAAACAGTCTTCAAATAGAAAATCTTGTTCTTGTTACCACTATGGAAAATTTGGTCACATGTTGAAAGATTGTTGGTTTGTTGAAAGGGTAAATTAAGTTCCATGCTCAAAATGGTAGACCTCCTATCTATGCATAGAAATTTACCACACTTGCTCACACAAAGAAAATGAGTCAGCATGCACGTTGTCATTATTGTGGTGAATTTGGTCACTTCATGGATAATTGCAGTTGGATGAAACTTGATGAATTGAATGCTTTAAAGAAATTGAATGTTCATGTTAACCATCCGGGACCCAAGAAGATGTGGATACCCAAAACTGTTAAATGAGAACCTTGTTGCAGGGGTGCCTTGAGGCCAATGAAGGAATGTTGATAAATAAAGGTCTCTCAAGGCAAAGGTGAGAAAATTAAGTTTTTGTTTGAAGCTTTTGGTCTAGATGTCAGTTCTCTTATGATAGGTATTGTATTTGAAACTTTGGATAGTTTTGGGTTTTCTTTAGTTGTGTAGAAAGTGTCAAATTGGCTGAAAAGTCATGAATAAAATTGAGAAGTGTGTATGAGGTCATCATGAAAATTGAATATTTTTCAATACGATTTGCGTGAGCTCTTTAGAGATTAACTGAGTATCTAGTATCTCAAATGGTGTGTAGTAGAAGGGTGAATTATGTTCACCTGGAAGCTCTCACTATGTGTGCGTCGGGTCTTCGGACCTTCACTGTCACGCCCCGAATCGATAGCAGCGGGAAGCGATGCTCTGAACGTGGCAGCGAAACAGTCGTAATAATTAGAGCAGAAAATAAATAAATACAATAAATAATATTCAACACATGGATGTTGAGTAGTGGACAGTGGATCTAGAGGGGAGGGGTGAATAGATCTGGCCCTCTTCTCGCAATGCAACCCTCTATATAGCTAGATAAAATAAATTACAGCGGAATATGACTAACTTAATGAAGGACACAACAATTTACTTAGCAAGATGATTACGCAATATAGAGATTGAACCTAAGCATGCATCTAGAACGAAGCAATCACATAAACAAACCACAACACAAAGGATTTTAAGGTGGTTCGGACTGAATCTCCAGTCCTACGTCCACCCCTCACCAAATCCGATGAGGCTCCACTAGTGCCACGCACTGAACCGTAAATCAGAAAGACCTCCGATTGCCTTCCTACTAACCACCGGTAGGGACGTCAACACCGCAGATCGGACAACTTCTGATTGCCTTCCTACTAACCACCGGTAGGGACGATCTCCAGTTTCAATTGTTTGAAAGAAATGAAAAGAGAACAAATACGAAATCACTCAAACAAGATATAGAATATGCTCAAAGTAGAAAGATCTTGTCTGAGTTGCAGGAGCTTGAATCTGATGCTTCGATGGTGTCTTCTTCCTTGAGAGATGATCTTCCTTGAATCTCTTCTAGTTGATGAGGAAGACTATGGATGTAGCTTAGATCTTCCTTTTGATCTTCTTGAGTTGATGAAGAGGTTTGAGGATGTAGTTTAGATCACCCTTGAGATGATGAAGAGGATAAAGGATGCAACTTTATCTTCTCTTGACTTGGGCTTGATCTCTTCTTCAAGTAGCTCGAATCACTTGAGGATTTGATGAAGAACTTCTTCCCGGAGTACTGTTCACGGCTACAATACTTGAACTCCTCTCACCCTTGTAGCCTCCTTTGATCTCTCTTGGATTCACAAATGATCAACTAGGGTTTCTAACCCTCTTGCATGTGTTTTATAACCTTTGAATGGTCCTTAGACATCCCCCAGACCAGATCTACAATCTATGGAAGGTTGGGTGACTTTGGGGTTAAACAAATACAAGGAAAGGGGCTCTTCTCGAAGTGGAAAATAAAGTCAACATTGAAGGCTCGGGGCTGGCGGTCGACCTGCAGCTTCTGGCGGTCAACCGCTACTGAGAAACCTGTAAACGGGCAGTTCCTAGAAATTCCAGTCGACCGCTACTGGACTGGCGGTCGACCGCTACTGAAAGAGTTACAATCTGGGGGTTGCTGGCTGGGGCGGTCGACCGCCCCTGTGCTGGCGGTCGACCGCCAGCTGGGCAGACCTCGGGTTTTCCCGGGTCGATCCGTTAACCTCTTTAGCTTCGTCGCTTGAGTCCTTTAGTAGCATGTTCACATCTGTGGCATCACCCTTGACAGTCTTGAAGATTTCTATTGATTATATCGCTCTTATAATCAAAATTTTGTTCCGGGGGCTCCTCCCCCGGAAACCCCCGCAAGGGGCGCTGCCCCCTCGATCCCCGTGACCTGACCGCGCAGGTCGATCCGCATGCGAGGGCGCAACATTAAGCTTTCACATTTGCCATCTCCACTTCATTCCTTGGCAATTCATTGGCATATCTGTCATGAGCAAAACATCACGTATGTCAGTCATATGAGAGTTAAAACAATAATGACTTATAGTGTTTAACTATTATCAAAACCAAGAATATCCAATAACTCAAATGACCACAAGACGATGTCGAATGACCCAAACCACAGGAAGACTCAAATGATCACAAGGGCACAACAATGGAGGCCATTAATTTGAGAAAAATATAGCTTTATTGATATTTGGAAATTTAATTACAAATTTGACTCAATTTTATAATAATACACTAACAAAAGAAATAAAGAAGATAAAATAGCAAGACCCACTATACTATCTAGACTCAAGAAAATAAAAAGACTCGGGTCTCAAGGCCCTAGGTTCACTCGATCACGCTGACATGGTCCCGATTTCAAGCGTTCCATCTACCGCGTTACCTAAAAAGGATGGAAAAAAGGGGGGTGAGCAAAAAGCTCAGTAGGAATTACACTATATCATCAGATAAATTTAAGTAATTAATCACTTTTCAGGAATGTATAAATAATGCGAGGAACTCAAATAAAGTTAACTAAGTAACCAACAAGATCAGAAGATAAACGATAGATAAATGGAAAGGAATATTGCACGTCGAGATATCAAGCACCATTAACAAGAACTTTCAATGAATGGCCATTTCAAATCAAGTCAAGTCATGTCATGTCATGTCATGCAAGCAGGCACTTCACGCTTTGAAGCAAGTATAGCAAGTATCACGAGTGTTAGCGCAGCGAAGAGTGATATAGAAGGGGGGGATGAATAGATCACTCCCGATTTTAAAAACTTCAGCAGAATATTAGTTCAACGGTTTGAAACCCTTCAGAAACAGCACAAAGAGTATTGCTAATGCAGTCAATAACCAAGACAGAAAGAGTAAGAGCGATTGAACGAGCTGTCCACAGTCAACCACAATGTCAAGCAGATGGAGAGCACAAACGATAACAGCAAACCACCAATGGAGATAAGAATTTTTACGGTGGTTCGATTGTAGTCCACAATCTACATCCACCCCTCACTCCAACTAGAGTGAGGCTTCCACTAGCCACGGCTAGAAACTGCAGACTCAGTCTGCGAATAGGATGCTGCCACACAGCTTGACCAGGGGAACAGCCTCCCCTCTTCCTCCACACGGGAGGGATACAACCAGTGACAACAGTCACTAGCAAACTAGAGACCGAGGTCTCTCTTCCTCCACCCAGGAGGGAACCCACAAGCGACTCCCTGTCACTTACAAACTGGAGGATCAATCCTCCCTTCCTCCGATCACAGGAGGGTAACAATATTCGATAAGGAAGATGAAATGAAAAAGGAAAACATGAAAATCAAAGCACAATAAAACCTCTCTGAAAATAGGAAACAATGTAGCTTCAGAGGAAGCAATTCTTCAAGCCACAGACACTGCTGTCTCTCTCTCTCTCAAAAATATTTCACTCAGATCTGGATGAAATAGAATTCTCTGCTCTCTCTCTTTTCTGGATCGTGCAGCCTCACAAGAATGCATTCTGCTCTTTCTTTCACGATCGAGCTTCTACTGAAAGAGGATGCTCCATATATATAGCAGATGTTGGGCATGTGTCCTTCAGGTTCCCGCCCAGAGAGCACCTCGGATCACGTGCCAGGTACCACCTCGGATGACATGTCCAATCATCAGCTTGAATCATCTACAGGCAGAGACAAAAGGAATGAATCGAATTAGTTCAGTTCAAGCTTTTAACAAGGCGTGTATAGACTTTAGAACAGCATATAGGCAAGTATATACAATGTCAGAATGTATAGACTTGAAAGCCTTTCAGCGACCTTAGTGTATAGACTTGCAGAATGTTGCATTAACATACCAGAGGGGAAAGTGTAATTCATGAAGCAATCGAATGTATAGACATGAAAACAAAGGACAGCAGTGTACAGACTTGGTGATGCACAAGCATAACCACTGTATAGACTTTGATGTAAAGGCTTGAGTTACACTAGCAATGTATAGAGTTTAGGTAATGCATGCAATGCAACACAATGTATATACTTAGTTGCTGTGCAACCGATGTTCAGACATGTTATGCTTGCTGTGGGAGATGTATAGACTCTGCGTCTATCAAAGTATGCACAATGGAAGAAGACGCCTCTTTCCTATGCGTTTATTTCAGAAGTGACGCCACTTCTGGTGGGCGTCAGATTTTGAGCTTAAAAGAGTGTATAGACATGATGTGGCTGTATAGACTAGCAAACCCATGAAGTAGCAAGCCAATGTATAGACACTGCTGTATGGACTTAAGCGAACGCTGTACAAACTTGACAATTGATGTATGAACACTACAGAAGGGAATGTACAGACTTTTGAAAGCTTGAACATTGCTATGTATAGACTTTGTACTTTGAACGACAAAGCATGCTATACAGACTTTGAGACGTTGTATAGACGTTACGAAGCACATGCCAAGGCTGTACAGACTTCAGACTTTGAACGTGTGTGCTGTGAACGATGTATACACTTGGCCCTTGAAGGATGTACAGACTTGAAGAGCCGAAGCCCACGATGTATAGACTTGGCGTTATGAGGCATGCAGGCTGTATAGACTTGCGATGCCATGAAGACAATGTGTAGACTTGTGAAGCTTGAGGCCAATGTACAGACTTGAAGAACCAAAGCCAATGTATAGACTTGACGAATGGCTTGAAACACAGACACGCTGCCAATGTATAGACTTGCACAGTGCTCCCAATGTATAGACTTGGATGCCCAAAGGCAATGTATAGACTTGCAAGTGAGACGCTGAAAGAGACGGTGGATGTTCAGACTTTGGCAGTGTGCAGACTTTTCCTACATGTGAATGTATAGACTTGAGATGAGACACAGCATGAGACGATGGATGTTCAGACTTGGGAATGGCTGTATGGACATTGGAAGATGATGCATGAGACGAAGAACAATGTATAGACTTGGTGTGTAGCTAAAGCAGCGAACGTAGGAAAAGGTTGGAATGTATAGACTTACGTTCGATCAGCAATGTATGGACTTCAGCTAAGCAAGCTACAGTGCAATGTCTAGACTTAATGATACACGCGATGTATAGACTTTGGAATGCTTGAAGCGATGTACAGACTTGGTGAGCGCCAAGCAATGTACAGACTTGGAAACCGATGTGCAGACTTGACAATGCAGTGTATTCATGAGGGCAATGTACAGACTTGAGAATCTTGAGGGAGTCGACCCATCTGAAAGGGGGGGTCGACCCACTTCTGTCCAAACTATGCTGTGTGTGTGTGTGCATATGCCAATGTATATACTTTATGAGAATGCTTGGACTATGCACATGAATGAAGGCCACTCTCGCTGTACAGACTTGATGGAAGGCATGTGCAGTGATGTATGGACTTGCTAAGTGATGCACTGATAGCCACATGAACTTCATTGTCCTAAATGATGAAGCATGAATTGATCTAGAAATAGACAGATTGATTTATAGTGTGAGACATCATCAAAACCGTGGGGATGCAACAACGAGAGTGTGGAATGTCGTAGACTCAACACGCTAAATAGTACTCGGTGCCAAATGCCACACCAAGTCATTCACCTCCCCGGGGTACAAGTACACTTCGGATGCTCCTCCCAGGACCAGACTAGGCCCTAAAATATGACTGCCTTGGCATTGATTTGTTTGGATCATATATCCCACGAAATGTAGACATCCACGAATAAAATGGCCAAGAGTTCCAAAATCAAGCTCATGTAATCAAGGTAAAATGTGTAAGAACATTGATTTTCTTGATATTCTAACAAGCTCTTTAATCGAGAGGAATAGTCATTTAAAGAAATGACTCTTGAATGGATAAATGTTGACAATAGACCTAACAATAGGTCAAAATTTGAGGTACAATAGCCTAGTTAGGCTAGAGTAGCTCACAAGTATCAAAACCATGAAAACACCAATTTCTGGAAAACTGGAATGAGAAACAGTCAGCAAAGGACCGCTAAGATCGGAACACGGTCTAATCAGGACCGCATGCATAAGAAAAACGGTCTAATCAGGACCGCATGCATAAGAAAAAGGGTCTAATCAGGACTGCATACAATTGACAACGGTCAACACCGGACCATTCAAGTGGTATGACGAGCCAGAAAACACAAGTGACCAAGCCTAGGGAAAAATGGTCTTGGACTGGTCGCTAATCTAACCTAGCGGTCCAGAGAAGGCCGCTAAGGTCAGAAAATAGTCTTAACATGACCGCAACCCTTATAGAGTAGAGGATGATCAAAAATCACAATTTCGGTCAATTAGGAGGGTTCAGGACTTAAGGTACAAACCGCCCGACGTCATAGTGGGAATCACAGGCTCGCGGGGGCTTACGGAGGCCTCGGAACATGAACACCTAGTCCGGCGGAAGGAATATCCGACGGAGAGGTAATTCAATGCCCAAGAATTCAATAGCTCACAATCAATAGAAAAATGAGATATTCGGTCCAGTCGCCACCACCGGAGTGGCACGACCTTAAAACTGGTCTAATAAGACAGCAAGATGATAATGGAATAATGAGAAGGAAAGGAGAAACTAACATTTATTACTCTACTCATTTCAATCATAAGATATCAAGAATGATGATCATGGAGGAATAATCATGAATAAGATTAACTTAGATCCTTAATTCTATTTTCCTAGTTAATAGGGTGATATTTAACATAAAAGTCCTACCAGCAAGTTATATAACATGGATTAATCAATGCATAACATGCCAAAATCAAATGAACAATTTACAGAACAACACAGGGTAGAAAACGGTCAAAGAGCAGACCGCCAGAAGCCTAAAATGGTTAAGGGTCAGGCCGCTTACCCAGGTTAGCGATCAAATTACGGCCGCTAGAGAAATAGTGTAAAAACTGGATCCATGTGGTCTATCGGGCGACCGCTAGACAAATAAGCGGTCTATTGGGAGATCGTTAAGCCCCGCGTAGCCCTAATAAGAAACAAACAGTCGGTCGCGGGGCCGCTAGACCATGCAAACGGTCAGTCGTGAGACCACTTGACGCCTGGTGGTCCCTAGAACGACCGTTTCGTTCAATCCGATCCCAGAACATAAAAACGCAAGACACCGGTCCAATGAAAGCAAGATTAAAACATGAATATAGCATGAAAATTAGGCTATTTACTATCAAAATGTAGGTAACTTAAAAACGCACATCATGGCATGCTCAATTTAAAGGTTTCCCTAAGATTTCATGCTATAACTTAAACAAAAGCGAACATGAGCAAAACCCTAATTTCATGCTCTACATAAAACTAGGAATACGCATGATATAGATAGCCAAAATTGGGTGAAATAGGTTCAAAAGAAAGCTAAGGATGAGATCTATCTATCCATGTTATTTAATTAGATTGGGCCTGAGAGAAACATACCTAATTGGAAGAAGACAGGGAAGACGCACTCGACGGAACCCTAATACATGCCGCCACCAAATGCCCAAATTCGCCTAGGTTCGACCACGATAGCCCGCGCCACCAGTTGGATCATCAAATAGGGCTTCATGGTCAACAAAGCCCTCTATTTATAACGTACAAGGAGGCTTCTAGAGATAGAATTGGACTCAAGAGTCCAAGGAAGAAAAACTGGCGAAAAACTCACACTTGATCAAATCCGCACCGCCACCGTCGAATAGGAGCTTCTAGAGTTAGGGTTTTTGAAGGGAAAATGGGCCTCTGGGGTAAATCTAACCATTGGGCCTAGTTTGGGCTTGATTGATTATGAATTGGGCTCTAATTTGGTCACTTAAGATTGACCTATTAAAACAACGAATTTAACCATTAATTCCTTAATTCAGTCTAATTAATTTTTCATTATGGGTCGGCCAGTTGACATTATTTCTAAACACTTCGTTCTCTACAAGAATATTTTTTTTCATATTTTTATAAATTAGTCGAAACTTTGGCCTACGGGTGAAATTCAATTAATTTAATTTATACCTATTAAATTCAAATCATCATAAAAAATTCGACTGCATCTTGGAATATGAAAGTGTTTTTATGTTGATTGTAGAAAATAATTACTTCCTTTTATTGATATAATTTGGCCACTTTCAAAATAAATAATATTATTTAACTAATAAAATTATTGAAGTCATTAAATAACAAGTTAATAGTTTTAATCCGTTTTAATATATCTTACGTTGAATTAATGATTCGATTAGTCATTCTTCTTTTTACAAATTTAGGCTTCCTTTTCTTTTCGCACATTTTTTATTTATTTATATTTATCACATTTCATTCCAATACATATTTCAAATTTTACTTTTATATTTTATTATTTAATCAGGGTGTTACATCATCTCCCACTTCAAGGAATTTGGTCCCCGAAATCGTCGATCGCCAAATAATTAAACTAAGATGATCTTTATCTATTCAAAATAACATGGTAATCATACAACTAATGGAATGCAAAAGAATTTAACTATAGTTAAGAATGTGGGAGAATGATACCTTATATAATTCTTCATTTGATATAAATCAGTTCCAATTCTCCTTGTGTTTTTGCTTGTGGAAGTAGCTTAGGGCAATTAGCCATTATATGATCTTTATTTTCGCAACGAAGACATGCTCCGCTCCTTCGCAGCACTCCTTGATTAGATGACAAAATTTGTGATAGTGAAAATATTTCATTTACGAAAGGTTATTCCTTTTCTTCTTATTACTTTGAATTTCTTTACGACGGACTCGCTACCTTTTAACAGAACTAGATTTTAGCTTACCCATGGACCTTCTCACTTTCATGTCAAAAGGAGCTTAGATACCTGCAAAAATAATTAGAAGGTTAAAAATTTTATTACTCTTACACGTCGTGCTATGCTATCTTATACATATTTTATTACTTAACCTGAAACACTACCCAATCTCACCAGGTGACAAAAGGGAGGACAAGGATCAAACGACCTATTATTTAGGGTAACATATACTTATGGACAAGAACCTAGGACTTAAACAACTGAGGCTCTGATACCACTTCTGTCACGCCCCGAACCGATAGCAGCGGGAAGCGATGCTCGGAACGTGACAGCGAAACAGTCATGATAATTAGAGTCATAAGTAAATATAATAAATAATATTAAACACATGGAGGCCATTAATTTGAAAAAAATATAGCTCTATTGATATTTAGGAATTTAACTACAAATTTGACTCAATTTTACAATAATAGATTCAATAAAAGAAATAAAGAAGAGAAAATAGCAAGACCCACTATACTATATAGACTCAAGAAAACAAAAAGACTAGGGTCTCAAGGCTCCAGGTTCACTCGATCACGCTGACCCCATCCCAATTTCAAGCGTTCCATCTATCGCGTTACCTGAAAAGGATGGAAATAAGGGGGGGGGGAGCGAAAAGCTCAGTAGGAATTACACTCTATCATCGGGCAAATTTAGGTAATTAATCATTTTTCAGGAATGTATAAATAATGCGAGAAACTCAATTAAAGTAAACTAAGTAACCAACAAGATCAGAAGATAAACGATAGATAAATGGAAAGGATTATTGCACGTCGAGATATCAGGCACTATTAACAAGAAATTTTCAATGAATGGCCATTTCAAGTCAAGTCAAGTCAAGTCAAGTCATGTCATGTCATGCAAGCAAGCACTTCACACTTTCAAGCAAGTATAGCAAGTATCACGAGAGTGTAGAATGTCGTAGACTCAACACGCTAGATAGTACTCGGTGCCAAATGCCACACCTAGTCATTCACCGCCCCGGGGTACAAGTACACTTCAAGTGCTCCTCCCAGGACCAGACTGGGCCCTTAAATATGACTGCCTTGGCATTGATTTGTTTGGATCATATATCCCACGAAATCTAGACATCCACGAATAAAATGGCCAAGAGTTCCAAGATCAAGCTCATGTAATCATGATAAAATGTGTAAGAACATTGATTTTCTGGAGATTCCAACAAGCTCTTTAATTGAGAGGAATAGTCATTTAAAGAAATGACTCTTGAATGGATAAATGTTGACAATAGACCTAACAATAGGTCAAAATTCGAGGTACAATAGCCTAGTTAGGCTAGAGTAGCTCACACGTATCAAAACCATTAAAACATCAATTTCTGGAAAATTGGAATGAGAAACGGTCAGCAAAGGACCGCTAAGATCGGAACACGGTCTAATCAAGACCACATGCATAAGAAAAATGGTCTAATCAGGACCGCATGCATAAGAAAAAGGGTCTAATCAGGACTGCATACAATTGACAACGGTCAACACCGAGCCGTTCAAGTGGTATGACGCGCCACAAAACACAAGTGACCAAGCCCAGGGAAAAATGGTCCTGGACTGACTGCTAATCTAACCTAGCGGTCCAGAGAAGGCCGCTAAGGTCAGAAAATAGTCTGAACATGGCCGTAACCCTTATAGAGTAGGGGATGATCAAAAATCACAATTTCGGTCAATTAGGAGGGTTCAGGACTTAAGGTACAACCCGCCCAACGTCCTAGTGGGAATCCCAGGCTCGCGGGGGCTTACGGAGGCCTCGGAATATGAACACCTAGTCCGGCGGAAGGAATATCCGACGGAGAGGTAATTCAATGCCCAAGAATTCAATAGCTCACAATCAATGGAAAAATGAGATATTCGGTCCAGTCGCCACCACCGGAGTGGCACGACCTTAAAACAGGCCTAATAAGACAGCAAGATGATAATGGAATAATGAGAAGGAATGTGTTGGGATTGGTGGGATGGATTCAGAGGGGGGTGAATGAATCTCCCCTTTGAAAATTTCTCCCAATTAAAATCTATAACAATCAGAGATGCAGAATTGAAAACCAACAAAAGCCTAGATCAGCTTAGACTCACACTTCGAATGATGGAAGGAAGATCAGATAGACTGTACCTCTGATCTACTCCATATAAACTAAAGAGATGACTCAGTTCATCTAATCAACTAGACTCTATCAAGACCAGAAACAAACGCATGGTGTGCAAACCTATCACTCACTGGATAGAAGAAACAGATCGTTCCTATGCATACATCTAGCGAATCGAATAAGGCAATCAAACCACAGTAGACAATAAATTTTAAGGTGGTTCGGTCCTCCAGACCAACGTCCACCCCACACTCAAACCAGAGTGTGGATTCCGCTGCCAAACAGCTTGAAAACCGCTGGGCGACACAGCTTGCCTACAAATCGCTGACTAACAGCTTGACCGCTGGGCATTACAGCTTTACCAACCGCTGGGGACTGCAGCTTAACCCGTCCAAAGGAATCCTCCTCTGCCCGCTGAGCAACACAACTTGCTGTCCGAGGTATCCACCTCACCCTTTGACAAACAGCTTGAAGAAAGGTTAAAAATGAAAGCAGGAAACAAGAAATAATAACGACTGAAAGTTGTAATCAATGAAATGCAAATGTGGCTCCCATGGAGCTGACTGGATTGGATTTGATCCAGATTCCAGTGAAGACAGATCTTCTGATGGAGCTTCTCTTCTTCTTCTCCAGGAACTCTCTATCTCTCGTTTTCTTTCCTTCTCTCTCTTTTTCTCTCGATCCTCACGAGCTCTCTCTCTCTCTCTCCTTTTCTTCTGTAACTTCTCTTTTCCTCTCTTCTATGGATCGTGCTAGTTCTAAATCATTTTATGCTTCGATCACTCTACTCATGATCAATTTCTCCAGATGAGATGTCTTCTATTTATAACATCAGAGAGGTGGGTGTGTGTCCTCCACAATTCCTGCCCAGAGCGCCTTGACCACGCGGCAGCATTTCAGCTCACTGTATTACACCTGTCACGATCCTAAGCCATCTCCATTCTTGGATCACGTGTCCATACTAAGGTTCTCGAACATGAGTCCTGTCAGATAAAACTTGATATCAGTTCGAATCAATCTGAAGGAAAGGAAAAAGATGCATCGAGTAGGTTTGAGATTTAAACTAAGCATGTATAGACTTGCTAGTGTGTAGTGCAGTATGCATGTAATAAAGTATGCACAATGAAGGTGAATGCATAGGCATGCCATCAAGGAGTGTATGGACTTTACGTGCATTCGACAACGATGTATAGACTTGCTGGTGTGATGATTCATGAACTTGAACACTCATACCAGCAGCGGTATGCACACATGCACAATGAACATGGATTGCATTGACTAAGCCATGAGCTGAGCTAACGGATGTATAGACTTGCTCAGTTATCAGCAAATGTATGTATAGACTTTCTGTGCCTATGACAAGACGATGCATAGACTTTGTGTATGCGTGAAGCACAATGATGCAAGAATGTATAGACTTTGAATGCCGGGTGAAGAGTGTACAGACTTTGCATGCATGCGACAAGACGATGTACAGACTTGTTAAAGTGATGCACGGACATATCAGCAGAGAATGTGCAGACTTTGTGTATGCATGAAACAACCGAATGCACTGACTATGCTCATGAATGTATAGACTTGATAGCATGCGGCGATGTATAGACTTTTGAAATGATGCACAAACTATGCATATGCATGAAGAGCACTTGGATGTATTGACTAATCGAATGAAACAACGGAGGTTGTACAAACTTGTCATCAACGAATGTACAGACTTGAGTTGATGTAGTCTAGGCAAAGCTCTATACAGACTTTATTCCTTGAATATGCATGAGTCTAGGCATTCACTAACTTATGGCCATCATGAAACATAGTTATATAATGCACAAGCCTAGACAATTAACCCTGCACTGACTTTGTATGCATAATGAACACGCATCGACATTGAATTGAATTGACTGATGAATGCACTGATGCAGTGTATGCATATGGCAGATATTGCACCGATGCAATGTGCAGGAGAACTAACTATGCACCTTATATACCAGAACCCATATGACTCTTCATGCATGCATGGAAATAAGATGCTCAATCAATCATTCATATGCAGACACATGGTGATCAATCATTCATACTCATAGTGCTTGCTGACATCAAAAACCACAGGGGCAAAACAATCTCCCCCTTTTTGATGATGGCAACACTATGAGTCACACAGACTCAAATTATTCTCCCCCTTTGACTTCATCAAAAAGAGAAAAAATTGAGAGAGAAAAATTAAGCAGGTATGAACAGATTGAGATAATGTCTCCCCCTTTGACAAATGAAGGCACATAAGAGCTATTCTCCCCCAACATGAAGTATGCAGGATGAGCACTAGAAGAATAAAATATAAGAGCTCCCCCTATCAATATGAATGAATGACTACTCTCCCCCTGAAGTGCAAGAATAAACTCTGATTATCCAATGAAGCAAACTGAAATCTGCCATCACAGAATAAAGCAGGTGGAAAGTCCACAGAACCAGAACTGGTTACAGAAACAAGATGGAAGATTCCAACAGTGTGGAGAGCGAGACAATGCTGTAAATGAAGTAGATGTAGCCAAGGGTAGGAGTAAATAACGTCAAGCAAGGCACAGGATTTTCAACAGGTGAGTTGACATGATGAATAAGTTGTCACAGGTGAACCTGATCAGAGAGAAATGTATGGCAGGTACCACAGTAATAAGTCTTCATAAGGAGAGACTCTCCTATCATAATGGATTATGAATTAATCTGCATGACAAAATGGGTTTAAGCATGATGTATACCAAATTTGATAATTGTATACAATACTCATATCTGAAATTGAGTTTTAATAAAGGTGAACCAATTATTCATATAGCATTCCAGTTCAATCCTCTTCCATCTTACTCAATTAATCTCAATGACTCCTTTAGAAGTTACACATTGTAGTATTGAGATTAAACACCATTAATAGTATTTGAAGTTAGCTGTTTGCAGAAAAATTTTGAAATATACTCTTGATCAGCACTTTAATTTTCCTGAGCAATCTTGGTTGATCAACATCTTTTTACATGAGACAAAACACGTCTTAGGTGAAATGACCCAGTTACTCAGTGTGATAACCGCATTGCCTCTCGAACATGAGAACAGAGTTAGCAATTGGAGTGTCTTTTTACATGAAGAAATACCTTGATCAGAGGCCGGGATCCCCAGTTACTCAACACAACCATGCCATTGCTCTGTCAGATTTTTCAATTATTTTTATACCAGAGATAACTGTGGCACTTCATGACATAGGTTTACTCCATTTCTTTGAGGGAGGACCCAGTTTCTCAATGATCAAAGTCATTGCTCTGAATTTTGCTTTTCTATTTAGTCAACTTCAGACAGATTTAATGTTTAAGAACAATACTACTAACATGTATCTCAACCAAAATAACCTTGATTTCAAATTTTCAGATTTCAGAAGGTTTTGTCCAGAGATTACATGAAATAGTTGGTTAAAGTTTATTAAAACTTGTGATTCAGATACTTTCGGGTCTTTCAAATTCAAATTCATGAATACATTAGCCTTACACCAACGTAGATCAATCAGTTATTCTTAAACCTGTATAATAGGAGTTTCTTTTAAGATATTATATTTATAACTGAGGTACACAGATTTAAGTCTCTTCAAAATCAGTTCAAACAATATTTTGACAATAGCATTCACTAGCAGAGACAATAACAAGCATGTATAGAAAGTGAGAATTGAAACACATGCTTGTAGCAGATATGATCAATATGCATCAAACAGATTTTTAGACAGCCAATAGCAGTGAGTTTACAAATATGCAGCAAGAGGTATGCACTTGAGCAATGCAATTCAGAAACTGATGACAGAGTCTGGAATTCAATCAAACCAGATTGACAATAGTGACAGGTAAGAATTCAAGTGAGGCACTCCTTCAGCAAGTTAGGAAGTACTAGACAGAGATTCCAGATTAGAGGGAAGTGAGTGTTCAGATGATGATAAATCATAAACCGGTCAAGATAAGACATTTGATAATGTGAAACACTAACACACAAGAATAGAAAGATGATTTAAAAGACTAAACAGGAAGGGTTCAGTTTATGAAAGACTGATGAATTTAAAATGCTCCCCCTCTCTAGATGTAATGAGTCATTTCTTTTTGGATTTTTAAAAATAATGAAATGCTATGCAATTTACTGCATGTATGTAAATGCATTGATTTTCTTACAAGCATTACATGGACACATGTGGCATGAATGCATGCAAGGGCTAGACAAAACTCCCCCTGACTATATGCATTGAATGAAGTTTCTAAATGCAACTTATGCAATATCATTATGCAGGGAATTTGACAAATATGTATCATGGCATGGATATGTAATGCATTCAGCAAACGAAATTATCATGATATGCAAGCATCTAGAGCACACAAATTCAGAAGATAGAATTTAAGCAAAGTTTTTGAGAACTGACCTGAAGAGTGCAATTATGGGGTTTTCATTCTTGAGTGCCTTGGTTTATTAACCCTCTTTATTCATCAACTTCCAAGGCACACCTGCAAGGTAAGATCAATTTACGAATTTGGGGACCCAAAGACTCTTGGGTCTTATTAGTTGAGTGACACCTCTAGCAGGTGCACTCCAGGGTTTCCAAGTCTTCCTATCATCAAAATTCAAATCATGGCAGTTTTTCATGATATGTCCTATTCTCCCACAATAATGACAATTAATGGCAGAGTTCAAATTCCTTTTGACAGGATGAACATCAAATTTTTGTGAGTGGACATTCGTTAAGATATTTCTACCATGAAAATTGGTGTTCCTTTTAACATGCCAACACTCAAAGGCTCGATGACCAACTTTACCACATTCAAAACATACAGGAGTTTTTCTATTAAAGACAGTTTTGTTCTCAAGGATATTCTCAGGTTTTGAACTCCTTTTTCCTCCATGGGCATGCCAGCAGTGAGCTGTAATATGGCCCAGCTTCCCACACTGGAAGCAATGGATCTTCTTCTTCTTATTGAATGTATGGGGTTTTTCATGAATAATATTAGCACTCAATTCATCTTGAACCATTATTCTACATTCATGCATATGATGACCAGATATGCCACAGTAATGACATGAGGTGATTCTTGTGTGTGCATGTAACTGGATGGGGAAATGTTTTGTACTATGCACTTGATCATGAGGTCTAACAGAGTCAGAAAAGGCCTTAACAGCAATAGTTGAGAGTTTGGTTTTCCTTTTACTTCCAGCCTTTTTCTGATTACTTTCATTCTTCAAGTTTTTATCCTCATTTTCAGTTCTCTGAACAGTGAATTGGAAAACTGATGAAGTAAAAGCTTTATCTTGTTCTGAGCTTTTAACAAAAACATTTTTCATTTGATTCCATTCAACCTTCTTCGTAACTGGAATGTAACCTAATCCCTCTTTCTGGACATTCACATTTACTCCAAGCAATTTATTCAGATTAATCTTTCCTTTTACAAATCTTGACAAGGAGTCCTTTAGGTCTTCAATTTCAGAGTTAAGAGTCACAATGTTAGCTTCGTATTTGTTTAGCTCAGATTCACACGCAATCAGCTGCTGTTGCAAAGCATCATTCAGGTTCTTCAGAGTCTCATTTTCTTGTTGAACCTTTATTTCATTATTATTCTCATTTTCCTTCACAACTGATTTTCCTTTTTCAAATGACAACCATCTTTCAGAGAAAACAGTATTAAGAACCATTAGCTTTTTATTTTGGTCTTTAAGATACATGTTTTCTTCAATCAGCTTATCTTGAAATTGATCATTTTCCTTCTTCTGAGCCAGCAAGAATCATTTTCTTCTTTCAAGGAAGTGATTAAGTTTTTCTGCATATTATCATCAGAATCTAAGTCTTCAATCAATTCCTTTAAGAATGCACATTCATTGCACGAACCCTTATCTCAGTTGAATTATTATTCAGGTTCTTATCTTCAGATTTTAACATGTCCAGCTCTCTTTTCAATTTCCTTTTCTCAGATTTAATTCTGTCATACTCGATCAACAAATGTTCATTCAATGCCACCAAATCTTCAAATGAAAAGTTAACAATGTCAGAGTTTACCTGTGACGAAGTTTCTTCAATTTGAATCTGATCTTCATCTGAAGCCATGGGCCATTTCACTTCGTCCCGGCTCCTGTTGACTGCTAACATCTCGACCACTTCGGAGGCATTGCAGCATTTGACTATACAAGAAATTTATCAATATTTATCACCCTTTTGATTAGGTCCAGGGCCCTCTGATTCTCAGAGAATTTTAGTCTGTCTGAAGTTTTTCATAAGGATTTATCCTTTGGAACTTCATAAGAACTGTGTGCAATGATCATCCACAGATCTGGATTAGTCTGCATCACATATTCCCTGAACTGATTGAGCCAATTATAAAAACCTAGACCCTCATATTTCGGGAGATCAAACATCAAAGACATCCTCAGATTAAATCACAAACTTAAATGTAGAAGGGATCAAAAACAATGATAAGAACACTCGTCAAACCAAAACGCACCGAAACTAAATCCAGGAATAGATCCGCAGGTCGTTGGACCCTCTGTGCAGACACCTACTCTGATACCAATTGTTGGGATTGGTGTGATGGATTCAGAGGGGGGTGAATGAATCTCCCCTTTGAAAATTTCTCCCAATTAAAATCTATAACAATCAGAGATGCGGAATTGAAAACCCACGAAAGCCTAGATCAGCTTAGACTCACACTTCGAATGATGGAAGGAAGATCAGATAGACTGTACCTCTGATCTACTCCATATAAACTAAAGAGATGACCCAGTTCATCTAATCAACTAGACTCTATCAAGACCAGAAATAAACGCACGGTGTGCAAACCTATCACTCACTGGATAGAAGAAACAGATCGTGCCTATGCATACATCTAGCGAATCGAATAAGGCAATCCAACCACAGTAGATAATAAATTTTAAGGTGGTTCGGTCTTCCAGACTTACGTCCACCCCACACTCAAACCAAAGTGTGGATTCCGCTGCCAAACAGATTGAAAACCGCTGGGTGACACAGCTTGCCTACAAACCGCTGACTAACAGCTTGACCACTGGGCATTACAGCTTTGACAACCGCTGGGGACTACAGCTTAACCCGTCCAGAGGAATCCTCCTCTGCCCGCTGAGCAACACAGCTTGCTGTCCGAGGTATCCACCTCACCCTCTGACAAACAGCTTGAAGAAAGGTTAAAAATGAAAGCAGGAAACAAGAAATAACAGCGACTGAGAGCTGTAATCAATGAAATGCAAATGTGGCTCCCATGGAGCTGACTGGATTGGATTTGATCCAGATTCTATTGAAGACAGATCTTCTGATGGAGCTTCTCTTCTTCTTCTTCAGGAACTCTCTATCTCTCTTTTTCTTTCCTTCTCTCTCTTTTTCTCTCGATCCTAACGAGCTCTCTCTCTCTCTCTCTCTCTCTCCTTTTCTTCTGCAACTTCTCTTTTCCTCTCTTCTATGGATCGTGCTAGTTCTAAATCATTTTCTGCTTCGATCACTCTGCTCATGATCAATTTCTCCAGATGAAGAAGTCTTCTATTTATAGCATCAGAGAGGTGGGCGTGTGTCCTCCACAATTCCTACCCAGAGCGCCTTGACCACGTGGCAGCATTTCAGCTCACTGCATTACACGTGTCACGATCCTGAGCCATCTCCACTCTTGGATCACGTGTCCATACTAAGCTTCTCGAACATGAGTCCTGTCAGATAAAACTTGATATAAGTTCGAATCAATCTGAAGGAAAGGAAAAAGATGGATCGAGTAGGTTTGAGATTTAAACTAAGCATGTATAGACTTGCTAGTGTGTAGTGCAGTATGCATGTAATAAAGTATGCACAATGAAGGTGAATGCACAGGCATGCCATCAAGGAGTGTATGGACTTTGCGTGCATTCGACAAAGATGTATAGACTTGCTGGTGTGATGATGCATGAACTTGAACACTCATACCAGCAGCGGTATGCACACATGCACAATGAACATGGATTTCATTGACTAAGCCACACTACCAAAAAAAGCGGGATTTCAGACGAAAAATTCAGACGGAAAATTTTCCGTCGGAATATCCGTCAGAATTTCAGACGGATTCTGTCGATCAGAATATCCGTCTGAAATTCCAACGTTATTTACAACAAACAATATATCGTCTGCATTTAGTCTGAAATACAGACGAAATATCATAGATGGTCAGAATTACCGTCTGAAATTTGTAACAGAAGAATTTCCGTCTAAAATCTGTGGGAAAAAATTTCTTTTCCCCAATACACGCACGACCCTCTCACCGTGCCTCTGCGTCCGGGAGACCATCACCCACCCTAGCTAGCTCTCTCTTCTGGTTGTCTCCCTCCGGGTCTCCCTCGGCGATCGGAGATCAGCGATGGCGGCCGCTCCCCTCCGACGATCGGCGATCGGCGGAAGCTCTCCCTCCGGCGCCCAGGTATCCCTCCGACGGCCCTCTCCCTCTCTCACCGTTTCACTCTCCCACTCTCCCTCTCTCATCGTCGATCTCTCTCCAGTGGCCTTCTCTCTGGCACTCTCCCTCTCTCACCGGCCCTCTCCCTCTGACCGGCACTCTCCCTCTCCCACTCTCCCTCTACAACCCTCTTCTCCCTCTCCCTGCGGTGGTCGTCATCATCGTCACCAGGGCCCGCCTTCTCTCCCTCTCCCGCCCTCTCTCACTCTCACTGTCACACATGCACACACGCACATATGCACACACGCACAGGCACGAACAATGGTGTTTTTTTTTGGTTCGGGATCCATCTGGAGGGTTTGGTGGGGGGTCAGCAGGAGGGGAGGGGCTGCCAGTGGAGGGGGTCACTGGGGGGAGGGGGTTGCGGTGGATGGAGAGGAGGGGGGTTCCGGTGGGTGGGGGGAGGGCGAGGGGGATGTCGGGCCAGCAGGAGGGGGGTCACTGGGGGGAGGGGGTTGAGGTGGATGGGGAGGAGGGGGGTTCCGGTGGGTGGGGGAGGGCGAGGGGGATGTCGGGCCAGCAGGAGGGGGGTCACTGGGGGGAGGGGCCAGCAGGGAGGGGGTCGCTGGGGGGAGGGAGGTGCACTGGGTGGGGGGGAGGGGCCAGCAATAGGGGGATTTTGGTGGGTAGGGGGGAGGAGCAGCAAGAGGTGGTCGCTGGAGGGAGGGGGTGCGGTGGGTGGTGGGGAGTGGAGAGGGGGAGGTGCCAGCAGGAGGGGGGTTCCGGTGGGGGGGAGGGGGCAGTAGGAGGTCTGGGAGGGGGTTTCCGATGGGTGGATTAATTAAGTATTTTTTATTTTATTTAATATATTTTTATATTCATTATAGGATAATCGGTCGAGAGGAAGGGAACGAGATATTCGAATATTCTTTTACAAATAAACAGTATGTAAAAATTTAATTTTAGATAGATATATGTTGTTTCATTTTTTTAATTTATGTAATCTTATTTAGATTTATTGTTAGGATGTCTTATTTTTTTTGGATGAATACTTTTTTTAAAGCAAAAAATCAATCCCACTAGCTTCTCCCTAGTTCGTCCCCGTACTAGCTCATACCATACTGTGCATACTCTACTCTGATACCATAATGTTATGACTCAATTCAACCCTTGTAAGATATTGTCCGCTTTGAGTTGAGCCCACATAATTTTATCCCCAAAAGACACCTTCCAAGTTATGGATTCAAATCCTGCATATGTAGCTCATTAACTTCTAACTAGTCTAATTCATTCTTGTCTCAACCCCTATCCATAATGGTAGCTTCACTCCATGGCCACTCTACTCCAGTACTTCTTGTCTAGCTAACCCTTTCTACAGGTAGCTCTCTCCTCCTACATGACTCGCGACGACTAGAACACTACAACAATATCATGACCCGATCTAACCCTTGTGAGGTATATGCTTACTCACCATCCCGGGTAAACGAAGTGTCACTAACAGTGCTAAAAAAGCCAGACAGGAAGTAGCACACAAAAGTGTAATCAGCGGGATTTAGATTAGAGATAGCGGCGATCAAAGACCAAGATGATCTAGCAAGGTCACTAGAAAGGAACAAATGGTCCTTTGTTTCAGCATGGGGCATTCGATAGTAGAGACACATAGAGCATATGCAAACGCCGCACCTGGTGATCTGATTATTAGTTGGCACCGCCGAATGGTAGACCCTCCATAAGAAGAGAGAAGTATTTGATGGAATAAAGGAATCCCATATCTTCAAGGAAAAAGAACACAGGGATGCTGAACCAAGAGTCCTATGAAAGGAGGCAACAGAAAATAAACCGCTGCTATTGGGGCACCAAAATCTCTGATCCGGCGAGTCATTAATTAATATGTTGAACACATTTGTAAACGAAACCTATTATGTCTACAATTCTTTTGATAACAGCAGGAGAAGCTTTATGGGAAACTATAAAGTTGCTTTTATTGCTGTTAACTTTCTGATCAGGAGAATCCTCATAGTCTTTTATGAAAGCCAACAGACATCTGACGTTCTTGGATGAACCATTAGAAAACACCAATGTGTCATCGGCATACAGTAAGTGAGATATTTGCATACTACCACGAGACACATGAAAGTGTTGAACCTTCCCACTGCTAAAAAGGCTGGCAATGCCACTGCCTAAAGCTTCTTCTGCAATGATGAACAAAGCTGGGGCCAAGGGGTCACCCTATCGGACACCCCTTGTGGATTTAAAATAACCAGTTGTCCTTCAGCATAGACTCCTCATCACACCAATCTCCATTGTCAGTTTTGATTTTGTCAATGGTCATTCTAGCTCTCCTTTGTTTCACTTGAAGATGATAGAACTTTGTGTTTCGGTCCCCTAACTGCAGCCAGTTAGCTTTGGCTTTTTGCCCCCAGAAAATTTCTTCAAGGTGAAGGCATCTTCTAAGTGCAGCTTGTGCAATTTGGAGAGATACCATGTTTCCTTCATTAGGATCTCCATCAAAATCTTTTTCAGCCTGCTTCACCTCATCCTCTGCAGTAGCTTTCTTATCAAAAATGTTGCCAAAATGTTCCTTATTCCACTGCTTTATCACATATTTGATAGCCTTCAGTTTGTGCTGGAGGACTAAAAAAGGATTGTAGTGGTCGAGAGAAGCAGCATCCCAGGCCTTCCTCACTGTTGTTTTAAATTTATCATCCTCCAGCCACATGTGCTGGAAAACAAATCTGCTAGGCTTGGACTTTGGATGAGGTTGCTGGATAAGAAGCGGGGAATGATCAGAGGGTTCTCTCATCAAGTGCTTAACAGTAAGGACATGGGCTTTTTCAGCCCAACAATCATTAAACAATACTCTGTCCAGCCTGGCCTTAATGTTCCTGACCCCAATCTGATTATTAGACCAAGTGAAAGAGTTGCCCACATAATCAGCATCCATAAGACCTGGGAGAGCAACGAAGACCTGGAAATCAGTCATGGAATTGATATAGCCCATAGTGCCCCCCTTCTTCTCCTCGGGAGATAAAACAACATTAAAGTCACCCCCCTTCTTCTGGTCAACTAGATATCCTAGGAATCAAACACTTTGTAAATTACTTAGGAGACTTTATACATCCTGACTTTGACATATTTGTCTAAGTTGCACACACAAGATTAGATTGTTATTTTATTAGTCATAATTAGACATCATACAAACACTGAACACAACACATTGGTCTAGTTCTAAACAGCCCCCCTCCCCCTCACCCTCCCCTGGGGCTTGTTCTTTATAAGAGAACCCACCCACCCCAGTTGAACCTTGTCTTATAATGATAAGAAGATATAGAGAAATGGAATGACTAGATATCTTAAGTAGTACATATATACAAAGATGTGGATAAATACAAAGAAATCAGAATTCTCTATAGCAATAGGTAAATACCCAAAAAATTCATTTTATGATTTAAAACTTTGTGGATTTTAATTGCATGTAAATATATTTTTAAATATGATTTTAATAGAAATTTGATGTTAATTTGACTAAAAAATGTAGATTGTTTAGCTTCGATGTTCTTCGTTTGAAAAAATTTGTAATTTGGGTATTATTTAATTTGATATGTGCATAATGATAATTGCGTTGTTATTTAATTTTATGTTATATAAATGCATGGGATATTCCCTGTGAGCTGAGGTGCGTGGGTGCGACCTAACATTACACGTACCTCAGGAGAGCACGTTAAAACCGTGTGAATGTGCCTTCCCATTCAAGACTTTGAGATTGATGTGTATGTTCTCATTTGTTAATGAGAATCTATATATCTACCTCAAAGTCTTGAATTGTCCAGTTTGGACAGTCTGTGAATGTTTGATCGCACTTAGGCAGTCATTTACTATATGTGTTTGTATGGTTTGTTGAGAATTTCGGTTGCGTCTCCTCACTCTTCTCTGATATACCATTATTGATTTTGAGTGTTTTCTTAACCACTTACTTGTAAGTGTTTAAGAAAATTTCAAAATCAATAAATATTTTTGGTATATCGGGGAAGTGTGGGGAGATGATGCCGAAATTTTCAGTAAATCGTGCAGCACATATAGTAAGTGATTGTGCAATCAAACCTTCATGGATGGGTTAAAAGGTGATAATCTAATCAATATTCCTTTTCCAACTGCAAATGGTCTATGATGAACGATGTGAGGAAAGGGTCGGGTGTAATATCATGAGTAATGATTTGAAAGTTAGGATGTGTATTGTCATTTATTGGGTGCAGGTAAAATGTCGACAGATCGTTCATGGATGTATCGTAGAATAGTTGACCGGGTGGTGTCAGATGACTTTAAGCTTGGGGTTGAGAGTTTCATTCAATTTGCATTGGGGAATCCAAATGCAGCAATAGATCGTGACGGTCACATTCGATGCCCTTGTTCAAGTTGTAGAAACTTGAGGTGGTGTTCAACATGGGATGTGCAACATCATTTGTACACGAAAGGGTTCGTGGATGGTTATACGAATTGGATATGTCATGGTAAGCAATTCTTGAGGAATGAGCCCGACAATATTGTAGGCACAAGTGGGTACGTGGATATGGTTGTAGATGCTGCTGGTCCTACTTTTAATGTTCATGAGGAAGTGTCGAATAAGACAGCCGGAAGATTTTATGAACTACTTAGGGATGCTGATGAGCCGCTGTGGGATGGTTGTGAAAAGCACACTCGATTGTCTGCAGTGTCATAGTTGTTGAACTTGAAATCTGAATTTCACATCAGTGAGACTTGTTTTGACCGTCTCCTCCTCTTGATCAAGAGTATGTTGCCTCGAGATGAGAAGTTGCCAGAAACTTTTTACCGTGCAAAAAAGATGGTCAATGACTTAGGACTTGGATATGTGAAAATAGATGCATGTCCGAATCATTGTATGTTATATTACAAAGATGATGCAGATAAGATATCATGTTCCATTTGTGACCATGACAGATTCAAACCTAAGGGGGGGGGGTCAATTCAAAGGCAAAAGATGTACCTTACAAGGCGTTGCGATACTTCCCTCTTGTGCCTAGGCTGCAGCAGCTGTATATGTCCTCAAAGACGGCTTGACATATGACATTGCACACTGAAAGAGTACGTCGTGCCGATGATATAATCAGTCATCCTGCCGATGGTGAAGCTTGGACTCACTTTAGTCGTACTCATCTTGCCTTTTCAAGGGAGTCACGTAATGTTCGATTGGGTTTATGCACAAATGGTTTTAATCCATTCAGTGGTTCAGTGGCATCTTATTCTTGTTGGCCAGTGTTCATGACACCGTACAACCTTCCACCGCACATGTGCATGAAGCGAGAAAATCTATTTTTGTCCTTAGTAATTCCTAGTCCAAAAAGTCCCGAAAAAAATTTGGACATATATCTCAGGCCGTTGATTGATGAGCTCAAATTTTTATGGACTGATGGAGTTGTTACTTATGATGCATATAGGAAGCAAAATTTTATTATGAAGGCTGCACTGATCTGGACAATAAGTGACTTCTCTGCATATGGAATGCTATCTGGTTGGAGCACACATGGGAGGTTAGCATGTCCTTACTGTATGGAAGATACCAAATCATTTGTATTGAAACATGGTGGAAAAGTATGCTGGTTTGATTGCCATCGGCAGTTGCTACCAAGTGACCATCCTTTTCGAAGGAAAAAAAGACTCGTTTAAAAAAAATACTGTTGAAATGGATGAAGCTGACTTGCAACGGGTGTCGGGTCTGCATATGGCGTCACGGGTGCACAATTTACCAGATGTAGTTCAATTGTCTGGTAGCACACGACAACTCCCTAGTTTTGGAAAGGATCACAACTGGAACAAGAAAAGTATTTTTTGGGAATTACCTTATTAGTCAACTATTCTTGTACGACACAATTTGGATGTCATGCATACCGAGAAGAATTTTTTTGATAATGTGTTCAATACGATCATGAATGTTAAAGGGAAAACAAAGGACAACGTCAAAGCACATATGGATTTAAAGATGCTTTGTAAGCGTCTAGAACTGGAACTACAGAACGTAAATGGTAAAACTGTGCAGCCTAAAGCAACTTATGTGCTTCATGATACACAGATCAAGGAAGTATGCCAGTGGTTGAAACAGTTGAGATTCCCATATGGATATGCATCCAACATAGCCCGTTGTGTGAAGGTTAATGAGGGAAAAATATATGGTATGAAAAGTCACGACTATCATGTGTTCATGGAGAGGCTACTGCCCATTGCATTTTGTGATTTGTTGCCAAAGCAGATATGGGGAGCACTAGCTAAGATGAGTCAATTTTTCAAGATTTTATGTGCATCTGAACTCAGACTTCGGGATGTACAAACTATCGAAGAAAAAGTTGTCACAACCGTTTGCAAGCTAGAGAAGATATTTCCTCCAGCATTCTTTGATTCGATGGAGCACCTGGTCGTTCATTTGCCATATGAGGCTATCGTCGGAGGGCCAGTACAATTTCGATGGATGTATCCATTTGAGAGGTATGTGACAATTTTTGTTAACTTACAAGTCGTCCATAGCCGGTACATATCGTTGCCATCTTACTTGTTGTTGTAGGTGCATGCATGAATTAAAAATGAAAGTTCGCAACAAGGCACAGGTGGAGGGTTCGATTACTGAAGCATACATTCTTGAAGAAATTTTGAACTTCGGTTCTATGTACTTTGAGCCAGAGATTCAAACTCGTCGTACTCGACCTCCACGTAATGATGATGGGGGAGTGGATGAATGTTCCGATCGGCTCTCCATATTTAAAAATCCTGGATGTGCGTTCGGACGTTGCTTGACTTGCATGCTCGAAGATAGAGAGTTGCACGCCGCTAAGATATATATTCTTTTGAATTGCCTCGAGATTGAACCTTATGTTGAGTAAGTTCTTAATTCACATTTCCAGAAACTCCATAAGTTGTTCATCCTTCTTCTGCAGTTCATTTAAAGTAGTAGTGCATTTATATTGCAGGCAATTTGATTCAGAATTAGCTGAAAAATGTCCAAATATCCAGGACGTGGAGATTGAAAAAGAACGCGAGAAGTTTTTTTTCAAATGGCTGAGAAACCGAGTTAGTGTCAACTATGAATATATATGTTTGTATTTACGTATGTTGAGGTAATTGATATTATTTTAACTACTCTAATTTGAATATAGGTTGAACAAGGTCTCATTACTGATTAAAGAGTACAACAAATAAGTTAAGGCCCCTCGAACAAGACACGTGCCTATCTAGGATATATTGTGAATGGATACAAATTTCATACAAGGGATTATGGGCGAAATAAGTCTACGATGAACAGCGGCGTATCTGTGAAGGGAAGTTTATACAATGAAGTGGAATTGAACTACTATGGTATTCTTGAAGAAGTCTTAGAACTTCAGTATTTGGGACAAGATAATCATGTATACATATTTAAGTGTCAATGGTTTGATCCTAATTCTGTTCTACATGACACAAATTATGGGATTGTCAATGTCAAGCATAGGTCTAAACATAAGACCTATGAACCGTTCATTTTAGCCGCACAAGCCCAGCAAGTGTACTATTCAAGCTATCCATCATCCAAGAATAGAGATTGGTGGGCAGTTTGCAGGGTTAATTCAAAACTCTTTCCCACTTATGAGTTAACTATGACTGGAGATGTCTCAGAGGTTGCTAGTGCTGAATATTATCAATCAGATGAAGTTGGCGTTGTCGGTTCCTCTAGGTTTAATCTGGACGAATCTGATGAGCCATTGTCATTACGTACGCGAGATGAAGTGGAAGAAGTCGATCCGATGGAGCTAAATGTTGATGTTAAAGGGGAGGAAGAATCAGATGAAGACGAAGAGTTTGAATCTGAAGAGGCTACTATGGATGACGAAGATGATGATGATGAGCTAGATATATCAACATGAGGGAGGCATGTTTTGATAATTTAGTAAGATGATTCTTACTTTTAAGCATAATTTAAAATAACATTTGTCTAGCCTTATATAATTATGGATTAATATGTATTAATTGTTTTGTTATTAATAAGGAAATGGTGCGAGGAGGTCGTACTAGGAGTGGGAGGAGACAAGGCAGTGAGAGGGGTGCTACTCCCTCCTCGTTAGCATCTTCTTCAGACACAGGTATATTTGATCAATAAGTTAGCTATATAAATATTTTAATTATTTACAAACTTAAAAGAATTTATTTATAGGTGCAAGTGTCGGCTCACCACCACTTGTATAGACGCCACCACCACTACTTACAGGTCCTAGTGCCCTCCCACCACCTCCCGCTATAGGTATATCTATTTTAATTTTCCGTAACATGTTGCATTTACTTATGAAAATTAATGCAGGTCCCACCTCGGCGTATCTTTGAATTTCTAGCAAAATATTCATTTATCTAATGTGAATTACTACTTACAGGTCCTAGTGCCCTCCCACCACCTCCCGCTACAGGTATATCTATTTTATTTTTCAGTAACATGTTGCATTTACTTATGAAAATTAAATCTTGCAGGTGTCAGTGGCCTCCCACCTATTGTGCAGATGTCACCCCGACCACCTCCCACTGCAGGTATGTACATTTTAATTATAAGTTCGTAATATTTGTATCACTCCACATGAAAATTAATTCTTGCAGGTCTCAATGGCCTCCCACCTATTGTGCAGATGTCACCCCGACCACCTCCCGCTGTAGGTATGTATATTTTAATTATAAGTTCGTAATATTTGTATCACTCCACATGAAAATTAATTCTTGCAGGTCTCAGTGGCCTCTCACCTATTGTGCAGATGTCACCCCGACCACCTCCCGCTACAGGTATGTATATTTTAATTATAAGTTCACAATATTTGTATCACTCCACATGAAAATTAATTCTTGCAGGTCTCAGTGGCCTCCCACCTATTGTGCAGATGTCACCCCGACCACCTCCCGCTGCAGGTATGTATATTTTAATTATAAGTTCACAATATTTGTATCACTCCACATGAAAATTAATTCTTACAGGTCTCAGTGGCCTCCCACCTATTGTGCAGATGTCACCCCGACCACCTCCCGCTGCAGGTATGTATATTTTAATTATAAGTTCGCAATATTTGGATCACTCCACATGAAAATTAATTCTTGCAGGTCTTAGTGGCCTCCCACCTATTGTGCAGATGTCACCCCGACCACCTCCCGATGTAGGTATGTATATTTTAATTATAAGTTCATAATATTTGTATCACTCCACATGAAAATTAATTCTTGCAGGTCTCAGTGGCCTCCCACCTGTTGTGCAGACGCCACCCCCACCACCTCCCGCTGTAGGTATGTATATTTTAATTTAAATTCTTCAATATTTGTTTTACTGATGAAAATTAATTCTTGCAGGTCTCAATGGCCTCCCACCTGTTGTGCAGACGCCACCCCCACCACCTCCCGCTGCAGGTATGTATATTTTAATTTAAATTCTTCAATATTTGTTCTACTTATGAAAATTAATTCTTGCAGGTCTCAATGGCCTCCCACCTGTTGTGCAGACGCCACCCCCACCACATCGAGGATCAGGTATGTATACTTTAATTTAAATTCTTCAATATTTATTCTACTTATGAAAATTAATTCTTACAGATCCCAGTGCCCTCCGACCACCTCCCACTTGTACAGGGCACACCCCCACCAGTCAGCCACTTGACGATGCCGACAGTCGTCACGAGGGAGGCACGGCCCATGATAGACATCGCCCGTGTTGGATCTCCGGGTAAATCTATAAGGTTATATTACATTAATTAGCCTTCAACTGTCATATATGAAGATTTTGACATTTGCAATTGCAGTATGAAATTTGAACGCCACAACGCTGTCCATCATTCCACCGAACTCATGTTATCACATGTGCCCGGGGCAGCATCCACTTTCAGAGAATTTCCGATGGCCGTCTGCGATTCATTGTACAACATGTTCTTAGTAAGTAATTACGTCATTTAATTCAAGTATTTCCCAAACTCAATTTACAACAGTATACTAAGTGTGAAAAATAATTGATTTACAGCGGTCTTTTCAATTCACATGTGGACATGACGCGGCGAGATGTCGTCGTGCCTGGGAGTCTACTATGCAGTCAAGTTACAAGAGGAAAATACATGAGGCCCGAGCACACGCTAAAAAATTGAGTGGGGGGAGTGAAGACCGACAATTGTGGAAGGCGCACCGCCGTCTATGGATGAGGCAGGAGGATTGGGAGATATCTTGTGACCATTTTGCCGACCCCAAGTGGATAGAAAAGTCCGAAAAAGCCAAAGCAAATAGGGCGTCAAAACTAGGTTCAAATTTACATACGAGTGGGTCCATCTCTTATGCGGCTCATAAACAAAAATTGGTAAGTAATATAACAATTTATCTTCTTACAATTTATCCCAATATTTGACTTTTTTTACTATGAATTGTATAACATGCTGTGGAGCTTAATCGACCTCCGTCGTTCCTCGAGGTGTTCGACAGAACACACAAAAAGAAGGGGACTAATGATTTTGTGAGTGAGACAGCTAAGTCAACAGCGGTAAGTTTATCTACATATGTAACTTGTACCGTTCATTTAAATCGGCATGTAATTCATATGAAATTGACTAGTTATTTTATTCAATTTGTAGGAAACATATAGCCAAGCAGTGACAGAGAAGTACGGGGAGGGAGACACGCAGTAGCCGGAGTTCGATCCGGTGGAGTGGGTGGCAGCAGCTAGCGTACCGAAGAAAGGCCGACTATATGGTTTTGGGTAGAGCCTAGACGCAAGCGCGGTGATATCATCGTGTGCGAGTTCTAGCTATGCCCAAACCAGTAGCAGTGCCTTCACTATACCTTCCGTTGCCCCCAGCGCTTCTGCCAGCGACATGATGGACATGGTCCGATCGCAGATTTCTGATATGCAGCGGCAGCAGCAGCATTTCCAACATGAGATCTCTAGCCAGGTGTAAGTGGTTTTGTAGGCAATCAGTTGCCTCCTCTCCCAGAGGGGAATGGTCCCTCAGCAATCCACCACCACCACAGCATAGGCTACACAGGTGAGTGTTTACTATGTTTTTATTTTGATGGAATTACTCAATTATGTTCATTTGAAATTTTAAAACTCATTTACTTTAGAAGAATTGAGAAAATCCGGGGTTCGGGGGTCTAAAACTTGAAATACCGGTCGGATGGCCGTGCCGATCGTTCCAACACGACCGGGGAGATGAAAGTGACTTGTCAGAACAGCCGGAATCTAAATCGGATGCCCGGTTTGAGCTCGGCGCTCAAAGTTCATTTTTAAAATACACTTAGTTTAAATGAACTGCCAGGTCAGGGCCGGGGGTCTAAAACTTGAAATAATGATCGGATGGCCGTGCCGATCGTTCTAACACGATCGGGGAGATGGAAGTGACTTGTCAGAACTGACGGAATCCAAATCGGATGCCCAGTTTGAGCTCTGCGCTCAAAAGTGCATTCTCCAAATACACTTAGTTTAAATGAACTGCCATGTCGGGTTCGGGGGTCTAAAACTTGAAATACCGATCGGATGGCTGTGCCGATCATTCCAACACGACCGGGGAGATGAAAGTGACTTGTCAGAACTGACGGAATCCAAATCGGATGCCCGGTTTGAACTCGGCGCTCAAAAGTGCATTCTCCAAATACACTTAGTTTAAATGAACTGCCAGGTCGGGTCCGGGGGTCTAAAACTTGAAATACCGGTCCGATGGCCGTGCCGATCATTCCAACATGATCGGGGAGATAGAAGTGACTTGTCAGAACTGACGCAATCCAAATCGGATGCCCGGTTTGAGCTCGGCACTCAAAGTTCATTTTTAAAATACACTTAGTTTAAATGAACTGCATGCTAGGTCGAGTCCGGGGGTCTAAAACTTGAAATACCAGTCGGATGGCCGTGTCAATCATTTCAACACGATCGAGGAGATGAAAGTGACTTGTCAGAACTGACGCAATCCAAATCGGATGCTCGGTTTGAGCTCGGCGCTCAAAAGTGCATTCTCCAAATACACTTAGTTTAAATGAACTGCCAGGTCGGGTCCGGGGGTCTAAAACTTGAAATACCAATCGGATGGTCGTGCCGATCATTCCAGAATGACCGGGGAGATGGAAGTAACTTGTCAGAACTGACGGAATCCGAATCAGATGCCCGGTTTGAGCTCGGCGCTCAAAAGTGCATTCTCCAAATACACTTAGTTTAAATGAACTGCCAGGTCGGGTCCGGGGGTCTAAAACTTGAAATACCTGTCGGATGGCCATGCCGATCATTCCAACACGACCGGGAAGATGGAAGTGACTTGTCAGAACTGACGGAATCCAAATCGGATGTCCGGTTTGAGCTCGGCGCTCAAAAGTGCATTCTCCAAATACACTTAGTTTAAATGAAATGCATCCGATTCGGGTCCGTGGGTCTAAAACTTGAAATACCGGTCAGATGGCCATGCCGATCATTCCAACACGACCGGGGAGATGAAAGTGACTTGTCAGAACTGACGGAATCCAAATCGGATGCCCGGTTTGAGCTCGGCGCTCAAAAGTGCATTCTCCAAATACACTTAGTTTAAATGAACTGCAAGGTCGGGTCCGGGGGTCTAAAACATGAAATATCTGTCGGATGGCCATGCCGATCATTCCAACATGATCGGGGAGATGGAAGTGACTTTTCAGAACTGACAGAATCCAAATCGGATGCCCGGTTTGAGCTCGGCGCTCAAAGTTCATTTTTAAAATACACTTAGTTTAAATGAACTGCATGCCAGGTCGGGTCCAGGGGTCTAAAACTTAAAATACCAGTCGGATAGCCGTGCCAATTGTTCCAACATGACCGGGGAGATGGAAGTGACTTGTCAGAACTGATGGAATCCAAATCGGATGTCCGGTTTGAGCTCGGCGCTTAAAAGTGCATTCTCCAAATACACTTAGTTTAAATGAAATGCATCCGATTCGGGTCCGGGGGTCTAAAACTTGAAATACCGGTCAGATGGCCATGCTGATCATTCCAACACGACCGGGGAGATGAAAGTGACTTGTCAGAACTGACGCAATCCCAATCGATGCCCGGTTTGAGCTCAGCGCTCAAAAGTGCATTCTCCAAATACACTTAGTTTAAATGAACTGCCAGGTCGGGTCCGGGGGTCTAAAACTTGAAATACCGATCGGATGGCCATGCCGATCGTTCCAACACTATCGGTGAGATGGAAGTGACTTGTCAGAACTGACGGAATCCAAATCGGATGCCCGGTTTGAGCTCGGCGCTCAAAAGTGCATTCTCCAAATACACTTAGTTTAAATGAACTGCCAGGTCGGGTCCGGGGGTCTAAAACTTGAAATACCAGTCGGATGGCCATGCCGATCGTTCCAACATGATCGGGGAGATGGAAGTGACTTGTCAGAACTGACGGAATTCAAATCGGATGTCCGGTTTGAGCTCGGCGCTCAAAGTTCATTTTTAAAATACACTTAGTTTAAATGAACTGCATGCCAGGTCGGGTCCGGGGGTCTAAAACTTGAAATACCAGTCGGATGGCCATGCCGATCATTTCAACATGACCAGGGAGATGTAAGTGACTTGTCAGAACTGACGCAATCCAAATCGGATGCCCGGTTTGAGCTCTGCGCTCAAAAGTGTATTCTCCTAATACACTTAGTTTAAATGAACTGCCAGGTCGGGTCCGGGGGTCTAAAACTTGAAATACCGGTCGGATGGCCATACCGATCGTTCCAACATGATCGGGGAGATGGAAGTGACTTTTCAGAACTGACAGAATCCAAATCGGATGACCGGTTTGAGCTCGGCGCTCAAAAGTGCATTCTCCAAATACACTTAGTTTAAATGAACTGCCAGGTCGGGTCCGGGGGTCTAAAACTTGAAATATCGGTCGGATGGCAGTGCCGATTGTTCCAACACGACCGGGGAGATGGAAGTGACTTGTCAGAACTGACGGAATCCAAATTGGATGTCCGGTTTGAGCTCGGCGCTCAAAAGTGTATTCTCCAAATAAAATTAGTTTAAATGAAATGCATCCGATTCTGGTTCGGGGGTCTAAAACTTGAAATACAGATCGGATGGCCGTGCCGATCGTTCCAACAAGACCGGGGAGATGAAAGTGACTTTTCAGAACTGACGGAATTCAAATCAGATGCCCGGTTTGAGCTCGGCGCTCAAAAGTGCATTCTCCAAATACACTTAGCACTACCAAAAAAAGCGGGATTTCAGACGGATATTTCAGATGGATATTTTTCCGTCGTAAAATCCGTATGTATTTGTGACGGATTAGTTTCCGTTACAAATTCCGTTGTTATTAACGACATACTATATTCCCTCTGAAGATCCGTCTATAATTATAGACGGAATACATTCCGACTTTATATCCGTCGTGATTTGAGACAGATATTCAGACGGAAATAATCTGTCTGAAATCCGTTACAAATATTCTTTACCTCCATCGAAACTTTCCCCCCTTCCCCCACGACGGAGCTTTCCCCCCTTCTTCCCCCTTCCCCCGCGATCTCCGTCTCACTCCCACTCTCCCTCTCACTCTCTTTCCACTATCTCCTTGCCAAGGAGAGACTGCCGGTGCCGTACTCGCCGTCGCGGCCAAAGCCGCCCTCGCCGTCGCGGCCAAAGCCGCCCTCGCCATCGTCGTCGAAGCCTTCCTCGTCGTCGTCGTCCCCGCAGAGCCCCCCTCACCGTTGCCGTTGAAGCCGTCCTCGTCGTTGCCATCGAAGCCGTCCTCGTTGTCGCCGCCAGTGTCGCGTTGTCGCCATCCTCCAAGCCATCCTCTCTGGTCTGGTAAGCCCCCTCCCTCACCCTCTCTCTGTAAAACTCTCCCTACCTGACGCGCCTCCACCATCGCCATTGTTGCATTTGTTGTTCCTTTTTTTTAAAGCTTGGGGATCATCAGGGAGGGCGGGGGTTCTAGCCGATCCGGGAGGGGGAGGTTGGTCTGGCAGGGAGAGGGGTTCCAGCAGCGGTTTTCGGGAAGGAGGGTCAAGAGCGGAGGGGGCCGGGGGGTGCTCTGGCAGAGGGCGGTTCAGGCGCGCAGTGGGATCCGGCAGGGAGTCCAGGGTGGGGGCTGTGGGTTAGGAGGGTGGGGGGGTTCCGATGGGGGGTCTGGAGGAGGGTTTCGGTGGGTGAGGGGCTGCTCTGGGAGTGGGGATTTCAGGGAGGGGGTCTCCGGTGGGGGGTCCGGGGTGGGGGCTACTGGCTGGGAGGGTGCGAAGTTCCAGTGGGGGGGAGTCTAGGGGAGGAGGGTTCGATTGCGGTAGGTCCGAGGGGGGGCTGCTCTAGGAGTGGGGTGGTTCAGAGAGGGGGGATCCAACAGAGGGTCTGGGGTAGGGGCTCATCTCTGGGAGGGTGGGGGGTCCGGGGGAGGAGAGTTCAGGCGGATCTAGGGGGGCTACTCTGGGAGTGGGGGGTTAAGGGAGAGGTGCTACAAGGGGTCCGGGGTGGGGACTGCTGGTTGGGAGGGTGTGGGGCCGCGAGCTCACCCGAATATTGCTAGAGGGAGAAAGGGGGTAGGGAGGGGTTGGGATGACTTTTGGTCGAAGGGTGGGGGTGGGGGTGCAATATCACCGGAGCCACTCCGGCGTGTGGTGGGGGTCAGTGGGAAGAGACTGGGGAGGGGGGCTCCAATAAGATGGCATTGGCAGCCATCATGAGGGGGATCAATATGAATGCAGGGCTTAAGCAGAGCCCAAGTGGCAGCTGACAGCTTGCTATGTAAGAGAAGGTGAGTGGTTGACTCAATCTAAGCATTTGGACAGCATAAGTTTTTAGAACACAATGATATTCCACTCTGCTGGACTCTTCTATCAGTGGGTAAAATTCCATGGATGAGCTTCCATAGGAATAGAGAAACTTTGGGGGGAATGTAGGTAGACCAAATGAGAGAGTATGGAAAGGATTGATCAGTAACAGTTAAGTGCTTCCTCCATGAGCTGATAGTAAAATCTCTTGCTGCACCTCTGACCAGTCTTCTTAAGAAGGACAGTTATAGTTGGAGCCCATCTTCTCATCAAGCCTTCTTACAGCTTAAAGAGGCTATGTCAACTGCCCAGTTCTTGACTTGCCTGATTTTTCAGAAACTTTTGTAGTCGAGTGTGATGCTAGTGGAACTGGCATGGGAGCAGTTCTCATGCAAAAAGGTCGTCCTGCCATTCTTGAGGCCATAGATGCTCCACTGAGGCTGAAAGTGATCCCATTTGAACCTTGTCTTATGATGATAAGAAGATATAGAGAAATGGAATGACCACACATCTTAAGTAGTACATATATACAAAGATGTGGATAAATGCAAAGAAATCAGAATTCTCTATAGCAATAGGTAAATACCCAAAAAATTCATTTTGTGATTTAAAACTTTGTGGATTTTTATTGCATGTAAATATATTTTTAAATCTGATTTTAATAGAAATTTGATGTTAATTTGACTAAAAAATGTAGATTGTTTAGCTTCGATGTTCTTCATTTGAAAAATTTTGTAATTTGGGTGTTATTTAATTTGATATGTCCATAATGATAATTGCGTTGTTATTTAATTTTATGTTATATAAATGCATGGGGTATTCCCTGTGAGCTGAGGTGCGTGGGTGCGACCTAACATTACACGCACCTCAGGAGAGCGCGTTAAAACCGTGTCAATGTGCCTTCCCGTTCAAGACTTTGGGTTTGATGTGTATGTTCTCATTTGTTTATGAGAATATATATATCTACCTCAAAGTCTTGAATTGTCCCGTTTGGACAGTCTGTGAATGTTTGATCGCACTTAGGCAGTCATTTACTATATGTGTTTGTATGGTTTGTTGAGAATTTCGGTTGTGTCTCCTCACTCTTCTCTGATATACCATTATTGATTTTGAGTGTTTTCTTAACCACTTACTTGTAAGTGTTTAAGAAAATTTCAAAATCAATAAATATATTTGGTATATCGGAGAAGTGTGGGGAGATGATGCCGAAATTTTTAGCAAATCGTGCAGCACATATAGTAAGTGATTGTGCGATCAAACCTTCATGGATGGGTTAAAAAGTGATAATCTAATCAATATTCCTCTTCCAACTGCAAATGGTCTATGATGAACGATGTGAGGAAAGGGTCGGGTGTAATATTATGAGTAATGATTTGAAAGTTAGGATGTGTATTGTCATTTATTGGGTGCAGGCAAAATGTCGACAGATCGTTCATGGATGTATCGTAGAATAGTTGACCGGGTGGTGTCAGATGACTTTAAGCTTGGGGTTGAGAGTTTCATTCAATTTGCATTGGGGAATCCAAATGCAGCAATAGATCGCGACGGTCACATTCGATGCCCTTGTTCAAGTTGTAGAAACTTGAGGTGGTGTTCAACATGGGATGTGCAACATCATTTGTACACGAAAGGGTTCGTGGATGGTTATACGAATTGGACGTGTCATGGTGAGCAATTCTTGAGGTATGAGCCCGACAATATTGCAGGCACAAGTGGGTACGTGGATATGGTTGTAGATGCTGCTGGTCCTAGTTTTAATATTCACGATGAAGCGCCGAATAAGACAGCCGGAAGATTTTATGAACTACTTAGGGATGCTGATGAGCCGCTGTGGGATGGTTGTGAAAATCACACTCGATTGTCTGCAGTGTCACAGTTGTTGAACTTGAAATCTGAATTTCACATCAGTGAGACTTGTTTTGACCGTCTCCTCCTCTTGATCAAGAGTATGTTGCCTCGAGACGAGAAGTTGCCAGAAACTTTTTACCGTGCAAAAAAGATGGTCAATGACTTAGGACTTGGATATGTGAAAATAGATGCATGTCCGAATCATTGTATGTTATATTACAAAGATGATGCAGATAAGATATCATGTTCCATTTGTGGCCATGACAGATTCAAACCTAAGGGGGGGGGTCAATTCAAAGGCAAAAGATGTACCTTACAAGGCGTTGCGATACTTCCCTCTTGTGCCTAGGCTGCAGCGACTGTATATGTCCTCAAAGACGGCTCGGCATATGACATGGCACACCGAAAGAGTACGTCGTGCCGATGATATAATCAGTCATCCTGCCGATGGTGAAGCTTGGACTCACTTTAGTCGTACTCATCTTGCCTTTTCAAGGGAGTCACGTAATGTTCGATTGGGTTTATGCACAGATGGCTTTAATCCATTCGGTGGTTCAGTGGCAGCTTATTCTTGTTGGCCAGTGTTCATGACACCGTACAACCTTCCGCCGCACATGTGCATGAAGCGAGAAAATCTGTTTTTGTCCCTAGTAATTCCTGGTCCAAAAAGTCCCGGAAAAAATTTGGACATATATCTCAGGCCGTTGATTGATGAGCTCAAATTTGTATGGACTGATGGAGTTGTTACTTATGATGCATATAGGAAGAAAAATTTTATTATGAAGGCTGCACTGATGTGGACAATAAGTGACTTCCCTGCATATGGAATGCTATCTGGTTGGAGCACACATGGGAGGCTAGCATGTCCTTACTGTATGGAAGATACCAAATCATTTGTATTGAAACATGGGGGGAAAAGCTGCTGGTTTGATTGCCATCGGCGGTTGCTACCAAGTGACCATCCTTTTCGAAGGCAAAAAGACTCGTTTAAAAAAAATACTGTTGAAATGGATGAAGCTGACTTGCAACGGGTGTCGGGTCTACATATGGCGTCACGGGTGCACAATTTACCAGATGTAGTTCAATTGTCTGGTAGCACACGGCAACTCCCTAATTTTGGAAAGGATCACAACTGGGTCAAGAAAAGTATTTTTTGGGAATTACCTTATTGGTCAACTCTTCTTGTACGACACAATCTGGATGTCATGCATACCGAGAAGAATTTTTTTGATAATGTGTTCAATACGATCATGAATGTTAAAGGGAAAACAAAGGACAACGCCAAAGCACGTATGGATTTAAAGATGCTTTGTAGACGTCCAGAACTGGAACTACAAAGTGTCAATGGCAAAACTGTGCAGCCTAAAGCAACTTATGTGCTTCATGATACACAGATCAAGGAAGTATGCCAGTGGTTGAAACAACTGAGATTCCCAGATGGATATGCATCCAACATAGCCCGTTGTGTGAATGTTAATGAGGGGAAAATATATGGTATGAAAAGTCACGACTGTCATGTGTTCATGGAGAGGCTACTGCCCATTGCATTTCGTGATTTGTTGCCAAAGCAGATATGGGGAGCACTAGCTGAGATGAGTCAATTTTTCAAGATTTTATGTGCATCTGAACTCAGACTTCGGGATGTACAAACTATCGAACAAGAAGTTGTCACAACCATTTGCAAGCTAGAGAAGATATTTCCTCCGGCATTCTTTGATTCGATGGAGCACCTGGTCGTTCATTTGCCATATGAGGCTATCGTCGGAGGTCCAGTACAATTTCGATGGATGTATCCATTTGAGAGGTATGTGACAATTTTTGTTAACTTATAAGTCGTCCATAGCCGCTACATATTGTTGCCATCTGACTTGTTGTTGTAGGTGCATGCATGAATTAAAAATGAAAGTTCGCAACAAGGCACAGGTGGAGGGTTCGATTGCTGAGGCATACATTCTTGAAGAAATTTCGAACTTCTGTTCTATGTACTTTGAGCCAGAGATTCAAACTCGTCGTACTCGACCTCCACGTAATGATGATGGGGGAGTGGATGAATCGTCCGATCGGCTCTCCATATTTAAACATCCTGGACGTGCGTTCGGACGTTGCTTGACTCGCACGCTCGAAGATAGAGAGTTGCACGCCGCTGAGATATATATTCTTTTGAATTGCCTCGAGATTGAACCTTATGTTGAGTAAGATCTTAATTCACATTTCCAGCAACTCCATAAGTCTATACATCCTCAAAGTCTATACAACATTGACTTCACAAAGTCTATACATTGGCTTCCTCAAAGTCTATACATTGGCTTCCTCAAAGTCTATACATCCTCAAAGTCTATACATTGGCTTCCTCAAAGTCTATACATTCACTTCCTCAATGTCTATACATTGGCTTCCTCAAAGTCTATACATTCACTTCCTCAAAGTCTATACATTGGCTTCCTCAAAGTCTATACAACATTGACTTCACAAAGTCTATACATTGGCTTCCTCAAAGTCTATACATCCTCAAAGTCTATACATTGGCTTCCTCAAAGTCTATACATTGGCTTCCTCAAAGTCTATACATCCTCAAAGTCTATACATTGGCTTCCTCAAAGTCTATACATTGACTTCCTCAAAGTCTATACATTCACTTCCTCAAAGTCTATACATTGGCTTCCTAAAGTCTATACATTGGCTTCACAAAGTCTATACATTGGCTTCCTCAAAGTCTATACAACATTGACTTCACAAAGTCTATACATTGGCTTCCTCAAAGTCTATACATCCTCAAAGTCTATACATTGGCTTCCTCAATGTCTATACATTCACTTCCTCAAAGTCTATACATTGGCTTCCTCAAAGTCTATACAACATTGACTTCACAAAGTCTATACATTGGCTTCCTCAAAGTCTATACATCCTCAAAGTCTATACATTGGCTTCCTCAAAGTCTATACATTGACTTCCTCAAAGTCTATACATTGGCTTCCTCAAAGTCTATACAACATTGACTTCACAAAGTCTATACATTGGCTTTATCAAATTTTTTAATCATTTTTTTTACGGGGTGCTACATTTATATTGCAGACAATTTGATTCAGAATTAGCTGAAAAATGTCCAAATATCCAGGATGTGGAGATTGAAAAAGAACGCGAGAAGTTTTTTTCCAAATGGCTAAGAAACCGAGTTAGTGTGAACTCTGAATATATATGTTTGTATTTACGTATGTTGAGGTAATTGTTATTATTTTAACTACTCTAATTTGAATATAGGTTGAACAAGGTCTCATTACTGATCAAAGAGTACAACAGATAAGTTATGGCCCCTCGAACCAGACACGTGCCTATCCGGGATATATTGTGAATGGATACAAATTTCATACAAGGGATTATGGGCGAAATAAGTCTACGATGAACAGCGGCGTATGTGTGAAGGGAAGTTTATACAATGAAATGGAATTGGACTACTATGGTATTCTTGAAGAAGTCTTAGAACTTCAGTATTTGGGACAAGACAATCATGTATACATATTTAAGTGTCAATGGTTTGATCCTAATTCTGTTCTACATGACACAAATTATGGGATTGTCAATGTCAAGCATAGGTTTAAACTTAAGACCTATGAACCGTTCATTTTAGCCGCACAAGCCCAGCAAGTGTACTATTCAAGCTATCCATCATCCAAGAATAGAGATTGGTGGGCAGTTTGCAGGGTTAATTCAAAACTCTTTCCCACTTATGAGTTAACTATGAGTGGAGATGTCTCAGAGGTTGCTCGTGCTGAATATTATCAATCAGACGAAGTTGGCGTTGTCGGTTCCTCTAGGTTTAATATGGACGAATCTGATGAGCCACTGTCATTACGTACGCGAGATGGCGTGGAAGAAGTCGATCCGACGGAGCTAAATGTTGATGTTAGAGGGGAGGAAGAATCAGATGAAGACGAAGATTTTGAATCTCATGAGACTACTATGGATGACGAAGATGATGAAGTTGAGCTAGATATATCAACATGAGGGAGGCATGTTTTGATAATTTAGTAAGAAGATTCTTACTTTTAAGCATAATTTTAAATAACATTTGTCTAGCCTTATATAATTGTGGATTAATATGTATTAATTGTTTTGTTATTCATAAGGAAATGGTGCGAGGAGGTCGTACTAGGGGTGGGAGGAGATCTAGCAGTGAGAGGGGCACTACTACCTCCTCGCTACCATCTTCTTCAGACACAGGTATATTTGATCAATAAGTTAGCTATATAAATATTTTAATTATTTACAAACTTAAAAGAATTTATTTATAGGTGCAAGTGTCGGCTCACCACCACTTGTACATACGCCACCACCTCCCGCTACAGGTATGTATATTTTAATTTAAATTCTTGAACATTTGTTCTACTTATGAAAATAAGTTCTTGCAGGTCTCAGTGGCCTCCCACCTGTTGTGCATACGCCACTCCCACCACCTCCCGCTGCAGGTATGTATATTTTAATTATATGTTCGCAATATTTGTATCACTCCACATGACAATAAATTCTTGCAGGTCTCAGTGGCAAAAAGACTCGAGGATCATGTATGTATATTTTAATTTAAATTCTTCAATATTTGTTCTACTTATGACAATAAATTCTTGCAGGTCTCAGTGGCCTCCCACCTGTTGTGCATAGGCCACCCCCACCACCTCCCGCTGCAGGTATGTATATTTTAATTATATGTTCGCATTATATGTATCACTCCACATGACAATAAATTCTTGCAGGTCTCAGTGCCCTCCCACCTGTTGTGCATACGCCACCCCCACCACCTCCCGCTGCAGGTATGTATATTTTAATTATATGTTCGCAGTATATGTATCACTCCACATGACAATAAATTCTTGCAGGTCTCAGTGCCCTCCCACCTGTTGTGCATACGCCACCCCCACCACCTCCCGCTGCAGGTATGTATATTTTAATTATATGTTCGCATTATATGTATCACTCCACATGACAATAAATTCTTGCAGGTCTCAGTGCCCTCCCACCTGTTGTGCATACGCCACCCCCACCACCTCCCGCTGCAGGTATGTATATTTTAATTATATGTTCGCAGTATATGTATCACTCCACATGACAATAAATTCTTGCAGGTCTCAGTGGCCTCCCACCTGTTGTGCATACGCCACCCCCACCACCTCCCGCTGCAGGTATGTATATTTTAATTATATGTTCGCAGTATATGTATCACTCCACATGACAATAAATTCTTGCAGGTCTCAGTGCCCTCCCACCTGTTGTGCATACGCCACCCCCACCACCTCCCGCTGCAGGTATGTATATTTTAATTATATGTTCACAGTATATGTATCACTCCACATGACAATAAATTCTTGCAGGTCTCAGTGCCCTCCCACCACCTCCCACTTGTACAGGGCCCACCCCCACCAGTCAGCCCCTTGACGATGTCGGCAGTTGTCACGAGGGAGGCACGACCCATGATAGACGTCGCCCGTGTTGGGTATCCGGGTAAATCTATAAGGTTATATTACATTAATTAGCCCTCAACTGTCTAATATGAATATTTTGACATTTGCAATTGCAGTATGAAATTTGAACCCCATAGCGCTGTCCATCATTCCACCGAACTCATGTTGGCACATGTGCCCGGGGCAGCTTCCACTTTCAGAGATTTTCCGATGTCCGTCCGCGATTCATTGTACAACATGTTCTTAGTAAGTAATTACGTCATTTAATTCAAGTATTTCCCAAAGTCAATTTACAACTTTATACTAAGTGTGAAAAGCAATTGATTTACAGCGGTCTTTTCAATTCACATGTGGACATGACGCGGCGAGATGTCGTCGTGCCTGGGAGTCTACTATGCTCTCAAGTTACAAGAGGAGAATACATGAGGCCCGAGCACACGCTAAAAAATTGAGTGGGGGGAGTGAAGACCGACAATTGTGGAAGGCGCATCGCCCTCTATGGATGAGGCAGGAGGATTGGGAGATATCTTGTGACCATTTTGCCGACCCCAAGTGGATAGAAAAGTCCGAAAAAGCCAAAGCAAACAGGACGTCAAAACCAGGTTCAAATTTGCATACGAGTGGGTCCATCTCTTATGCGGCTCATAAACAAAAATTGGTAAGTAATATACCAATTTATCTTCTTACAATTTATCCCAATATTTGACTTTTTTTTTACTATGAATTGTATAACAGGCTGTGGAGCTTAATCGACCTCCGTCGTTCCTCGAGGTGTTCGACAGAACACACAAAAAGAAGGGGACTAATGATTTTGTGAGTGACACAGCTAAGTCAGCAGCGGTAAGTTTATCTACATATGTAACTTGTACCGTTCATTTAAATTGGCATGTAATTCATATGAAATTGACTAGTTATTTTATTCAATTTGTAGGAAACATATAGCAAAGCAGTGACAGAGAAGTACGGGGAGGGAGACACGCAGCAGCCGGAGTTCGATCCGGTGGAGTGGGTGGCAGCAGCTGGCGTACCGAAGAAAGGCCGACTATATGGTTTTGGGGAGAGCCTAGACGCAAGCGCGGTGACATCAGCGTGTGCGAGTTCTAGCTATACTTCTTCCAGTGGCAGTGCCTTCACTATACCTTCCGTTGCCCCCAGCGCTTCTGCCAGCGACATGATGGACATGGTCCGATCGCAGATTTCTGATATGCAGCGGCAGCAGCAGCATTTCCAGCAAGAGATCTCTAGCCAAGTGTCAGTATTCTTGCAGGCAATTAGTGGCCTCCTCTCCCAGAGCGGAATGGTCCCTCAGAAATCAACCACCACCACACCACAGCCCGCACAGGTGAGTGTTTACTATGTTTTTATTTTGATGGAATTACTCAATTATGTTCATTATTAATTTTAAAACTCATTTACTTCAGAAGAATTGAGAAAATCCGGGGGCCGGGGGTCTAAAACTTGAAATACCGGCCGGATGGCCGTGCCGATCATTCCAACACTACCGGGGAGATGAAAGTGACTTGTCAGAACTGACGGAATCCAAATCGGATGTCCGGTTTGAGCTCGGCGCTCAAAGTTCAGTTTTAAAATACACTTAGTTTAAATGAACTACCAGGTCGGGTCCGGGGGTCTAAAATTGGAAATACCGGTCGGACGGCCGTGCCGATCATTCCAACGCGACCGGGGAGATGAAAGTGACTTGTCAGAACTGACGGAATCCAAATCGGATGTCCGGTTTGAGCTCGGCGCTCAAAGTTCAGTTTTAAAATACACTTAGTTTAAATGAACTACCAGGTCGGGTCCGGGGGTCTAAAATTGAAATACCGGTCGGACGGCCGTGCCGATCATTCCAACACTACCGGGGAGATGAAAGTGACTTGTCAGAACTGACGGAATCCAAATCGGATGTCCGGTTTGAGCTCGGCGCTCAAAGTTCAGTTTTAAAATACACTTAGTTTAAATGAACTATCAGGTCGGGTCCGGGGGTCTAAAATTGAAATACCGGTCGGACGGCCATGCCGATCATTCCAACAGCGACCGGGGAGATGAAAGTGACTTGTCAGAACTGACGGAATCCAAATCGGATGCCCGGTTTGAGCTCGGCGCTCAAAGTTCAGTTTTAAAATACACTTAGTTTAAATGAACTATCAGGTCGGGTCCGGGGGTCTAAAATTGGAAATACCGGTCGGACGGCCGTGCCGATCATTCCAACGCGACCGGGGAGATGAAAGTGACTTGTCAGAACTGACGGAATCCAAATCGGATGCCCGGTTTGAGCTCGGCGCTCAAAGTTCAGTTTTAAAATACACTTAGTTTAAATGAACTACCAGGTCGGGTCCGGGGTCTAAAATTGGAAATACCAGTCGGACGGCCGTGCCGATCATTCCAACACGACCGGGGAGATGAAAGTGACTTGTCAGAACTGACGGAATCCAAATCGGATGTCCGGTTTGAGCTCGGCGCTCAAAGTTCAGTTTTAAAATACACTTAGTTTAAATGAACTAGCAGGTCAGGTCCGGGGGTCTAAATTAGAAAGTACCAGTCGGACGGCCGTGCCGATCATTCCAACGCGACCGGGGAGATGAAAGTGACTTGTCAGAACTGACGGAATCCAAATCGGATGCCCGGTTTGAGCTCGGCGCTCAAAGTTCAGTTTTAAAATACACTTAGTTTAAATGAACTACCAGGTCGGGTCCGGGGGTCTAAAATTGGAAATACCGTCGGACGGCCGTGCCGATCATTCCAACACGACCGGGAAGATGAAAGTGACTTGTCAGAACTGACGGAATCCAAATCGGATGTCCGGTTTGAGCTCGACGCTCAAAGTTCAGTTTTAAAATACACTTAGTTTAAATGAACTATCAGGTCGGGTCCGGGGGTCTAAAATTGGAAATACCGGTCGGACGGCCGTGCCGATCATTCCAACGCGACCGGGAGATGAAAGTGACTTGTCAGAACTGACGGAATCAAATCGGATGCCCGGTTTGAGCTCGGCGCTCAAAGTTCAGTTTTAAAATACACTTAGTTTAAATGAACTACCAGGTCGGGTCCGGGGGTCTAAAATTGGAAATACCGGTCGGACGGCCGTGCCGATCATTCCAACACGACCGGGGAGATGAAAGTGACTTGTCAGAACTGACGGAATCCAAATCGGATGTCCGGTTTGAGCTCGGCGCTCAAAGTTCAGTTTTAAAATACACTTAGTTTAAATGAACTATCAGGTCGGGTCCGGGGGTCTAAAATTGGAAATACCGGTCGGACGGCCGTGCCGATCATTCCAACGCGACCGGGGAGATGAAAGTGACTTGTCAGAACTGACGGAATCCAAATCGGATGCCCGGTTTGAGCTCGGCGCTCAAAGTTCAGTTTTAAAATACACTTAGTTTAAATGAACTATCAGGTCGGGTCCGGGGGTCTAAAATTGGAAATACCGGTCGGACGGCCGTGCCGATCATTCCAACGCGACCGGGGAGATGAAAGTGACTTGTCAGAACTGACGGAATCCAAATCGGATGCCCGGTTTGAGCTCGGCGCTCAAAGTTCAGTTTTAAAATACACTTAGTTTAAATGAACTACCAGGTCGGGTCCGGGGGTCTAAAATTGGAAATACCGGTCGGACGGCCGTGCCGATCATTCCAACACGACCGGGGAGATGAAAGTGACTTGTCAGAACTGACGGAATCCAAATCGGATGTCCGGTTTGAGCTCGGCGCTCAAAGTTCAGTTTTAAAATACACTTAGCTTAAATGAACTGCCAGGTCGGGTCCGGGGGTCAAAAACTTGAAATACAAGTCGGACGGCCGTGCCGATCATTCCAACGCGACCGGGGAGATGAAAGTGACTTGTCAGAACTGACGGAATCCAAATCGGATGCCCGGTTTGAGCTCGGCGCTCAAAGTTCAGTTTTAAAATACACTTAGTTTAAATGAACTACCAGGTCGGGTCCGGGGGTCTAAAATTGGAAATACCGGTCGGACGGCCGTGCCGATCATTCCAACACGACCGGGGAGATGAAAGTGACTTGTCAGAACTGACGGAATCCAAATCGGATGTCCGGTTTGAGCTCGGCGCTCAAAGTTCAGTTTTAAAATACACTTAGCTTAAATGAACTGCCAGGTCAGGTCCGGGGGTCAAAAACTTGAAATACAAGTCGGACGGCCGTGCCGATCATTCCAACGCGGCCGGGAGATGAAAGTGACTTGTCAGAACTGACGGAATCCAAATCGGATGCCCGGTTTGAGCTCGGCGCTCAAAGTTCAGTTTTAAAATACACTTAGTTTAAATGAACTACCAGGTCGGGTCCGGGGGTCTAAAATTGGAAATACCGGTCGGACGGCTATGCCGATCATTCCAACACGACCGGGGAGATGAAAGTGACTTGTCAGAACTGACGGAATCCAAATCGGATGTCCGGTTTGAGCTCGGCGCTCAAAGTTCAGTTTTAAAATACACTTAGTTTAAATGAACTATCAGGTCGGGTCCGGGGGTCTAAAATTGGAAATACCGGTCGGACGGCTGTGCCGATCATTCCAACGCGACCGGGGAGATGAAAGTGACTTGTCAGAACTGACGGAATCCAAATCGGATGCCCGGTTTGAGCTCGACGCTCAAAGTTCAGTTTTAAAATACACTTAGTTTAAATGAGGTCGGGTCCGGGGGTCTAAAATTGGAAATACCGGTCGGACGGCCGTGCCGATCATTCCAACACTACCGGGGAGATGAAAGTGACTTGTCAGAACTGACGGAATCCAAATCGGATGTCCGGTTTGAGCTCGGCGCTCAAAGTTCAGTTTTAAAATACACTTAGTTTAAATGAACTATCAGGTCGGGTCCGGGGGTCTAAAATTGGAAATACCGGTCGGACGGCTGTGCCGATCATTCCAACGCGACCGGGGAGATGAAAGTGACTTGTCAGAACTGACGGAATCCAAATCGGATGCCCGGTTTGAGCTCGGCGCTCAAAGTTCAGTTTTAAAATACACTTAGTTTAAATGAACTACCAGGTCGGGTCCGGGGGTCTAAAATTGGAAATACCGGTCGGACGGCCGTGCCGATCATTCCAACACGACCGGGGAGATGAAAGTGACTTGTCAGAACTGACGGAATCCAAATCGGATGTCCGGTTTGAGCTCGGCGCTCAAAGTTCAGTTTTAAAATACACTTAGTTTAAATGAACTATCAGGTCGGGTCCGGGGGTCTAAAATTGGAAATACCAGGTCGGACGGCCGTGCCGATCATTCCAACACGACCGGGGAGATGAAAGTGACTTGTCAGAACTGACGGAATCCAAATCGGATGTCCGGTTTGAGCTCGGCGCTCAAAGTTCAGTTTTAAAATACACTTAGTTTAAATGAACTGCCAGGTCGGGTCCGGGGTCTAAAACTTGAAATACAGGTCGGACGGCCGTGCCGATCATTCCAACACGACCGGGGAGATGAAAGTGACTTGTCAGAACTGACGGAATCCAAATCGGATGCCCGGTTTGAGCTCGGCGCTCAAAGTTCAGTTTTAAAATACACTTAGTTTAAATGAACTACCAGGTCGGGTCCGGGGGTCTAAAATTTGAAATACCGATCGGACGGCCATGCGGATCATTCCAACGCGACCGGGGAGATGAAAGTGACTTGTCAGAACTGACGGAATCCAAATCGGATGCCCGGTTTGAGCTCGGCGCTCAAAGTTCAGTTTTAAAATACACTTAGTTTAAATGAACTACCAGGTCGGGTCCGGGGGTCTAAATATTATTTCAAGCTAGTAGTTGATATATAAAATCTGTAGTTATCAATTTGATATGTTTGATTTATATTTATGCTCATTTCTTCGCACTAATTTTTTTATCTATAAATGAATGTTATTATTTTTATAATGTAGGGGGATCCTTCTGCGGGCAGCGACAGAGGAGGTGAGCAGGGCAGTGACGATATGGATGATGAGGATATTGACGATGTACCAGATATTTCTTGATGTTTAATGATATTTGTTTTATGTTATTCAGACGGATCAGCAGGGTTAATGTGTTTTTTTTTGTATTTATTTGATCAGCATGGTGGAATTTTTTTATTGGTGGTGTTTATTTATTTGAACATCTATGTTGATGTTGAGTTTTTTTCGGTGGTGTTTATTTATTTGGGTACGTTGATGTTGATTTTTTTTTGTGGTTATCAGTAGGTTCCCAATAATTTTTTTAACAGGTTTATTAGATAAATAAACGCAATATTTTAAAAAATATATATTTTTGATTTCAGACGGATTTTCACTCCGTCGCTATTTCCGTTTGGAATAGCGACGGTAATTTCAGATGGAAATTAATATCCGTCGTGATTTCCGTTTCAAACACCGACGGATTTAGGACGAATTTGCATATGGAACCGTCGTCGGTAGTTACGACGAAAAAGTAATCCGTCGTAATATCCGGCAGATATAGCGACGGATTTCAGACAAGCTTTCAGACGGATTACTGACGGTATTTACAACAGATTATAAATCCGTCTTAAAAACCGTATGAAATACAAACGGATAATTTCAGACGGACAGTTACAAACGGAAATTTTATCGTATGAGATTTAGACGGAATTTGTGACCGAAATTTATTCTGTCTTAATTTCAGACGGAATTTCAGACAGACAAATTAACTGTCACAAATTTGTGACTAAGAATTTCAGACGGTCGATTCCCGTCTTAAATCCGTCAGAATTCCGTTACAAATATGGTTTGCGACGGATTTTCAGACGGATTTGAGACAGATAATGTCCGTCTGAAATCCCACTTTTTCTGGTAGTGTAGTTTAAATGAACTGCCAGGTCGGGTCCGGGGGTCTAAAACTTGAAATATCGGTCGGATGGCCATGTCGATCATTCCAACACGATCGAAGAGATGGAAGTGACTTTTCAGAACTGACGGAATCCAAATCGGATGCCCGGTTTGAGCTCGGCGCTCAAAGTTCATTTTTAAAATACACTTAGTTTAAATGAACTGCATGCCAGGTCGGGTCTGGGGGTCTAAAATTTGAAATACCGGTCGGATGGCCGTGCTGATCATTTCAACACGACCGGGGAGATGAAAGTGACTTGTCAGAACTGACGCAATCCAAATCGGATGTCCGGTTTGAGCTCGGCGCTCAAAAGTGAATTATCCAAATACACTTAGTTTAAATGAACAGCCAGGTCGGGTCCGGGGGTCTAAAACTTGAAATACGGGTCGGATGGCCGTGCCGATCATTCCAACACGACCGGGGAGATGGAAGTGACTTGTCAGAACTGACGGAATCTAAATCGGATGCCCGGTTTGAGCTCGGCGCTAAAAAGTGCATTCTCTAAATACACTTTGTTTAAATGAAATGCATCCGATTCGGGTCCGAGGGTCTAAAACTTGAAATACCAGTCGGATGGCCGTGCCAATCATTCCAACACGACTGGGGAGATGAAAGTGACTTGTCAGAACTGACGGAATCCAAATCGGATGCCCGGTTTGAGCTCGGCGCTCAAAGTTCATTTTTAAAATACACTTAGTTTAAATGAACTGCCAGCTCAGGGCCGGGGGTCTAAAACTTGAAATACCGATCGGATGGCCATGCCGATCATTCCAACATGATCGGGGAGATGGAAGTGACTTGTCAGAACTGACGGAATCTAAATCGGATGCCCGGTTTGAGCTCGACGCTCAAAAGTGCATTCTCCAAATACACTTAGTTTAAATGAACTGCCAGGTCGGGTCCAGGGGTCTAAAACTTGAAATACCAGTCGGATGGTTGTGCCGATCATTCCAACACGACCGCGGAGATGAAAGTGACTTGTCAGAACTGACGGAATCCAAATCGGATGCCCGGTTTGAGCTCGGCGCTCAAAGTTTATTTTTAAAATACACTTAGTTTAAATGAACTGCCAGGTCGGGGCCGGGGGTCTAAAATTTGAAATACCGATCGGATGGCCATGCTGATCATTTCAACACGACCGGGGAGATGAAAGTGACTTGTCAGAACTGACGCAATCCAAATCGGATGCCCGGTTTGAGCTCGGCGCTCAAAAGTGAAATCTCTAAATACACTTAGTTTAAATGAACTGCCAGGTCGGGTCCGGGGGTCTAAAACTTGAAATACGGGTCGGATGGCCATGCCGATCATTCCAACATGACCGGGGAGATGGAAGTGACTTGTCAGAACTAACGGAATCTAAATTGGATGCCCGGTTTGAGCTCGGCGCTCAAAAGTGCATTCTCTAAATACACTTAGTTTAAATGAAATGCATCCGATTCGGGTCCGGGGGTCTAAAACTTGAAATACCAGTCGGATGGCCGTGCCAATCATTCCAACACGACTGGGGAGATGAAAGTGACTTGTCAGAACTGACGGATTCCAAAACGGATGCCCGGTTTGAGCTCGACGCTCAAAGTTCATTTTTAAAATACACTTAGTTTAAATGAACTGCCAGGTCAGGGCCGGGGGTCTAAAACTTGAAATACCGATCGGATGGCCATGCCGATCATTCCAACATGATCGGGGAGATGGAAGTGACTTGTCAGAACTGACGGAATCCAAATCGGATGCCCGGTTTGAGCTCGACGCTCAAAAGTGCATTCTCCAAATACACTTTGTTTAAATGAACTGCCAGGTCGGGTCCGGGGGTCTAAAACTTGAAATACCGGTCGGATGGTTGTGCCGATCGTTCCAACACGACCGGGGAGATGAAAGTGACTTGTCAGAACTGACGGAATCTAAATCGGATGCCCGGTTTGAGCTCGGCGCTCAAAGTTCATTTTTAAAATACACTTAGTTTAAATGAACTGCCAGGTCGGGGCCGGGGGTCTAAAATTTGAAATACCGATCGGATGGCCGTGATGATCATTCCAACACGACCTGGGAGATGAAAGTGAGTTGTCAGAACTGACGCAATCCAAATCGGATGTCCGGTTTGAGCTCGGCGCTCAAAAGTGCATTCTCCAAATACACTTAGTTTAAATGAACTGTCAGGTCGGGTCCGGGGGTCTAAAACTTGAAATACCAGTCGAATGGCCATGCTGATCATTCCAACAGGACCGGGGAGATGAAAGTGACTTGTTAGAACTGACGGAATCCAAGTCGGATGCCCGGTTTGAGCTCGGCGCTCAAAGTTCATTTTTAAAATACACTTAGTTTAAATGAACTGCCAGGTCGGGGCCGGGGTCTAAAACTTGAAATACCAGTCAGATGGCCATGCCGATCATTCCAACATGACCGGGGAGATGAAAGTGACTTGTCAGAACTGACGGAATCCAAATCGGATGCCCGGTTTGAGCTCGGCGCTCAAAGTTCATTTTTAAAATACACTTAATTTAAATACTGTTTCAAGCTAGTAGTTGATCTAAAAAATCTGCAGTTATCAATTTGATATGTTTGATTTCAATTTATGCTAATTTCTTCGCACTAATTTTTTTATCTATGAATGCATGTTATTATTTTTTTAATGTAGGGGGATCCTTCTACGGGCAGCGACAGAGGAGATGAGCAGGGCAGGGAGGATATGGACGATGTACCGGATATTTCTTGATGTTTGATGATATTCAGACGGATCAGCAGGGTTAATGTGTTTTTTTGTGGTATTTATTTGATCAGCATGGTGTTGAAATTTTTTTTTCGGTGGTGTTTATTTGATCAGCATGGTGTTGAGTTTTTTTTTTCGGTGGTGTTTATTTATTTGAACATCATGGTACGTTGATGTTGAGTTTTTTTTCGGTGGTGTTTATTTGATCAGGAGGTTCCCAATATTTTTTTTCAACATGTTGAATTTCTTGATGTTTATGTATGATCCAACAGGTTTTTTAGAATAATTTAAGATTTAAAAAAAACGTAGATTTCAGACGGATTTTCAGACGGTATTTGCAATTCTGTCGTAATATCCGTTTGAAATACCGACGGAATTCCGACTACTTTTCCGACGGCATCTTAAATTTCGGACTAAGAGTTGGGCTTAATTTCGGACGGCATTTGCAGATCTGTCGTAATATCCGTTTGAAATACCGACGGAATTCCGACGACTTTTCGGACGGCATCTTAAATTTCGGACTAAAAGTTGGGCTTAATTTCGGACGGCATTTGTAGATCCGTCATAATATCCGTTTGAAATACCGACGGAATTCCAACGACTTTTCGGACGGCATCTAAAATTTCGGACTAAGAGTTGAGCTTAATTTCAGACGGTTTTTGCGACGGAACAGAACTCCGTCGTAAAATCCGTCTGAACTACCGACGGCAAAATTCAGACGAAAAATTTCAGACGGAACATTTCTCGTATGATCTTCAGACGGAATATGTGACTGAATTAATTCTGTATTATTTTCAGATGGAATTGCAGACGGAAAAATGAACTGTCACAAATTTGTGACTAAGAATTTCAGACGGTCGTGTTCCGTCTGAAATCTATCAGAAATCCGTCACAAACGTGATTTGTGACGGATTTTCAGACGGATCTGAGACGGATAATGGCCGTCTGAAATCTCACTTTTTTTTGTAGTGCCATGAGCTGAGCTAACAGATGTATAGACTTGCTCAGTTATCAGCGAATGGATGTATAGACTTTCTGTGCCTACGACAAGACGATGTACAGACTTTATGTATGCATGAAGCACAACGATGCAAGAATGTATAGACTTTGAATGCCGGGTGAAGAGTGTATAGACTTTGCATGCATGCCACAAGACGATGTACAGACTTGTTAAAGTGATGCACGGACATATCAGCAGAGAATGTGCAGACTTTGTATATGCATGAAACAACCGAATGCACTGACAATGCTCATGAATGTATAGACTTGATAGCATGCAGCGATGTATAGACTTTTGAAATGATGCACGAACTATGAATATGCATGAAGAGCACTTGGCTGTATTGAGTAATCGAATGAAACAACGAAGGTTGTACAAACTTGTCATCAACGAATGTACAGCCTTGAGTTGATGTAGTCTAGGCAAAGCTCTGTATAGACTTTATTCCTTGAACATGCATGAGTCTAGGCATTCACTAACTTATGGCCATCATGAAACATAGTTATGAAATGCACAAGCCTAGACAATTAACCCTGCACTGACTTTGTATGCATAATGAACAAGCATCGACATTGAATTGAATTGACTGATGAATGCACTGATGCAGTGCATGTATATGGCAGATATTGCACCGATGCAATGTGCAGGAGAACTAACTATGTACTTTATATACCAGAACCCATATGACTCTTCATGCATGCATGGAAATAAGATGCTCAATCAATCATTCATATGCAGACACATGGTGATCAATCATTCATACTCATAGTGCTTGCTGACATCAAAACCACATGGGCACAACAGAAAGGAGAAACTAAAATTTATTACTCTACTCATTTCAATCATAAGATATCGAGAATGATGATCATGTAGGAATAATCATGAAGAAGATTAACTTAGATCCTTAATTCCATTTTCCTAGTTAACATGGTGATATTTAACACAAAAGTCCTACCAGCATGTTATATAGCATGGATTAATCAATGCATAACATGCCGAAATCAAATGAACAATTTACAGAACAACACAAGGTAGAAAATGGTCAAAGAGCAGACCACCAGAAGCCTAAAACGGTCAAAGGTAAGGCCGCTTAGCAAGGTTAGCGGTCAAACTTACCGTCGCTAGAGAAACAGTGCAAAAATCAGATCCATACGGTCTATCGGGTGACCGCTAGACACATAAGCGGTCTATTGGGAGCCCGTTAAGCCCAGTGTAGCCCTAATAAGAAGCGAACGGTCGGTCGCGGGGCCGCTAGACACCTGGCGGTCCATGGAACGACCGTTTCGTTCAATCCGATCCCAGAACATAAAAATGCAAGACATCGGTCCAATGAAAGCAAGATTAAAACATAAATATAGCATGTAAATTAGGCTATTTACTATCAAAATGTAGGTAACTTAAAAATGCACATCATGGCATGCTCAATTTAAAGGTTTCACTAAGATTTCGTGCTATAACTTAAACAAAGCGAACATGAGCAAAACCCTAATTTCATGCTCTACATAAAATTAGGAATACGCATGATATAGATAGCCAAAATTGGGCGAAATAGGTTCAAAAGAAAGCTAAGAATGATATCTATCTATCCATGTTATTTAATTAGATTGGGCCTGAGAGAAACCTACCTTAATTGGAAGAAGAAAGGGAAGACGCGCTCGATAGAACCCTAATACATGTCTCCACCAAACGCCCAAATTCACCTAGGTTCGACCACGATAGCCCGCGCCACCAGTTGGATCATCAAATAGGATTTCATGGTCGACAAAGCCCTCTATTTATAACGTACAAGGAGGCTTCTAGAGATCGAATTGGACTCAAGAGTCCAAGGAAGAAAAACTGACAAAAAACTCGCACTTGATCAAATCCGTGCCGCCACCGTCGAATACGAGCTTCTAGAGTTAAGATTTTCGAAGGGAAAATAGGCCTCTAGGGTAAATCTAACCATTGGGCCTAGTTTGGGCTTGATTGATTATGAATTGGGCTCTAATTTGGTCGCTTAAGATTGACCTATTAAAATAATGAATTTGACCATTAATTCCTTAATTCAGCCTAATTAAATTTTTATTAGGGGTTGGCCCAGTTGATATTATTGCTAAACACTTCGTTCTCTACAAGAATATAATTTTCCATATTTTTAGAAATTAGTCGAAACTTTAACCTACGAGTGAAATTCAATTAATTTAATTTATACCTATTAAATTCAAATCATCATAAAAAATTCGATTGCATCTTGGAATATGAAGGTCTTTTTATGTTGATTGTAGAAAAATAATTACTTCTTTTTATTGATATAATTTGGCCACTTTTAAAATAAATAATATTCTTTAACTAAGAAAATTATTGAAGTCATTAAATAACAAGTTAATAGTTTTAATCCATTTTAATATATCTTACGTTGAGTTAATGATTCGATTAGTCATTCTTATTTTTACAAATTTAGACTTCCTTTTCTTTTCGTACGTTTTTCATTTATTTCTATTTTTCACATTTCATTCCAATACATATTTCAAAATTTTACTTTTATATTTTATTTTTTAATCTGGGTGTTACATTCACCTCCGCCTCGTACCAGAACTTGAAAAATCAAATGGCTGGTTTGTGAATGAATTTCTTCCACTGAGCATATCAATCTGAAAAATATATTTCTGAACTTTTTCTGAATGTTGTCTTGTTTAGACCTCACTCCATGCTCATTTGTGAGCTAACCCCGATGTCATTTGGGTTGCATTCGACTTTTCTGATCTTGCTCACTGCATTCTCATGCAGGTCATAGGCTGCACACCCTTCTTTTAAAAGCCTCACTGAGATTTCTGAAACTCATGCATTTTTTAAAGGGGGAGATGCTAGCCAAACAATTTGAATGTGATGCTAATTTTGATGTCCTGGGTGAATTTGTGTTCTGTTGTGTATTTGTCGCCTATTAGGTGATGCGGGACGGACCACAGACTCGACTTAAATTAGGAATGCGATCCTCGGACTCTAGATGAGCTCGCGATTGTCCCTTAGCGAGGGAAACGTGGGACCGGGCATGGTTAAGAAATCGGCCGTGAGTCACGGGTATCGGCTTTCCATGTAGACTCGGATCGAGTCACGGGACGGTACACTCAATCTCGCTCTCTCGCAGCGGTGATAATAGAATATCAAGCTAGAAACCTACTCTCACAGCGGCATTCAAAGCTATACAAGATAAGCAAATGCGATAAAGAGTGGGGAGCGAGTGTACCTCAACGCTCCGGGCATGGGGAAGACGTTCCCGACCAGTTACGGTAACTCCCAGTTAACAACAGTAAAAGTTAATTACAACAGTTAAATTTTATCGCCCACTCCACGCAGGGAGGTAAAGGGCTACAAGTGGGCCCGGGAGGACCGACCCTGGGTTGACGGGCAGCAATCGGGAGGTGAACTCGGCACGAACTCGGCCTGCTGGTCCGACTCGGCACTATTCCAACTCGGTGCTGACTCAACTCGGTAGCTAACTCGGTGGACATCAAGCAATGGCTTCCAAAGGAACGTTGCCTTCCTGACGTCTTCTGGTGGCGCCGCTTGGCTGGGACGTTGACGGGATGTCTCTGATCGACTCCCTGAAGGGGCGGCTCCTGAAGTTGACTTTTGACACTTGTTCTTGAATTTTTTTCAGACTATAATTTCAGACCTGCACACAGGATAGATCAGCAGGCCTTGACGGTAAAAATGCTTGCGCCCAGATCCGGAGGCCGATCGAGGCGTGGCTGGTACCGTTGGAAAGAAGACTCAGAGATCTACAACATACTTTGTTTACAGAGTCATCCACCACACGGATTGAAAATGAAAACTTCTGCAAACTGACTTTTTTTCTGACCCGGACTGACAGACACACAGGGCAGCAAACAATCTACTTGAAACATACCTTTGAGTGAGGGGTAAACGATTTTTGTAGACTCCAAGAAAATGATGGTGGAAGGGGATAAACGTGGGAAACACTCAATATTTTTTTGGGATTTTCTAAAAATAGATAAGGGGGTGGAAAAAATATAACAAGATGACTCTATATTGTAGATCTGCAGAATGACAGATTGACAGGGGTGGTATAGAAATTGTGGGAAAAATATCAAACGAGATCAGAATGGGGCATAAGATATATGGATGGAAAGCTAAGAAAGAGAGGAACAAGCTCTCAACATTTCAGCTAGATCAGGCAACAGCATAAAAAGACAGGTCCACGGAGGTGGGGTTTCATCCTGATGGAGATAGAACTCCGGTGGCGGTGGCGGCGACGACAGCTTCAGAAAGGGAACTCAGATGATGAGAGGGGGAGGTAGAAAGGGTCTCCTACCCTAGATTTTCGGAGGAAGGGGAAGAACAGCAAGGAGATAGGGGGAGAGGGGCGCACCCTCCAAGAGCTCTCTTGGGGCAAAATGCCAATTTTTCCTTCATTAATCTAACTAAATCACAAAGTACAAGCTATATATATGAAATGGCAAATGACTCAAATTGCCCTCAGACCTAGGGTTTAGATAATATTAAATATTTCAAACAAAATAAAAAAAAACCTAATTATATCTAATGGGGGGGCGCCCCCTTGACCAAGGGGGGGTTGGTAAGGTAGGTGACCTACCTTTGAATTTTTAACCCCTTTGTCTCCCATGTGGTCAATTAGCATTCAAACCTTCTAGATGGCCACCTAGGATGGTTGACCAGCCCCACATAGCTTAGGTGGACCAATGGGAAAGGGCTGGGGGCCCCCTTGCCGGACCTACTGGTAAATTACATAGAAACCCACACAATCCTAGGGAATGACACATTGGCTTACAAAACCTTACAATTGCACATATACTTTCCCAAGGATATAAAAGTAAATAAAAGGACTCAAATGCAAAATGAAAAGTTAGTGCTCGGCGTCGATTCCCATCATTAGGGGTGAGCTTTGGAAGATGTTTTCAAACTGAAGTTTACTGCATGTCTTTCAGTCAAAATGACATTTCATGCTCCTAGTAAGGGGGAGTTTTTGACTGAATGACTTGCAATTATGACATGAACTCATTTTGTCTTGAAGTACATCTCATGCTAATTGCTCAAGCTGAATTGCTTAAAATTCTTTGCACATTGATGCTTGATAATGTTAAATTTTTTGCAATGGATTTCTAAAATTCTATCATAGCTCTGAGATTTAGGCCTCTTCCTACTGAAATACCCCTTGTGCAAACTGATTAGGCTATGAATTTATCTCTGAAAATGATAAATTTCTGAAATGGAACTTCAATTTCTAACTGCATGCATTGAAGGTGTCGACTCCAAGGGTCGACCCTCCATCATGGTGTTACTATTCTATATTTTTGCCATGGGTTTAGGATAGCGTTAGAGCTCATGCATGAGGCACATTTAGACCTTTCATGTGAATACTGAACCCTTGCATTCTGCACCCATGTTGCATTTTGCATAGCATTTTTCATGTTTTCCCATTGTGTGCTTGCATGTTAATATATGCTATTCACCCCCATCCTTGAAATTTCAATGACCTTATACTTCTTAATAATTAATGTTGCATCTGAGTCTCAACTAGTGTGCCACATGTCACTCACTCTGGGGGAGGAATATTTTTGATAAGTGCACCTATATAGGAGGAGCTGCATTGTCTTATTTTCATTTAAATTTTTGGTATACATGTTGAATCAAATCCGCACACCATCAAACAATTAAATGTGAAAGTGGGTGTTAAACATGAAGTCCCGCGATCAATGACACCCAAGAGGGGGGTGAATTGGGTGTTCACCAATTTTAAGGAAAACTTTTAGCTTTTTACAAAATATGTGGTAAACAATAATTAGCAATTGAAAACTAATTAACCAATTCTCTCAAACTCACCGTTCCCACACGACCATACAACGAAAGCAATCAAACCACACAAATAACACGCAAATGCACAGCGGTTTTTAAGGTGGTTCGGATGCAACGATGGTAATCCTACGTCCACCCCTCACCAAACCCGATGAGGCTTCACTCGGGGATAAATCCACAAACGGAGATGACACTCCAACCACACACACAGGACGACGCCTGCCCACATACACGGGGACGCGCCCCAAAACACACACACACACACACATACACGGAGATGTGGTCTCCAACACGATCCAACAAACGGATCAACAAGACACACACACACGCTGCGATAAGTGCAGAAAACCACACACTAAAACAACTGGATCTAAGTAGATCCACACACACACACACACGTAGATCTAGGAAGATCTACGCACACACGAATGGAACATAATGACCACATATGACCACGGATCCACAACGATCCACACACACACGAATGTTTCCATATTGTGAAGAACACAAATATAAAACCCAAAACATAACAACAATGATGCACAATTTAGAAGACTCCTGATTTGGCTTCCCTTGAGTGTATGATATAGAGCTTGGAACGATGCTTCCTGCTTCACTTGAATGGCTTCAAGTTAAGCTTGAATGGGCTTGGATTGGATGTAGGTTTCCTTGCACGGAGTACTGTTCACTGCTACAGTACTTCTTCTTCTCTTCACTTGGACAGCCTTCCCTTAAGCTCTTCTTGAGATCCTTGCTTGATTGGAACTCCGTGGCTTTAGAAGTTGGCTGAATGGCTTCAGTTGATGCTTGAATGGCTTCGATCGGATGAAGAACTTGGTGGAAGGAATGTTGTTCACGATCATTGCAGCAACCTTCCTTTGATAGCTACTATCTTGATTTCTCTAGGTTGATTTGGTGTTGCTTCAATTCATGGGAAGATGAAGGCTTCAAAATAGATATTGGATCTTCAACTATGATGAGGCTTTGATCTTCGAATCACTGTTCACGGCTACAGTGATATTCCTCCTCCTCCTTGAGCCAACTTGATCTCTCTTGTTCTATTGGAGCCTCTTAGGGTTTATGACCTCAAAGAGAGGTTTTATAACCCTTGGAAGGTTAGGAGACAAGTCCCAGACCTAGATCCACAAAATCTGGGGTGATTGGGAGCATTGGGATTAAAGAAATGGGGTGAAGGACCTCTTTTCAAACTAGACACAAAAGTCAACAAAGGAGGGCCTCGGGGCTGGCGGTCGACCGATGGAGGGCTGGCGGTCGACGGCTAGGGGCCATTCTGTAGCTTTGTGGCTGCTGGGAAAATAGGTCGACCGCTAGCTCCTGGCGGTCGACCGCCAGGTTCACAGGTGCCAATTTTTCAGTTCTGTGATTTCAGGTCGACCGCCAAGGGTCCACAGGTCGACCACCAATCTCCAAACCTGCAAAAGTCAAGTGTTAGTTCACTTGAAACTATCCATTGGTTCGATACTTGAAAAGGGCTTGTGTTATAGTTGATTACAAGCTTGTTTAGACTCGATTTAACACATGGAATGATTCATGAACACAAGTTTGAAAAGGAATGAATCTTGATGGTTTAAAACATGAAGCTTCATTTTAATACAAGGTAGGAGTCTTACCAATGGTTCTTGATAGTAAATGACATATACCACCTGTTTTGGATTACAGAGGAGCATGGTGCTTATCCACACGTTTGGTTTACCAGGTGGCTACCATGAGTTGATCCTGCAAGCAAAATAGTCATGGTTAATACCATGCTTGTTCACATTAAAGAGATTATGAAACCTCTTGCCTCTTGCAAACCCAACATAAACAATAAGATGAATGAGCACAATCATCAAGAACATGTGTAATCATCACAGGTTTAGTTATCATCATTAAAGCACACATTAAGTTTAGTTATCATCAAAACCATAACTTAACAATTACAACAATCATCAAAACCATAACTCAATAATCTCCCCCTTTTTGATGATGACAAACTTATTGATGATAACAATCATCAAACACATTAAGTTTAGTTATCATCAAGCTTTTTTCCTTTTAAAGGCATGTGGTGATGCTCATTGAACTCAGGTATGCATTCTAAAAACTTGACACTTTGTTACTTTTGTTTGATAAGTGAAGATCTTGAAAATTGTGTGTGAAATGATTGGTCATTGAATACCTCTCAAACTTGAACTGCATGATTACATCTGAATTGAACTGCCTTTCTGGTATATCAAATGGCGTTTGTGGAAGAGTGGATTATGTCCACTTGGAAGCATTCCCTATGCGTGAGCTGGGTCTTCGGACTAAAATCTCTATCTTATACCAGATCTTGACAATTGTAACTGGCTTATGAAAGGTTGATCTGTGAATGGATCCTTGACTTGAGCTAATTATATTCAAGATATGTTTTGATCAAATGATCTAAATATTTGACTTGTGGATGATTTCTCATTTGAAAATTATGAAATGCTATTGAAAATCTGATTTTGAACAATTCTAAAAATTGGGTTGCATTGCTTAACTTTTGATCATGTATGCACCCTTATTCATAAAGGTCATATCATGAAAGTTGATTGTTTGATTCAAGAATAAAATGTGATTGCCATTCATCTCACCAGTTTGAAAAATAAGCACTTGCATCTCATTTTTGCATTGCATTCTTATATCCTCACAGGCTGCATTGCATTAGAACTCATGACATTGCATATCATTAGTCGCACTTGGTTCATTTAGTTGACATCCATTCCATTGGTATCAAATTGACATCACATTGCTCGCATGCATGTCATAGTGCATTTGCATAAACTCCGAATGTGTGCCTGTGTGCTATTATATGCTATTAAACCCCATCCTTTGGCACTTCTATGACCTTATGTCCTCTTGATAAATAATGCTGCATTTGAGTCATTATTGGAGTGTTTCTTGCTGTACACTATGGGGGAGTTCTTATTTCATAAGTGCATCTGTTTAGGGGGAGCTGTCTTGTTATGTGTTCATGATGTTTTCGGTATACATGCTGAATCAAATTCGCACACTTCTTGCACAAAATGTGAAAATGAGTGTTAAAGATAAGGATATATGAATTTCTTTTCAACACTCTTGAGATATTAAACTTGCTGCATGTATAATGAACAGATAGTTGAGGAAAAAGCTGCCTACCCATCCTTGTTAAAAAATCTGAAATGAAAATGAAAGATAGAGCAATGCTCGGTCTCACTGAGTAAACTGGACACATGTCACCTAAGACGTGATGTGGTTCATATCTGAAAAGTGTTGACTAGTACCTCTGTTCAAAATGAGGTGAAATGGTTCAGTATTCTGAGTAACCGGGGATTCTGGCATGAGCTCCATGCGTCTACTCGCGTAAAAAGGAATCATCTTGAACCTGATCACTCTTAAAAAATACTATCTATCTTGAGTTGCAAAATGATGCTGAAAACTCATTGTGGTAGAGCGTAGCCTCCAATACGCTGTTCTCAAAATTGAAGTGCAATTTATAAAATATCTCCTTGTGTTAATCTGAAAATCTGAATATCCATATTGTAACTATCATTTTTCATGTTTCTCACTTACACATCTGGAAATTTGATTTAATATGTATTCAGAACGTTGATTGACTACATTAGCAATTGCATGATTCTCCTATATGATTGCACAACCTCCCATGTGCTACACGTGCATTTCGATTATCATGATTTTCTTGCATCCTTCTTATACCCACTCCCTTCTTCAATTAGTAAGGGAGAGATATACTTGCATGTCTATATATATGTATCTGCCTGACTGCATTGTGTGCTTATCATGTCTCATCAGTTGTTTGTATATAGCCTCATGCACTTCATAAGAAAATTAAAAAATTGCAAATCACTGAAAATCCCACAAATTTGGACTTCAATTTGTTTACACTTGCCATATGGGGTCTTTGCTTTCCATTGGTATCATGCTTGCATTCATAGTGTCATCACATGCTTGCGTTGAGTTCTTATGCATTTCTAGAAATTACAAAAATCAAAAATTTGAAAATAAATGAAAATCTTTTGCTGTGCCATCCTGCTCTTTCATATTGTGAAAATCTGGTATGGGATCTAGTTTTTGAATGCTATCTTGCTGAATGCCTCATCTTGTGAACATCTCCATTGTCTCCCATCCTTGAGGCCAATCATTCCATTCAATTCGCATCAACATATGCTTGATTGAATTTATGTTGGATGGTATCATATTGTCAAGTGAAACTATCACCAATTGATCTCATCTGTTTGGAATCATGTGATTTGTTCGTCCATGATTTGCCCTTGCAGCTTGTTCTGATTTGCTAAGATGGGCTCTTGTTGCCTCAAAGGAAGATAAGCTTGTTCGTCCTCTTTTGGATTCTTTCAGCTTGATGATATTGTTGATCATGTCCCAAGGCGAGAAAGTGTTGTATTATCCCACTTTTTGAATATGTCAAAGGGGGAGAAAATTGATGTTTGTGTGTGACAAGGGGAGAAGACCACTGTTATATCATCATAAGTTTATCATTAAGTTTGTCATCATCAATAAGTTTGTCATTAAGTTTATCATCATTAAAGCACACATTAAGTTTAGTTATCATCAAAACCATAACTTAACAATTACAACAATCATCAAAACCATAACTCAACAAAACACAATGATATAGGAATTTCTTTTCAACACTTAAGAGAAATTGAACATGTTGCATGTATTTTGAAGAGGCAGTTGAGGAAAAAGATGCCTAACTCATTTGAAATGAATTGAGAAAATGAAAGGCAGAGCAATGCTCGGTCTCACTGAGTAAATTGGATGCATGTCATCTAAGACGTGATATGGTTCATTTCTGAAAAGTGTTCTACTGTAGTACCTCTGTTCAAAATGAGGTTAAATTGTCAATATTATGAGTAACCGGGGAGTCTGACATGCGCTCCATGTGTCTCCTCGCGTAAAAAGGGATAATTTGAACCTGATCACTCTTACAAAAATTCAGATTATTGCTGTGAAATTGGTGGAAATATTTGAGATGAAAAATTTTGTGTAAAAATTAATGAGGCAGAGCGTAGCCTCCAATACGTTGTTCTCCTAAAATGAAGTGCAATATGTGCAGTCTCTCTTCGTGCTGATCTAAAAATCTATATATCTATATGGCTAAAACTCAGTCTCATGTTATTCACATACACTATTGGTAATTTGATTTGATGTGTATTCTGAAAATTTGATTGACTGCATGATAGATGTATGTCTTCTTCTATTTAACTGCACACTCTCCAAGGTGTACGCATGAGCATCCTGGTTACACTGACTCATCTGAACTTTTTGTACACTTATCCCATCCCTTTAAATAAAAAGGGGGAGTTATATTGCATGTATCTACATTTATCTGCTTGGGGTCAATCACATTTGATCATTTTATTTGCACTCTGCATGTCCATATTGTCCAAATTTGCATTTCAACCATGTGCATTTAGTTCATGCATGCATGGTTTGACTGTTGCAATTGTTATGATTCAATTTACATGTGCATCAGTTTTTGACTGCGCACCAGTTTTTGGAGATTATAATGTGCATAAACTTTGCATTTGAAAGATAGAGGTCATATTGTGCATATTTGGCATTGATAGCATTTATACAGTGCATATTTTGAACTGCATTTGAAAGATAGAGGTCATATTACCATGTCCACATTTCTAATAACCCCATTGTCTGTCGGTTTTTGTCAATGACAAAGGGGGAGAGGTACTAATTCTGTGCATAATTCATGATCATAGCATTTTGCATTTTCCATGTGCATAGTTTTTGTGAGTAGTCTTCACATTTACACTTGGTATTTTGAACTACAACCATGTGCATAGTCTTTGAGAATAGCTTTAAAATTCTGCTGCCTATGTTGCCTTGAGTTTTGTTAAATTATGTTAATGTGCATTGTTTTGCTGTAATCATGAATTCCCTATGTTCCTCCCACCTTTTGATTATGTCAAAGGGGGAGAAGAATATTTATGTGATTTATGTCATAAAGTTTGTCATCATCAAAAAGGGGGAGATTGTTGTGTGCCTTGCATGTACTTTTGATGATAACCAAACTTCATGTATGTGTGTGCATTGATGATCGTTGCTATGCTTTAGAGTTTGGATGACTTGCTTAATGTCTTGTGAATTTGTTTAAAGACCTTGGTTTACTTCACTCTTAGGTTACTTCACTTGACGTCATATGTGAGAGATGATTTATTTCATTCTTGGCTTATTTCACTTGACCTCATATGTGAAAGAAATGCATGAAAATGATTTCTCTTAAGATAGCTTCAATTAGGTCTATAGATATCTTGAACTGTCTGCTAACCTCTATCTGTTGTTAAGCCACTCAAGTAGACTTACTGAACTTGTAATTCGACTTACATCTATTTCCAATAAGCAGTTTCCTTCTACTTTGTCAATGTAAGTCGACCTACATTCAAGGCAAGTCGACTTGTTCTATTTCCAGCAGCCACTCTCTGCACAACTCTTCTATTTTGGGAAGGCATATCATTCATGTGTGGTTTGTGCTAATATGCATATTCTTCATGTGTTTTTGAGCTTCTAATATGGTTGAGATATTCATATAACTTGAGATTATAATTGGTTTAAATGTTACTAATACATGTTGCATGGATGGATTGTAAAGTGTTTGTGATCTAGCTCATGTTTTGATTGAGTCTTGTGAATAATGATCAAATTGTGTTGGCCCAGAATAGATGGCGGACAAGAACGGGGGTTGAATTGTCCCCTTGCTGAGATGGCGGATTTTAAAAACTTTCAAAAACAAATCACAGCGGCATTAGATTCAACTACATTAATTAGATCAAACTGAACTTAAGTGAGATTAATGTTCTCTCAAGCTAACCGATCTCACACGTATGGTCTAACTAACCAGATATGAACAAAGATAGAATGCAGAAAGCAGACGTAGCAATGTGTAGTAGAGCAGTGAATAAAAATCTAGCAAGTAGACCTGTGAATTGAGGTAGGAGAAATGGACAATCACATAGGCACTCACACGGGACACAAAGATTTTTAGGTGGTTCGGGACCTCGACGGGCTCCCTACGTCCACCCCTCACCGAAACCCGGTGAGGCTTCACTAACATGCTACCAAAGCAGCAACGACGGGGACAATCCCCAACACCACACATGCTGCTTCTGCAGCAATGCATATACACGGGGCCTGGCCCCACAACGCTGCCACTGTAGCACACACACACGCAGTCGAGGAACACACTCCGGACACTAAAGCCACACGGAGACGGAGCTCCTTCTACACTCACAAAACTCAAGAAAACTTTCCCCACAATAAATCCACACACTCGGAGACGTAGCTCCGCCCACACATGAAAGTATATCAAGTTCTATGAAAGGAAAAGATATACAATAAACGCCCACAGCAGTACGTAGATGAAGATAGACTATGAAGCACTCATAGAAATAAACATAGAGAGGATGTAGAAATATCTCCTTATGAATAAAGGCCTTAGACGTTTCTTCCTTGAAGCTCTCAACGGTGGGAGGTCGATTTATAGCAGGTTGAAGTAGCCGGTCCTCCTTCTTGAAGATCCTGGCTTGTCTGCAATGACTGCAGCTCGTACAAGGTGAGTATCTTCATATCCAAGCTTCAAACGCACCTGCAAACACCAAAAGTTGATGAATCTCTCAAAGCCCTCTCCTCTCCACCTTGTGGCCGCCCTCTCTCTTCTTTTCCCAGCAAAGGATAGAAATTATTAGCCAAGGATTCAATTTGCTTCGATGGAGATCGCAGGGTATAAATAGGGGAGGAATATAGAACAAAAACACCACAAAAGCCCTTCAAAAAACCCTTTAATAACACACCCAATAGATGGGAGAAACCATAAGGGTAATATGATAAAACAATAAAAGATCAGTCCAATCGGATCACAAAGCGGGTCTTACGAAACCCATCTGGAAAACACGATCCGAACACCCCAGAAGAAGTGTCGACTCTTGGAGTCAGCACTCTTTTCAAGGCACTCTACCATCATACAGAAAAACCATTACACAGGCTAAGGTCTGTGCAAAGAACCATGAAGTGAAAAGGCAGGGTCGATACATGCGGTCAGTGCATGTTGTTTAGACAAGGGTCAGTGCAAGGTTTAACTGCGTGCACAGTGCAAATGCAAGGTTGAAACTCAGTGCACAAAGGACAGGGTCGGTGCATGTATGCAAAGACCAGGTCGGTGAAAGTATGCAAAGACCAACACATATGAAACTCGGTGCATATATGAGCACTTGTGTAAAACACAAAGAACACAAAGATAGAAGTCGGTGCACAAATGGATAGGGTCGGTGCAAGTTTTTGAAACTTTTCAAATGACAGTCGGTGCATGCAAGTGGAACAAAGATAAGGTCGGTGCAAAGTGAAACTCGGTGCAACTTTTATAAAGGGGTCGGTGCAAACCAGAAAATGCGTTCGGTGAACAAGTCAGTGCAAAATGCAAGGTCAGTGCAAACTTTTAACAGCTGCTAGGGAAAGTCGGTGCAAAGCCAGATGTGGTCGTTAGAAGTGCCCGCAACCACGGTCGGTGCAATTTTGGCGAGAAAAACAATCCCAGGGGTCGATGCATATGAAAAAGGCAAGGATGGTCAGTGCATATTATGAAGGACCTATAGATAAGGTCGGTGCAAGTACAAAAACCACCCAGGGGTCGACCCTCGTGACAACCGAGCCTGGACCCGTGGAGTTTTGAGAAAAGAACTCCCAGGAGTCAAACCTTGGGGTCGACCCTTGACCATGAACTTAACAAAATGAATTCAACAATACTTTCTCCCAAAGCTTGTTCAATATGTGCACATGTGCAATGAGATTCAAGAAAATAAAGACCAAATGCATCAAGGTCCAATCTAGGTAATGTGAAACACATTCAAGCATGAATTCTTACCTTGGATCTATTACATTGTGGCCAATATTAACTTGCACTATCTGGAAATTCAGAAGCAAGTCAATATTAAACCAATGTTTTTGAAATACATAATCACTATGCCATTTTCTACACAAGCTTCACATATCAAATTTGATTCAACATGGAAAAAAAGCAATTCTAATATATTTTAGGCAAAGTTTCAGTAACAAGCTTCACAAGCTCACATCAAAGTATAGATCATGCATTGAAAAGCTTTTTAAAATTCAGTTCAATCAAACCTCTCATGAGTTTCTAATTCTGTCCAAAGCAAACTGAAATCTTATGGTTCTTTGATTGCAAAATCCAAAAGCTCAAGAGTGTGTGCATTTCAACTTTAGCTCAATGAAACCATCCATATAACTAATCAAGCTATGGTTCTACAATTCAATGACCAGCTGAACAACTTGGCAAGAACCAAGGCTCAAAGAGCCAGGGGTCGACCCATGGGGTCGACCCTTGCAAAGGGGAATAGAACAACTGCTTTGGCAGCCCAATGCAATTTGAAACCACATCAAGGGAACTTCAATCCCATTGAGAAAAAGAACTAGCCAATAGAATAGTATGCAAGTAGGGTCATAAAACCAATACCATAACTTGGATTTATTTAGAAGGAAATTGAACAAGGTGTTGCAAACCACTATCACTAAATAATCATGAAAATCAAGCATGAAGTCATATGCAATAAAACAAGTCTTGCCACATTGAGATGCAGTCAATATAAGTCCAAAAATATGAAAGGGCTTTCAACCCCAATCAAGACACTATGAACAAGATTCACATGAAGGTCTGAGCATGTCAAACATAGGTCGCTGCATGTAATGAAAGTGAAGACTCCCTGAGTAGCGAGGTCGACTCCACAGTTCATTGAAGTCAAACCTACAAAACAAGATATTAACATTAAGCTCCAAAAGAATCAATAAGCATTTTCCACAATACTTACACATAATATATTGTTATCATCAAAACCATCACCAAAAATAAAGAGAGAGTGTCACGAACCCAACAATCTCCCCCTTTTTGATGATGACAATATTTTGTGGCCACTAAAACTCTCTCTCTCTCCACCTTTGACATTATCAAAAAGTGGGGGACTAGAGGAACATATGTGAAAATTTAAAAACGAATGAGACAGAATAGACGGTGCACGAACCCAACAATAAGCAGTTTAGCCAAAAGAACCCAGAGGATGCTCAATTTTGAGATATATGTAGAATGTAAGACTAAGCTATATGCAAATGTTGTGCTGAACAGCACATTATTGTCCCCCTATTGTCATGAACAAAAACCAACTCACAATGGGATTATTTAAACTATTATGGACAGTATGATCAAAAGATGCGCCAATATGAAATGAAGTATGATATGAACAAAAAGGATCAAGCAGTCAAGCAGTCAAGCATGCATAATTAAATATAGACTCAAGCAAGTCCCTTTGGGACAGGTGTAAGGATTATGCAATTGACTGTTGAACATGATGAGCATGTGCAATACTAAGAAGGTCGTGCTTACATAAATAGAGTACTGCATTAACTATGAAAGTTGACAGATTCATAGAGTACATTCGCACAATCAAACCCAAGGTGTATATGTAAAAATTGAGCAATGAATTCCAAAGCAATATGGATCATCAAATTTTCCAACTAACACTAAAAAGGAGCTTTTCATCCATACACTTCCGTACATGATGCTCGAGTATTGGTAGCTACGTATAACCCCAAAATTTTGATTAAACACAAAAAGGTGACTAACCTTTTGACACAAGTTGTATCTTTTGTCTCAGGGACACTTCCCGGTTACTTAGTTTCGTCACTTATCTTAACTGTTGATTTTATCACTTTTTGGCGCGAGTTATGTCCTTTGTCTCAGGGACACTTCTCGGCTACTCGGTGGTAAATCACACTTATTTTAATAGTGGATTAACTTCACTTTTCGATACGAGTTTCCTCCTTTATTTTAGGGAGTTTTCCTGATTACTCGGATTCGCGTTCCACTTATGCAGTATTTTGAAAGGGCAAATAACTTTTTCCTCACGAGACATGTGATTTCTATGTAGGGAATCAAGAGCCCTTAAGAGTGCTAAGTAGAATAACTGTAATCCTTATTAGATTGAATCATTTATCTCAAAAAGGTGCAATGTGTGTGGGTGGTTGTACTGAATGTAAGACATGAATTAGTCTAATCATAGTTATGTCTCCCCCTAAGTGTATGCACGGTTATAAAGAAATCTCCCCCTTAATATATGCCATGTAACAAACATGTCTAAATCAATGTAATTTCATTTAGAATGGTAAAAGGTCTTAGAAAGATATCAAGAAGTGGTTGTATCAAATATATACAAGCAATCAGGCAAGGACCTTTCAAAATTTTCAAATAAGGTGATTTTCGGTACGTTGCGGAGAACAAGGGTCCGAAGACCACCATCGCATATAGTGGAAGTATCTAGTTGGACATAATCTAACCTTCTCTGACCACCATTTGATATACCGGATGATCATGTTATTCAAGCACATAAACATGTCAAGTATGTGTAAATGTATGCACGAAAACTGAAAGATGATTGAAAATCATTTCTATCTACAAATATGCATGGGCATGCATGATATGAGCATGAAAATACATATGTGAACTGTCTATGCACATGTGAACTGTTATTTACAAAAAGGTGATTGACAGCGTGAATAATTTTATGTTCAAACTGAAGCATTCAAAATTTGAATTATTATTTGCAGAGTATGAGTAAAGGGTGAAAGACTTTATGTGCAGTGTAAAGTATTCAAAAACTTGATTTATTCACAAGATGTAAAACAGAGAGTATGCAAAGCTAACTTCATCACCTAATCATTTAACCGTTAGATCTCAACACTTTAGAAGTTGCCTTAATCAATAAAGCGGGAATGCAATTGTTTGAATTTAATCATTTTTCATCAAAGCTTAAATTTTACCTTCTCAGATATTTCAAAATGAACCTAAGCAAAATGATCTTCAAAAATAAACCATTTTCCTTTCTCACCTTGAGAGTCCTTCATTTCTTCACTATTGTTGGCCTCAAGGCACCCTTGCAAAATAAATTCTTATTTTGAAGATTTGGATACCCAAGCCATCTTGGGTCCCGAGGGGTTAGTTCTAGCATGAGCAAGACAAATTTTATTTTTCTTCTTAAACCATTCATCATCAGCTCTCATTAAACCACATACATCCATTGAATGACCATTTTGGCCGCAATAAAAGCAATGAGAAGATTTTCTTTTCATAAATCATTTGTCATCATTTTTCATCGCATAACAATCATTCATTACATGTCCAGAACTACCACAGTAATGACAAGAAAGATTCTTTTTGACAAACCATTCATCATCATTTTTCATTAAAAAATAGTCATACATATCATGGCCAAATTTGCCACAGTAAAAACATGAAACATTCACTCTTTTTCTTGATGCATGAACATGTTTAACCTTTGGGGGTTTTTCATGCACACATGAACAATTAACAATATTTTTCTATTTTTCATTTTCCTTATCACACAAGGATAAGGATTCATTCAAACTCTTGACTTCATTTTCAAGGGACAAGATATGCAGTTCAGTGCTAATCAATTCTTCCTCACATGACATTTTTTTCTAATTCAATAAGGAATTAATACTTTTGTGACTTTCAATTTTTTGTTCAAGAGCATGCAAATTGTCACAATCATCAATAACCACACATTTTCCTTTCTCAAACTTTTCAAGACTTTTCAATCTACCTTCAAGTAAGGAAATCTGAATTAACAAAGCACTGTTTTTATTTTGAAGTTTGTCAAATGAATTTTTGTTCATAGAGGTGTGTTCAAGTTTTTTTATTTGAAAACTCACATCTTCATCAACCATTCTATTCATGATTTCATTGCATTTAACAGACTCAGACACGTCATTTTTCAGATTTCTCAACTCCTCTTTCAATTCAACAGTTTTATCATTCATATTCTTAAAACTTTCTATTTCCTCTCCTAGTTCCTTCAGCTTTTCAAAGTTGTCAACATTCAGAGTAGCTTTGCATTTTTCAAGAATGAGTAGTTTTTCAGATATGACAGTATTCAACTCTTTTAGCTTCTCATTGTCTTTATCTGTTTGTTGAAATTCTGAAATTTTAGCCAATAAGAATTTATTTTCAGATCTAAGATTTGCAATTATCTCTTTGTGTTCTGCAACATCAAACATGTGAGACTCAACTAATCTTTCAAGCTCGGTGCATTTTCCACATGAAGAATTATCAAGTTTCTTTTTCAATCTTCTGTTATCAGATTTTATTGTTTTATATCTAACAAATAGTTCATCATAGACATTCACCAATTCATTATAGCTAAGCTCATCTCCATCATCAGAATCGGAGTTTACCTTTGCACTCTCCTTGCTTTGACATTCATTCTCTTTATTTGCCATGAGGCACTCACTTTTCCAGCTTTCTTCTTGGGCTTCACTTAGCTAATCCCAAATCTCTTTGGCTGACCTATAAGATGAAATAGAAGGGAATACATCAGTACTCACTGCAACCATAAGAGCATTCAAGACAAATAAACTATCAGAATTCTTTTTTTTATCCTCATCGGTCCACCTTAACTCATTTTTTGGAAGAATGTGAGGACCATGAGTGATTAGATTCACAAGCTTCATATCAATATTGGTAATCCAAACACAAAATTTTCCAAGCCATAGAGCATAATCAAAACCATCGAAAATAGGAACTGAATGCACACTAGCCATCATGAAAAGATCTTATCACCTAGACCGTGAGGTCCACAGAATAAAAATTAGAGACTAGGCTCTGATACCAATTGTTGGCCCAGAATAGATGGCGGACAAGAAGGGGGGTTGAATTATCCCCTTACCGAGATGGTGGATTTTAAAAACTTTTAAAACAAATCATAGCGGAATTAGAATCAACTACGTTAATTAGATCAAACTGAACTTAAGTGAGATTAATGTTCTCGCAAGCTAACCGATCTCACACGTATGGTCTAACTAACTAGATATGAACAAAGATAGATTGTAGAAAGCAGACGTAGCAATGTGTAGTAGAGCAGTGAATAAAAATATATCAAGTAGACATGTTAATGAAGGTAGGATAAATGGACAATCACACATGCATTCACACGAGACACAGATTTTTAGGTGGTTCGGGACCACGACAGGCTCCCTACGTCCACCCCTCACCGAAACCCGGTGAGACTTCACTAACACGCTACCGAAGTAGCAACCACGGGGACAATCCCCAACACCACACACGCTGCTTCCGCAACAATGCATACACACGGGGCCTGGACCCAAGACGCTGCCACTGCAGCACACACGCAAGCAGTCGAGGAACACACCCCGGACGCTAAAGCCACACGGAGACGCAGCTCCGTCTATACTCACAAAACTTGGGAAAACTTTTCCCACAATAAATCCACACACTCGGAGACGCAGCTCCGCCCACACATGAAAGTATATCAAGTTCTATGAAAGGAAAAGATATACAATAAACGCCCAGAGCAGTACGTAGATGCAGATAGACTACATATGAAGCACTCATAGAAATTAACATAGAGAGGATGTAGAAATATCTCCTTGTGAATAAAGGCCTTAGACATTTCTTCCTTGAAGCTCACACCAATGGGAGGTCGATCTATAGCAGGTTGAAGCAGCAGGTCCTCCTTCTTGAAGATCATGGCTTGTCTGCAATGACTGCAGCTCGTACAAGGTGAGTATCATCAAATCCAAGCTTCAAACGCACTTGCAAACACCAAAAGTTGCTGAATCTCTCAAAGCCCTCTCCTCTCCACCTTGTGGCCACCCTCTCTCTTCTTTTCCCTGCAAAGGATAGAAAATATTTGCCAAGGATTCTATCTGCTTCGATGGAGATTGTAGGGTATAAATAGGGGAGGAATATAGAATAAAAACACCACAAAAGCCCTTCTAAAAACCCTTTAATAACACACCCAATAGATGGGAGAAACCCTAAGGGCAATATGGTAAAACAATAAAAGATCAGTCCAATCGGATCACAAAGTGGGTCTTACGAAACCCATATGGAAAACACGATCCGAACACCCCAGAAGAAGTGTCAACTCTTGGAGTCAACACTCTTTTCAAGGCGCTCTACCAGCATACTGAAAAACCATTACACAGGCTAAGGTCTGTGCAAAGAACCATGAAGTGAAAAGGCAGGGTCGGTACATGCAGTCGGTGCATGTTGTTTAGACAAGGGTCGGTGCAAGGTTTAACTGTGTGCACAGTGCAAATGCAAGGTTGAAACTCGGTTCACAAAGGACAGGGTCGGTGCATGTATGCAAAGACCAGGTCGGTGCAAGTATGCAAAGACCAGCACATATGAAACTCGGTGCATATATGAGCAATTGTATAAAACACAAAGAACACAAAGACAGAAGTCGGTGCACAAATGGATAGGGTCGGTGCAAGTTTTTGAAACTTGCCAAATGACAGTCGGTGCATGCAAGTGGAACAAAGATAATTAAGGTCGGTTTAAAGTGAAACTCGGTGCAAGTTTTACAAAGGGGTCGGTGCAAACCAGCAAATGCGTTCGGTGCAAAAGTCAGTGCAAATGCAAGGTCGGTGCAAACTTTTAAAAGCTGCTAGGGAAAGTTGGTGCAATGCCAGATGTGGTCATTGCAAGTGCCCGCAACCACGGTCGGTGCAATTTTCACGAGAAAAAAAATCCCATGGGTCGATGCATATGAAAAAGGCAAGGATGGTCTGTGCATATAATGAAGGACCTATAGATAAGGTCGGTGCAAGTACAAAAATTGGTTGTGTCCCTGTGTTTTGATGCTGTCAAAACAATGAGTCATGTATACTCTATCTATGCTGTTGTTTTGATATGACCTTGATGTTGTTAGACACTATAGAAATCCTTCATATCATGCTGCATCTGTGCACATTTACACATTCTGGGCATCCTATTAAACGGGTTTCATGTTTAGTTATTTTACCAAACAGGCTGTGTGCACAACATACTTTATAGGTCTGAGCATGCTAACATAAGGTCAATGTACAGTCAGATCAGGTAATGTTTTGCCTAATCTATGATCTATGCATGTGTTAATTCTTGTACAGAAAGGTTGGTGCATGTGTTAAAGTCCATGCATTTCACTGTTCACATGAACATATGATGTCAATGCTATTTTCAGTCTTAGCGACTCTCTCTCGCCTGTGTCTTTAGTGCCAGTCTTAGCGTTTCTCTCTCGCCTGCGTCTCTAGTGCATGCCTTGTGTCTCATACATATTTTTATTTACGTCTCATACATATTTTCATGTCTGCGTCTCATGCACTAATGGTCTTGCATCTCTGTTAGCATCTCATGCACTAATGGTCTTGTGTCTCTGTTAGCGTCTCATGCACAGCTGCGACCGTGTCCGCGTCTCATGCACTTATGGTCTTCTGTCTCTATTTGCATCTCATCCATTTGAGTCTTATATTGCATGAAGTCAGTGCATTACACTGTATCAGGTCAGTGTCATAAGGCAACACACGTCGGTGCATCTTCTATGAAAAGGCAGGTCAAGGTCATTGCCAGTTTTGCCTCGGTGCATGGCTAAGGCCTACACACAAGTCGGTGTATATGTGCACTCGGTGCAAGTTTTGGCCTAGTGAATATAGGGTCGGTGCATATGGTAACTCAGTGATGTATGCACGGATGCTAGTGGGTCTGTGCACGTTACTACTGTTCACACGTTCATATAGAGCTCGGTGCATTGTTTACCTCGGTGCATGTCTTCGGTTGTTCATACGAAGGTCAGTGCATATCAACGTCGGTGCATGTTTTGTTTAGACACGTCGGTGCAGATTTTGTTGCAAGTCTTGTACAAAGTCTGTGCGAGTTATTGTTTGATGAATAGTAGCACGGTCGGTGCAATGTTTGGTTTCAAAGGATCAACAATGGTGCATTCCTATCTTTACCTACGTTTTGAGCTACACAACGCCTGTGCTAAGGAACATAGGGTTGGTGCAACCTTTGCATCGGTGCATCTTTTGTCTCATGCTAGGTCAGTGCACACTCATGCAAGCATACGCAAGTCGGTGCATGTTTTTGGCTAAGGCCTATACAAGGTCGGTGCATTTCTTTTTCCATTGTGCATATAGGTATGTGCATGTATGTTTACTAAGGTCTGTGCATGATTGGACGATACACTATGTCAGTGCACCATTTATGACTTATGTTTGATCATGTATTTGATGAACCTAGTAGAGCAACAACGTGAGCTCGAACTGAAGCTAGCACGTGATCCGAGGGAGCTTATGATTGGGCACGTTATCCAAGGATAAGGTTTAGAAGAACATTCTTGTACATGCCACGTGGACCAATGGGGCTTCACTAGGGCGTCTCTAGTTCATCCATACGAAGGCTCTATTCTATATAAAGGCCGCCTCTTCATTTGATGAGAGAACACGAGGCTAAAGGCGGTGGAAGGCTGCAAAAAGTTGAGAAGAGAAGAATAGAGCGCCAGAGAAGAAAAGTGAGAAGAAGAAGAAGAGAAAGAGAGAGCCTGTGAAAGAAAAGTGTGTAGCCTGGATTTCCCTTTAAGAATTGTGTGTTCTTTCTTGGCCTTTGGATCAAATCCAAGCCAACGTGTTTTTCAGTTTCATAGCTACCGTTGCTATTGTTCTAGTTGTTCTTTGTTTTCCGTTTTCCTTTGATTCTTTTCATCAAGCTGTTAGTCAAAGTGTGTAGCAAGCTATGAGGCTCAGCGTTGAGGATTTCTTCCTCTGTTAGCAAGCTGTGAGGCTTAGCGGTGTTAGCAAGCTGTGAGGCTCAGCGTTGAGGATTTGTTCTTATGTTAGCAAGCTATGAGGCTCAACGTTTCAAGCTATTTGTCAGCGGTAATCCTCACTGAGTTCAGTGAGGGGTGGATGTAGGCAGACTTGGTGTCTGGCCGAACCACCTAAAAATCATGTGAGTAGTGGTTTGATTTGTGCGATTGTCCTTATTTTCTGCCTCCTTCACAGGTTTCATTGTCGGTCTCCTGAGCCCTATACGTTCAGCTGAGTGAGTTAGTTTCGCGTTGTTTTCACCTGCTGAGATAGCATGCTATTTGGTCATTGATGGCTTGGTAGAGTGTTCTTCGAGCTTTCTATTTGTGTGTGCAATTAGCGTTTGATATTATGTCTAGGAGTTTTTTGGTTTAGTGAGAGCTAGACTTTCTCCATGTGCTCTTATCTGTGAGCTGGTGTGTGCTTAATTTGATTAAGCTTTCTGAGATTTTAATTCCGCAATAATTTTTAAAAGGGGATTCATTCACCCCCCCTCTAGATCCGTACCTTCCATCCCAACAATTGGTATCAGAGCCCGGTTTCCCATGATGTGGTCCAACGACCAGAGAAGACCTGGGAATGGAAATGTTCACAGCTTCATAGTTGAGGGACATTCTATTAACCGCCCTCCTTTCTTTGATGGCGCTAATTACATTTATTGGAAAAACAGGATGGAGGTGTTCCTGAGAGCGCAGAGCCACTAACTCTGGAGAGTAATCACCACAGGACCATTTGAGCTCCCACTAGATGAAAGCACATGGTCAAGGGAATAGATCATGCTCTAAACGGTAAACTGGACGGCTCTGAACATAATGTAGTGCGTAGTTCATCTAGAAGAGTATTCTAGGATCTCTGCTTGTAGATCAGCAAAAGACATATAGGACAAGCTAGAGCTAATATGTAATACCATGGATTCTTATCGGATCTTTCGGATCCTTTTTGGAGAGTTTCGGATCGCTTTTGTGGGTCTTGAGTTGAGTTTTACGATCCACGTGAGTTTTTCTCTCGTACTAGTTACGGAACCCTGTGGTGAGATTATTTCTCAGTTCATCGACTCGTGGACGTCACAGTTACGTTGTACTCTTCTCGAGAATCGTTTCGACTATTTTTACATATTTTTCTGAATTAGTCTATTTTTGGGCTAATTATCAAATTTTTAGAAATTAGGAAATTTTCCTAATTTCTTTCTTTTTCCTCCTTTTTCTTCTTTCCTTTCTCATTCGCGCCATGACTCCTCTCTCCCCCGTTTTCTCTCTTCTCTCGCCCTCCCGGCTCCGACTGCAGACGGAGGAGGCTCGGGCAGGTAGAGGTGATGCCGTGGGAGTGGGCTGGAGCGCGATGGGGTGAGGATCGGAGTATTTTTGGCGTGATCCCGAACAACGGATTCAAAGCCGACGGTCGAGCTCGCGACGTGGTTTTCGGCGTGGTTTAGTCACTTCGGTGCACGGAATCTTCGGTGGAGGTAGGGAGATGGAAGCTCTACTTCTCCTCTATATTTTTCCTGTAATTTTGCGTTGTTCGGTGCGAGTTTGAGTGAGTTTTGTCTTGTTGGGGTAAAATCATGCTTTTGGGGTGTTCGCAGGCTTCATCGGAAAATGGCGACGGTTTTTAGATCAGTTGGTATCAATAGAACCCCTGGAATGTTAGCGTTCTAGATCCGCTGATTTCGTGTCAATTGGTTGTCATTTGGGGCCGGTACGAGCCCGGGAACCCCGGTGACTCATTTAGGGTCAATTCGGTGGAATTGCCCATTTCAAGCCGTTTGTGCGTTGTTTTGACCCCTTCTGGAGTGTGGAAGGTCGGTATTGTGATTGTGGTTAGTTTATCCTTCGATAGGAATCGAACGGGGCGTGGAATCGGGCGTTAGGGCTCGGTTCGGCCGCTTTCCCGTCGTAACCGGTCGACCGGGCCAGATGGGCCGGTCGACTAGCGGGCGTTCGCGGACCGTGTCGGGTCCAGCCGATGGTCCTGTCGATCGGACCACCTGGGCTGGTCGACTGACCCTATCTGGTCGACCGACCCCAGGGGTCAGGTCGACCGGATTTCTGTGTTTATGCTCATTTCGAGTCCTAGTCGGTCCGATTGAGACCCAATGACCGACCTTTGGCCTCGCAAGTGTTCCGGACACCCTGTGGGTTCCATATGTGTGTTTCTGGGGTGTCGGGAGGTGTCGTGTTACATCGATTAGTGTGCCCATAGGCATGTGTGTTTCGGGCTTTGTGTTACGCTCGATCGAGTCACCGTGTATCGGTTTGAGTGCGGTGGGATTCCCCCGCATATGTGTGACGACCCGGACTCCGGATACCGGATACACCCAATAGGACTACCGAGTAGACCCGATACCGCTTGGAACCCGTGAAGCCTCCAAAGAGCTGTAAAGCTCCGAAGGGAAAAAGGAATGTCGTGTAGTACATTTAAGTCGCATATATAACAGTAAGCAATTAAATTTCATTAATCAGGTTTGCTAAAGTAGTAGAAATAAAATTACTTTTTAATTAACAGTTGCAAATTAACAATTATAGCAGAGTCCAGTCCAAAGGAAAGACAAGTACAGTCCAACAGAAAGAAAAACGTACACTGAGGTTGGGGGAAGCCCGACGTAGGTACTATTGGCAACTACGAATGCGTCACACCGGGAACCTCAGAAGCAGAAGACGTGACCCACCTGAAAAGCAAGGGTGAGCCTCATGTCACTGGCCCGGTAGGGGTCATGCGGATCCCCACTGAAAAACAACGCAGTAACACGCTAAAATAGCAGGTAAATAGCATGAGTAGTAAAGCAGGAAAACTAAACTACAAAGTTGTAAAAGAAAATCGGAACAGAAGGAGCAGCTATAGCTACAAGAAAAGGGAAAAGCCGTACCGAACAAGCGCGGCTGCCGAACTAACCTCAGCCTCCCAAACTACTCCAGACAGTAACAGGAAGGTGAACTCTGATTTGACAAGGTCAGGAGTTGCCGATCTGCCGAGCCTACAAAGATAGGCAAAAAGCCTAGAAAGGACCTAGACAGACACAGACGGCCTAAAGCATACACGACTCGATTGCCATGCACGCTCTTCTAGACATGACCAAACACACACACGACTAGAACGTCGTGCACATGACACAACACTGACCTCGGGTAAGACCACGAGAAGGCTAACCCGAAAATGTCACAACAAGCGAAAAACACGAGAGTCACGTGTCACGCGATAGAAGCACCTCCTCACTAAAAGAACAGCCAGCTGCGTCCACTGACGTCTTATGCTGCGCCTACAAGTGTCTGTCTGTGCTGCCAACAAGACGACAGAGATGAGGACACTGTCTGAACAGAATAGGAACTACAGTAGTGAGTGACTAGACAGGGTAACGCCCGTCGGCGTCAGTCCAAGCCCCTGACCACGTGTGCACACACCGACTCTTGCTGGAGAGCCAGGCCTCTAGCTAGTTTTCCCCACCCGACAGGACGCTACTGTACAGTGGGGGCCCACAGAAACTAGCTTAAAAACTGTATATCGGGAACTGCGACGCCACCACCCCCGGGTGGGTCGACACGTCGTAACGCTTCACCAGGCTACGACTAGTGGAGGCTCACTAGACATAGACTCCAAAACACGAGTATTGAAGTACAGACAGGCAAGGAAGCATGGTCGCACGTACTACGAAGCACCAAGGCAGCACAACGACTGCCAACAGACTCAGGATAGGGCAACTAGACCTGTAGAGACAACGATCCTTGAGTCAGAAGACTCAGGTCAAGATCGTCATACCAAGCGATACAAGCCGCCAATTGCTCTAATCCTAAGTCAGAGGAAACGACATGACTGCGTAAAACGACACACGGGGACATGAGGGAACACCAAGACCCTCAGCACACCTAGAGACATAAACCGAGGTAAGATGACATCTCGAGGCATCCAGAACCATGTCTCGGACTGGATAAAACCACCGAGACACACACAAAGTTACCTGTCAACCACTTGGCCACCCTGGGTTGACCGGAACCAGATAATGACTACTCTACAATAGGAAAGAGAATCCTACTTCAAGTAAGAAAACTCCTGGCTACCTTCTAATGTAGTCTTAGCCCTCATATGATGTCAAGAGACATCCACGGGACAGTGGGCAGACCACAAGGTCAAGCCAAGACATATCAGAAACTGTAACACTGCTAAACCAACCTCTAGGAGACGAGCGATCTATCCCTTGGCCGCTTAACAGCATAAGTAGTCAAGGAAGAAGTCGCCGCACTCACGGAGGTACTAAGGACTCTGGCGGTCAAGGGTTGGGCCGCTAGGGCACTGTGGCGGCCAAGGAATAGGCCGCTAGACACAGTTGACGCCAAACCGACTTACCCTATCAAACCACCGTAGCGGTCTTATATAGCCGCGCAACACGGACCTGGTGGTCAAAGAATGAACCGCCACACTAACCACCCTAAGACATAGACCTAAGACAAACGGACTTGTAGCGGCCTAATAGAGGCGCGCTACATGACTCTGACGCATGAGGGTTGGGCTGCTAGAGCCAACTGACTTAAAACATTGACCCGGTCACACATACTGTGGCGGCCTAAGAGTGGCGCGCTATAGTGCTTTGGCGGTCAAAGATAGAACCGCTAGAGCGAACCCACATACGCGAACATCAAGAAATGACAAGGCTGTGACGCACTAGCATAGGGGCGCTAGAGGCACATGACGGTCAAAGAGTGGGCCGTCACGCTAACCCAACCTAGAACTTGCCGACAAGCCCAACGGTGTGGCTGTCTATCATAGGGCCGCCAGAGACTATGGCGGTCTCTGGAACGGCTGCTAAAGCGACACGGCGGGAAAACAAGGGAAATAGTCGAATCGGCCCGTTCCACGCCCCATTCACGCCGAAACGTAGGGGAATCGGTACAGGACAACGAGAAAAGCCTTCCACAAGCTAGAATGACCACATGCAACGGATGAATCGAGAGATTGGGGCGATTTCGACGAATCGACCCTAATCGGGTCACCGGGGTTCCCGGACTCCTACCGGCCCCGAATGATGACCAATCACGACAAAACTTGCGGGAATGGGATCCAGACATCCCAGCGGTTCGTTTGATACTAATTTTACTAAGAATGGTCGTCGTTTTCCAGCGAACCCTATGAACTCCAAAAATCATGATTTTACCTAAACGAGCCTAAACTCGCCCGTTCTAGCACCGAATAACACAAAATTACAAGGAAAACGCTGAGGAGAAGTAGGTGATCCCCCTCACTACCTCCACCGAAGAAACCGTGCGCCGAAGTGACTAAACCACGCCAAAAACCACGTCGCGAGCTCGACCGTCGGCTTTGAATCCACCATTCGGGATCGCGCCAAAATCGATCCGATCCTCGCCCCTTCGCGCATCCGACCATCCCCACAGCATCTTCTCTACCTAGCCGAGCCACCTCCGTCTGCAGCCGGAGCCGGAAGGGCGAGAGAAGTGAGAAAACGGGGGAGAGAGAAGTCACGGCGGTGAAATGAGAAGGGAGGAGAGAGGAAGGAAAGATAAAGGAAAAAAGAAAAAGAATTAGGAAATTTTATTAATTTCCAGAAATTCGATAATTAGCTCAAAAATTGACTAATTCAGAAAAATACGTAAAAATAGTCGAAACGATCCTCTCGACGAGTACATCGCAACTGCGACGTCCACGAGTCGATAAATTGAGAAATAAACTCACTGCAGGGTTACGTAACTAGTACGAGAGAAAAACACACACGGATCGTAAAACTCAACTGAGGACCCACAAAAGTGATCCGAAACTCTCCGAAGAAGATCCGAAAGACCTAATCAGAATCCAGTAAGAATCTAGGGCATTAAATGTGTGTGGCCTCCCTTGAGTTCCCGTCTTGAGGGGATGGTCTCGGCGGCTTGTAGTCTGCCTCGGTATTCATGTTATCGTGGTTTTAGACCTAGTCAAGAATTTAAGTCGGTTGGCCTTGGCGGCCCAACCTTCATGCGTTTCCTCGCTGTAGCGTGCCTTTCTTAGGCCGCTATATGTCATTTGATTTAGGTCTTTGTCTTAGGGCAGTTAGTGTGGCGGTTGTCTCTTGGACCGCCTAGTCCGTGTGGCGGATCTATATTAGACCGCTTTGGTGGTTTGTTCAAATAGGTCAGTTCAGGGTTGACTGAATTTAGCGGCCTAATCCTTGATCGCTATAGTCACCAAGCGGCCCATTCTTTGACCGCCAGCGTATGTTCCTCTGCTTAACTCCTTCGTGTCGTTTCAAGATGTGTTGGTTTACAAGTGCCTCGGCTTCACCTTGTGGTTTGTCATTGTTCCGTGGGTGTCTCCTGATGTCCTATGAGGGCTATTACCACTATATAAGGTAGCCAGGCATTCCTTGGTTTCTGTACTGCCATAGAGTCATTATCGGGTCCTTGTCAACCTGGTAAGATCCAATGGTTGACATAAGACCTTGTGTGTGTCCCGAATATTCTTGATAGCTCGAGACAGTGGTTATGGAGGCCTTAAGGTACTGTCCTACCTTGGTCTGTATGTCCAGGTGTGCTTTGAGGGTCTTGGTGATCCCTCAGGTCTCCGTGTGTCGTTTTATACGGATGTGTCATTTCTGTGACTTAGGATTAGACCGATTGGTGGCTTATTCCGCTTTGCGCAATGATCTTAACTCTGAGTCAGGAGACTCAAGGATCGTTGTAGTAGTAGGTCTAGTTGCCTTATCCTGAGTCTGTTGGTAGTTATCTTGCTGGCTCGGTGCTTCATAGTACGTGTGATAGTGCTTCTTTGCCTGTCAGTACTACAACGCTTATGTTTCAGAGTCTTGTGTCTAGTGAGCCTCCACTACTCGTAGCCTAGCGACGCGTTATGGCGTGTCGACCAACCTGAAAGTGGTGGCGTGGCAGTTCCCGAGATACGATTTTTAAGCTAGTTCCGTGGGCCCCCGCTTAACGGTAGCGTCCTGCTGGGGGCAAAACTAGCTAGAGGCTTGGCTCTAGGCAAGAGTTAGTGTGTGCACACGTGGTCAGGGACGTAGGACTTGTGCCGACAGGCGTGACCCAGACTGGTCACTCATTACTATGGTTCATGTTCTGGTTACAGTGTCTTAGTCTCTGCCGTGTGCTAGGCAGCGTAGGCGAGACACTTGAGACGCAGCATAAGACGTCAGTGGACGCAGTTGGCTGTTCTTCTAGTGAAGAGGTGCTTCCATCATGTGACGCGTGACTCTTGTGTTTCTGGGAGTCTATGTTCCCTTTCCGAGTTAGCCTATTCTTGGTTCCGTCCAAGATCAGCTTCCCCTGCCGAGTTGGTCTGTGTTTGGCTTGTCCAGGACTAGCTTGTTGTGGTGTGCACGACGCTCTAGTCATGTATGCAGTTGTGTTTAGGGGGAGCTTGCACGGCAATCCAGTCGTGTGAGCTGTAGAGTCTATCTCGTCAGTCTAGGTCTTTTCCTAGGCTTGTGTGTCAGGTCTCGTAGGCTTTTGTCTTAGGCCTTGTGCTGTGTCAGCAGATCGGTAACTCCTGACTTTTTGAGATCAGGGTTCACCTTTCTGTCGCTGTTTGGAGTAGCTTAAGGAGCCGAGATTAGTTCGGCAGCCGTGTTTTCCTCGGTACAACTTTTTCATTTTCTTTTAGCCATTCTACTCCTGTTCTTCTGGCTTTCTTTTACAACTTTCTAGTAGTAGTTTTCCCTGGTTTTATGCTTTACTACTACTACTGTTTTAGCTGTTGTTTCGTGTTACTGCGTGTTTTTCAGTGGGGATCCGCGTGACCCCTATTGGGCCAGTGACCGAGGCTCCCCCCTACTTTTCAGGTGTGGTCGTCTCTTCTTCCTTGCGGTTCCTGGTGTAGCGAGTTCATAGTTGCCCGTGGTACCTGTGTCGGGCTTCTCCCGACCTCAATGTACATCTTCTTTCTTTCCTGTCGACTGTACTTGTCTTTCCTTTGGATTGGACTCTAGTATAATCGTTAATTTTAATTGTTAATTAAACAGTAATTTTATTTCTGCTACTTTAGCAAACCTGGTTAATAAAATTTAATTGCTTACTGTTATATATCTATGGGTTCAATGTACTACACGACAATCCTTTTTCCCTTCAGAGCTTTACAGCTCTTGGGAGGCTTCACGGGTTCCAAGTGGTATTGGGTCTACTCGGTAATCCTATCGGGTATATCCGGTATCCGGTATCCGGGATCCGGGTCATCACATAATATATGAAGGAATGTCCCAGGTAAGAGCAACAAAGGTAAATATGCTGGTCTCCGAGTATGAAGTTTTTAAAATGAAGCCTGATGAGTCGATAAAAGAAATGTTCTCTAGGCTCTCTCAGCTTACTAACAATCTTAAAGCTCTAGGGAAGGAGTATGCTGATAGTGAGGTTGTTAGGAAAATCCTCAGGTCTTTATCTCTTGCGTGGCACACAAAGGCCACTGTGATAGAAGAATCTAAGGACCTGACCACGTTGAAGGTTGATGAATTAATTGGGTCTTTGATGACTTACGAGTTAAACTTCAGGAAACCTGAAGATGAGCAGAAGAAGCCCAAAATGCTTGCTCTCAAGGGATCTGGCAGCAGTGGTGAGAGTAGTGATGATTTCAGTGACAACCTTAATGAGCTATCGGCCTTTGAACAGGCCTTCCTCACCATAAATTTCAAAAGGTTTTTAGGAATGAGATGTAAGTATGCCAAGAAGAACAAACCCGACCAGGTAAATAGAGGCTATCATTCTAAATCTGATCAAAACAAGAAACATGACAAGACCATCTGTTATAATTGCAGGAAACCAGGGCATCTCAGAGATGAATGCCCGGAGCTGGTAAAGAAGGATGGTAAGGGCAAGAAAAAGCCATCCAAGGCCATGGTGTCAACTTGGAGTGATGAGGAAGAAAGTGTTACGAGTGAAGAAAGGGAAATTGAAGTCGACGGTCTTATAGCCATCGAAGATGAAAGTGATCACAGTGATCAAGAGGACAATGATCAGGTAAACCCCTTTGAAAATTTCTCTCTAGAAGACTGGCAAGATGCATATGCTAATTTGATTGGAACATATGAAAAGTTAAGAAAACAATACAAAAAATTGAAAAAGGAAACTAGTCAGAATACTTCAGATTCCACATGTGATAAGTGTCTGGAGTTGAAACAATCTCTTGATGTCTGTTTGTCTGATATTCAAATGCTTAAGAAACAAATTGGTGTGTTCAAAAGTGAAAATCAAAAACTTAGAAATGAGATTTCTGAACTAGAAGAAAAGCTTAACTCAACTAGTGATGATCAATTCTTTACTAATGATTCTGTTCAGAATGAAAAATTGTTGGAAGATCTAAACAAGCTGAAATCTGAAAATGAATCCCTTAGAAAAATAGCTAAAGGAAATGGCAGTGAAATTCTGAAAATAGAAAACGAGACATTCAGAAGACAGCTAGTAGATATTAATGTTATTACTTCAGAACTGGAAATTTTGAAATCTGAGAATGAAAAACTCAAAAAACAATCTAAGGAATCTGAATGTAGATCAAGGAATCTTGAAAGGGAAAATGAATTGATGTTTGAAAAACTGGAGGCTGATAGAGTAATAAATTTAGAACTTCAAAAAAATCTTGACAAACTTCAATCTAAAAATCAACGAGAAACCTTTGATGAATGTCAGTCTTCCTTAGATGATTGGGTGTTTAATGATGAACTCCAGGAGCAAAACTATAAACTGAAAGAGGAAATTAACAAGCTGAAACACCTAAACACAGCTCTATCTGAGAAGCTGATCACTTTTGAAAAAGGGAAGAGTGTAAGCCTGAATAGCTCTGATGAGTTGCCGAATACTAAACAAGAAATTGCTAGCCTAAGGACCATCAATCAGATGTTAAACGAAAAGGCTATGTTCTATGAAGATAAAATTGCTAACCATGAGCTTCACGTGTCCAAATTGCAATATGAAATTTCAAGTTTGAATGAATCTTTGGCTAAGTTTGGGAGTGGGTAAGAAAACCTACACAAACTGCTAGGAATTAAGGTAAATGTTCAGAAACAAGGGCTGGGCTACAACAATGTCAACAAGAAAGCCTTCAAAAATAAGCTAATGACATCTTTTGTAAAAACTTCAAATGTAGCCACTACATCTCAAGTCAAACAGTCCATTGTTGAGAAAAATCAGAAACAAGCTGAAAAAGTGAAAAAGAATGTTCACGTGCAGAACAAGTAAAGAAACACTCATGCTGGTGCTGTGCATGAGGTTCATAACCCGAACACACACATTCATGCATACAAAAAGAAAATGTCATATCATTATTGTCATAAATTTGGTCATTTGATGCATGAGTGTAGATTGATGGAACAAGATGATATAATGCATGCTAGGAAGTTTCATGATAGAAAACCTTATTATTCTCATTGTGGGAAAATAGGACATGTTAGTTGACAATGATGGTTTACAAATGGTAAGAAAAACTCACAGTCATATCATGCTAAATTCCTTGCAAACCAAAAGGCTGTTGATAGGAATAAATTTGTTTTTAACAGAAAATTCATTGCATGCTTCAATTGTGGAAAGCCAGGCCACAGAGCTGCTAATTGCTGGCTGGATGGTTTTAGTAAACATAGTAATGCTTATTCTGTTAACATAAATTTCCATGAAAATGCACGTAGATTCCATGATTACAGTAATTTTCATAGAAAGAATTTTATAAATACTGCATCATGCCGTTATTGTGGACAGTTAGGACATTCTATGTCTAACTGTTATCTGAAGAAATTTGATGACATGTTAGCTCAGAAAATATTGAGAGCACCATTCAAAGGTACCACTATCACTTCGGGACCCAAGACTGCTTGGGTACCTGCTTATGCAAAATAGGAACCTAACTTGCAGGTGTGCCTTGGAGCTGAGAAATAAAAGCAATAAATAAACCAAGGCACCCTGGTGTGAGAACCCCATTTTTGCACCCTTCAGGTAACATTCCGGCTTCACTCAGGCTTATTTATCTAAATTCGTTAGAAATCCCGTTTGATGCATTTCATGCTTAAGTTGTCAAATAAAATCTCATGCATACATGTTCTTAACTGAATAGTCATTTTAATTGCACAGTTTGAGCTTCTTCATATATTGAGTACATGTAGTGCATTTAGTTAGGGGGAGTCAATGCACATGCCTACATGTTGTTAAGTGCATATACTGATTTCAAATTTCATTGCATGCCATTCATCTTGAAAATACCAAAAAGGCTGTTTGAGTGCATACACTTAGGGGGAGCATAAGGTATATCTCTGAAATTGCTTGACTGTCTTTCACTCTTTACCTCATGACTCATTCCATTCAGTCAGTCAAATTGTCTGCATCTATTGAGGGGGAGTCGTGTACTATTGTTTGAACTCACCTTGACTATCTTCTCTACTTTATCTGTCACCCATCTCAAAACACCCAAAATTCAAAAGGATTCCATTCTGTGTACTATGATGCTAAATTTGAACATCCTTGTTTTAGAATCTTCTATTATATAGGATTATAATGGTCCTAAATAACATGCTGGTTTGATTTTAATGATTTCTTTGAGTTTAGAGATAAACTATCTTGAAAAGAAACTGTTTTTAAGTTTAATAGTCCTTAACCAGTTTTCACATTATTGTGTCTTGTTAAATCTGCTTGAATCTGAAAATGTAGAGCTATGATTGCCTTTGGTTGAGATTCTTGGATAGAGTATTGTTTTTAAACATAGAACTATCTGAAAACTCTAAGGGCAGCCTGATAAAAGTATATTTCAATGCTCATGGCAGAGCAATGACAAAGGATTCACTGAGAAACTAAGCCCTCCATCAAAGAAATGGAGTAGACCTAGTCCCAAAGTGTCCTTGTTATCTCTGTTCAGATTGAAGCAAGACAATTAGTCTCACTGAGTAACTAGGGGTATTGGCGTCTGACAAACGTGTACCCTTAAGTCAAAAGGTGTTGACTATACTTCATTGCTCTTAAAAATATTATGAGCTAAAAAGAAAAATCTGAAAATGTGATTGAAGGTCAAGTTATTGTGCTAAAACCCTGAGAACCTGAACAGAACGATTTTTGTGTTTAACTTTAATACTATTTTTAAGTAACTCCTAGAGGTGTCATTGGTTTATTTGAGTAAGATAATAGGAGGTTGACAAGGCTCTATTTTGGAATCTTGGTTCATTTCTATTAAATAAGAATGCAATTCTTTCTTTTTAAAGCTTTTGTCATTGATAAACTCTGAATCTATTAGATTTGAACCACGCATCTAAATAAAGATCTTATCATAGCTCTTTTATAATGACAGAGTTAGGACTTGAATTCATTCTGATTTATGAAATTCGTATCTGATTTTGAATCTCTTTGTTCCTATCTGCAAATTCATTCTATCTGCTAAATTGGTGCTGATAATTCTCTTTTTGTCTCCATCTCTCATTTCTACTCTCAAACTTCTCCTTTTTGAAGTTGTCAAAGGGGGAGAATAGCTGAGTTAGTCAGTCATTGGGGTCATTCAGTCAGACATTAGGGTCATTGGTTGCATGATGCCTGTTGTGTCCTTAATATGCTGCATTGCTAAGGGGGAGATAATTGTTTGATTGACATGACTTATAATGACTCATAATTTTACCATCATCAAAAAGGGGAAGATTGTTGTGTCCCTATGTTTTGATGCTATGAAAACTATGAGTCATGTATACTCTATCTATGCTGCTATTTTGATATGACCTTGATGTTGTCAGACACTATGGAAATCCTTCATATCATGTTGCATCTGTGCACATTTACACATTCTGGGCATTCTATCAAACAGGTTTCATGTTTAGTTATTTTACCAAACAGGCTGCGTGCACAACACACTTCATAGGTTTGAGCATGCTAGCATAAGGTCAATGCACAGTCAGATCAGGTAATGTTCTGCCTAATCTCAGATCTGTGCATGTGTTAATTCTTGTACAGAAAGGTTGGTGCATGTGTTAAAGCCCATGCATTTCACTATTCACATGAACATATGAGGTCAGTGCTATTTTCAGTCTTAGCGTCTCTCTCTCGCCTGCGTCTCTAGCGCATGCCTTGTGTCCCATACATATTTTTATTTACGTCTCATACATATTTTCATGTCTACGTCTCATGCACTAATGGTCTTGCGTCTCTGTTAGCGTCTCATGAACTAATGGTCTTGCATCTCTATTAGCATCTCATGAACAGCTGCGACCGTGTCTCCGTCTCATGCACTTATGGTCTTGTGTCTCTGTTAGCGTCTCATCCATTTGATTCTTATATTGCATGAAGTCGGTGCATTACACTGTATCCGGTCAGTGTCATAAGGCAACACACGCTGGTGCATCTTATATGAAAAGGCAAGTCAAGGTCGTTGCCAGTTTTGCCTCGGTGCATGGCTAAGGCCTATACACAAGTCGGTGCATATGTGCACTCGATGCAGGTTTTGGCCTAGTGAATATAGGGTAAGTGCATATGGTTACTCAGTGTTGTATGCACTCATGCTAGAGGGTCTATGCACGTTACTACTGTTCACACGTTCATATAGAGCTCGGTGCATTGTTTACCTCGGTGCATGTATTCGGTTGTTCATACGAAGGTCAGTGCATATCAACATCGGTGCATGTTTTGTTTAGACACGTCGGTGCAGATTTTGTTGCAAGTCTTGTACAAAGTTTGTGCGAGTTACTGTTTGATGCATAGTAGCACGGTCGGTGCAATGTTTGGCTTCAAAGGATCAACGACGGTGCATTCCTATCTTTACCTACGTTTTAAGCTACACAACGTCTGTGCTAAGGAACATAGGGTTGGTGCAACCGTTGCATCGGTGTATCTTTTGCCTCATGCTAGGTCAGTGCACACTCATGCAAGCATTCACAAGTCGGTGCATGTTTTTGGGTAAGGCCTATACAAGGTCGGTGCATTTCTTTTTCCATTGTGCATATAGGTCTGTGCATGTATGTTTACTAAGGTATGTGCATGATTGGACGATACACTAAGTCAGTGCACCCTTTATGACTAATGTTTGATCATGTATTTGATGAACCTAGCAGAGTAACTACGTGAGCTCGAACTGAAGCTGGCACGTGATCCGAGGGAGCTTATGATTGGGCATGTGATCTAAGGATAAGGTTTAGAAGAACATTCTTGTCCATGCCACGTGGGCCAATAGGGCTTCACTAGGGCGTCTTTGGTTCATCCATACAAAGGCTCTATTCTATATAAAGGTCACCTCTTCATTTGATGAGAGAACACGAGGCTAAAGGCGGTGGAAGGCAGCAAAAAGCTGAGAAGAGAAGAAGAGAGCGCCAGAGAAGAAAAGTGAGAAGAAGAAGAGAAAGAGAGAGTCCGTGGAAGATAAGTGTGCAGCCTGGATTTCCCTTTAAGAACTGTGGGTTCTTTCTTGGCCTCTGGATCAAATCCAAGCCAACATGTTTTTCAGTTTCATAGCTACCTTTGCTATTGTTCTAGTTGTTCTTTACTTTCCATTTTCCTTTGATTCCTTTCATCAAGCTGTTAGTCAGCGTGTGTAGCAAGCTGTGAGGCTCAACGTTAAGGATTTGTTCCTCTGTTAAAAAGCTGTGAGGCTCAACGGTGTTAGCAAGCTGTAAGGCTCAGCGTTGAGGATTTGTTCTTCTATTAGCAAGCTTTGAGGCTCAATGTTTCAAGCTATTTGTCAGCCGTAATCCTCACTGAGTTCAGTGAGGGGTGGATGTAGGCAGACTTGGTGTCTGGCCAAACCACCTAAAAATCCTGTGAGTAGTGGTTTGATTTGTGTGCTTGTCCTTATTTTCTGCCTCCTTCACAGGTTTTGTTGTCGGTTCTCTTGAGCCCTATACGTTCAGCTGAGTGAGTTAGTTTCGTGTTGTTTTCACCTGCTGAGATAGCATGCTATTTGGTCATTGATGGCTTGGTAGAGTGTTCTTCAAGCTTTCTATCTGTGTGCACAATTAGCGTTTGATATTGTGTCTAGGAGTTTTTCGGTTTAGTGAGAGCTAGACTTTCTCCATGCGCTCTTATCTATGAGCTGGTGCGTGCTTAATTTGATTAAGCTTTCTGAGATTTTAATTCAGCAATAATTTTTATAAGGGGATTCATTCACCCCCCCTCTGAATCCGTACCTTCTATCCCAACAAAACCACCCAGGGGTCGACCCTTGGGGTCGCCCCTCGTGACAACCGAGCCTGGACCTGTGGAGTTTTGAGAAAAGAACTCCCAGGAGTCGACCCTTGGGGTCGACCCTTGACCATGAACTTAACAAAATGAATTCAACAATACTTTCTCCCAAAGCTTGTTCAATATGTGCACATGTGCAATGAGATTCAAGGAAATAAAAACCAAATGCATCAAGGTCCAATCTAGGTAATGTGGAACACATTCTGTTGCATCCCTAAGGTTTTGATGATGTCTCACACTATAAATCAATTTATTATACGAACCATCTTCTTGGTTCAAAGCATGAAGGGGGTCTGTTGCAATACCTTTATGGTCCTTGCATAACATGACCTTGCATCTCATCTCTCAAGTCGGTGCAAGCTCTAGTCGGTGCAATCGTTGTCTGGTATGGACCGTTAGATCTTGTCCTTTTCTTTTCAGTGCAAATTCGTCTTGGTGCAAGCGGTGTCTTGTACTTCTCTTTACCAATTCGGAGCAAGTCTCTGTCTCACTCACAAACACTGTAGCCCGGTTTTCCATCTCGGTGCATTACGTGTATTTCTTTGCAGCATACACTTTTAGGTTTGTGCATATCTTGTTTGTGCATCTTTGTGCATCTCACCTTTCAGACTCGGTGCAAGGTCTATCTTGCATCCGTCTTTATTCGTATGTTTCTTCACTTTCATTTGGTGCAATTCTCAAATATTCAACTCGGTGCATCTACTGTGTTACACTGTTATTTTAGAAGTCCGTGCATATCTTTGATCCTCTCTTTTGACTCTGTACAAAGTCTTCGTCTTGTGCCTCTTGGATTCATGTCTGTGCACATCAGCTGCACGGGTGGACGCTAGAGTCTGTGCATGTGGGGTCAAACAATTTAGTAAGTCAATTCAATGGGTGACTTGAATATCTCTACTCAGTGCTTTCTATGTCTAATCACATTCGGTGCAACATTTGCTTCATGTCTTATATAAACGGTGCATCCCTCCCAGTTCGTTCATTCAGCACCTATATGCCCAGAGCAATGTCACTCTTCTTACCAGTATCCGAAATGCTTTCCTATGATTGTTTGTCAGGTATTTTTTCTCATTTGAGAAGAATAAGAATGGCTCGCGATTCCAGTATGGAGGAGGTGGCAGGATCGTGACACATGGAAAGAAGTGTGCAGGGATTCTGCCACGTGAGTAAGGCCTTTGAGCGGGAATAATGGAAAGCACACGCCCGTCCTCTGATGCTCTATAAAAAGCAAATGCTGAGCAGAAGAAAACAACAACGAGAACAGAAAAGAGAGGAGAAGGAGAAAGAGAGCCAGTAGAAGCAGAAGAGAGAAAAATTTCTGAGAGGGCGAAGTGTTCATGAATGAGAAGATATGCTTATATGGAAGTTACATTATCTTTGTTTCAAGAGAATATTATCGTTTACCGATCGCTGTGTTTTCAAGCTTTTGTTTGATCATCTTCATTCCATATTGTTACCCTCCACTGTTCGGAGGAAGGGAGAGGTTCTCCAGTTCCCTCCATTGTCTTGGAGGAAGAGAGGTTCAATCCTCTGGTTGTGTGAGTTACTTGGGAGTAACTGCACAGGGTTCCCTTTGCTGCATGCAAAGGAAGGGAGATAGTTCTCCGGTGTTCTTCTTCTGGTCGATCAGAAGATTGAGGAGGCTGTTCCTCTGTACAAGCTATTTGGTAGTGGTTGTTGCAGACTGAGTCTGCTGTGTGCGACTCAAGTGGAAGGAAGCCTTACTCGATTGAGTAAGGGGTGGACGTAGATTGCAGATAGCAATTGAACCACCTAAAAAATTCGCTGTCTCATTTGTGGTTTGGTTGTTTTCGTGTGCTTCTCTCCAACTTCTTGAGACTTTGCTTATTTGTGGTTGCTTTCTCGATATCAGTTCTTCCCTTATCATCTTCGTTGTCTATTTACGTGGCCTTTATCACTATAGTTTGAGGGGCTAAGAATTTGTAGCTGTGTTTATCGAATTGGGGAGTGATCTATTCATCCCCCCTTCTATCTCACTCTTCGCTGCGCATATCATTTGGTATCAGAGCAGGTTTTCACCATGTGGGCCAACGGTCAGGCTAACCCTAATGGTCCTCGAAGCTTTATGGCTGAGGGACAATCTATCAGTCATCCTCCTTTCTTTGATGGTAACAATTATCTATTCTGAAAAAACATGATGGAGGTATTCATCAGGGCGCAAAGCCACAAGTTGTGGAGGGTGATCACCACAGGGCCATACGAGCTACCACCGAATGAGGATGCATGGATAGATGATCAAGTCAAGCAATCGTCACTCAACTGGACAGCCCTGAACATCATCCAGTGTGTTGTACACCCAGATGAATATGCTCGCATCTAAGCATGTAGCACGGCCAAGAAAATGTAGGACGAGCTGGAATTAATCTACGAAGGTGGAGCTCAAGTGAGAGCAACAAAGGTAAATCTCCTCACCTCTTAATATGAGATGTTTAAAATGAAATCAGAGGAGACCATAACTGAGATGTATGCCAGATTGTCTCTGATCACGAATAGTCTTAAGGGGCTTGGAAAAGATATGGCTGAGGGAGACATTGTCAGGAAGATACTTAGATCTCTAACCCCTTCATGGCATACAAAAGCCACTGTGATAGAAGAGTCAAGAGATCTGACGACTACGACTGTCACCGAACTCATAGGATCCCTTATGACGTATGAGATGAACATTAAAAGGAATGGTGAGGGAAGTGACAGAAAGAACAAGAATATTACCCTCAGGGCATCCCGCAGCAAGGGAAGTAGCAGTAGCGGGAGTAGTAGTTGCGAGTCTAATGGATTGTCAGATCTCGACCAAGAGGAGCAAGCAATGCTTACTTGCCAATTCAGAAAATTCTTGAGGTCTAAGGGAAAGACCTTCAGAAAGAAGAAGTCATACCCTTCTGGTAAGAACTTCGATTCCAGCAATGACAAAGATAGGAGTACTAAGAGAATTACATGTTTTCATTGCAGGAAACCCGGACACATGAAAGGGGACTGCCCTGATCTTCAGAAGAAAGGTCCCTACCCTCAGAAGAAGAGCTCGAAAGTGCAGAAGAAGAAGCCACAGGCAATGGTCGGCACCAGGAGCGATGAGGAAGAGGATCCGGAAGATAATTCCTCAGAGGAGGATGAAGAAGGAATTTGCCTGATGGCAAACAACGAAGAGGAGGTAACAAATATTTTTGAGAATTTCTCTATCGATGACTGGGAAGATGCCTATGGAGAACTGTTAGATAAGTTCAATTCACTTAGTAAAGAGCATAGGGTTCTGAAGAGAAAATTCAATACCAATGTTGAAGAACAAACGCAAAGCTGTAAGGAAAATCAGAAACTAAAAGAAGAATTAGAAGAAATGACTTCTCTGGAAAAGGAGAATGAAAAGCAAACCCTTGAGAACCAGGAAGTTCACACACAGCTCAACCAACTCAAGATGAAATTTGAAGAATGTCTGAATGAAAATAGTGTGATCACAGAGAAGTATGAAGCTGTTAAGAAAGTCAACTCTGAACTCTTGAAAAATTGTGAGTCTATGCAAAGAGAGTTGGAGGACAAACAAAAAGTTTTAGAAAAATTTGTTCAAGGAAAATTGAATCTAGATTTTATACTAGGTACAAGGGTTAAATTCAACAAGGAGGGTTTAGGCTATGACCCATCCAACAAGATACCATTTCAGTTTAAGACAACTACCTTCTGCCTAGAAAAGGGAAAAGAAAAGCTGGACACACCATCCAGCTCAAACAGAAACCAGAGTGTTCAATGTCCAAAAGAAAATTTAACAAACAATGCTGGACGATCATCTAAAATAGGAATGAATTTTGTGAAGAACTTCACTAAGCCCATTCGCCAGAACATAAGTAGTAGCTGGACCAAGGAAATGAATCAGAATAAAAGTTGGAACTACTACAAAAGAATGGGTCCTGACAAGAGTTACTGGAGAAACAACACTCATCCTCAAAAATTTGTTAATCAACAAGCTCACAGGAGATACCCCAGGGATGAGAAACCTAATAACTGGAATAGATTTCATTTCTCCAGACCAGCTGTACATACCTCCACTCACAACTTCAATAGACCAGAAATTAAGGTGCAAGAGAAAACCAAGTTGAGACAATTCTGGATCCCTAAACATCTGCTTAAAGATTTGAATGATGTCTTTAGACCCAACTCATCTTGGGTTCCGAACTACTTTGCTTGATTTTGCTTGTGTAGGTATGCCTAGCAGCTGAGAACAATAAATGGTATCTCGACAGTGGCTGCTCCAGGCACATGACAGGAGACCGATCCAAGTTCTGCAAGTTAGAAATGAAGGTAGGGGGTCTGGTCAAATTTGGAGGAAAGAACAAAGGTAAGATCATTGGGGTCGGCACTGTTGGTAAGTCTTCCACTAACTCCATTGAGAAAGTTTTACTTGTGGAAGGTCTTCAACACAATCTGATTAGCATAAGTCAATTATGTGATAAGGGTCACAAGGTTGTGTTTGACAAAAATTCATGCAAAATTTTGGAAATAAATTATGATAGCATTAAATTTGTAGCCAACAGGACCAATAATGTCTACTTGGTAGACTTAGATGTTGAGTCTGATTCTAATCCATGCTTGTCTGCCAATTCTAAAAGTGACGCGTTTGATTGGCATAGACGTTTAGGCCATGCTAGTTTTTCTACATTAAATAAATTGATCAAGCATGATCTAGTTAGAGGCCTGCCTAGAATCAAGTTTAGTTCAATTTCAAAAGTCTGTGATGCCTGTGCTTTAGGCAAACAGACCCGAATGTCCTTCAAGCTAAGATCTGAGCTATTGTCGTCTAGACCAATGGAACTTCTTCATATGGACCTTTTTGGTCCTACTAGAACTCAGAGTCTTAATGGAAGTAGATTTGGTTATGTGATCATTGATGACCACTCCAGATTTTCATGGATCTTTTTCTTAGCCAACAAAAATGATGCATTTCAAAAATTCAAACAATTTTTTAATAAAGTCAAACAAGAAGGAAACATAGAATTTGTTCAATTCAATTTGACCATGGAGGTGAATTTGAGAACTCCATGTTTTCTGAACTGTGTGAAAGAGAGGGACTAACACATAAGTTTTCTTCTCCCAGGACACTAGAGTAGAATGAAATTGTGGAGAGAAGAAATCGAACCATTGTGGAGATGGCCCAGACCATGCTGATTGAAAGTCAACTTCCAAGGAAATTTTGGGCAGAGTCGGCCAATACAGCAACTTATACAATCAACAGGGCCATGGTAAGACCAATCCACAAGAAAACATCCTATGAGCTGTTGAAAGGTAAGAAACCAAATCTGACTCATTTCAAGATTTTTGGAGCTAAATGCTTTATCCATAATAATGACAAGAAAGACTTAGATAAATTTGATGCTAAAAGTTGTCCTGGAATATTTTTACGATACTCTGAAGTGTCAAGAGCATATAGGGTCTTTAACATAACTGATCAGAAAGTTGAGGAGTCTCCACACATTATTTTTGGTGAAGCAAAAGGTGTCACTAACATTGAAAACACTGACAGGGATTCCGAGCACAATGGAGAATTCCTAGAAGACAAAGAAGAAGAGGAGCTTCAGCCAAATGAGTCATCAGATGCTCCCAACCAGGTAGAGCCGGCTGAGATAGGTGAGTCTTCAATAAATGTTAGATATCTTAAAGATCACCCAATAGATAACATATTAGGCAATCTTGAAGAACCTCTTAGAACTAGGTCTCACTTTAGGAATGTTCATAACCAGGACCTAATTGCTCTGGTCTCTCAAATTGAACCCAAATCAATAGAAGAGGCCTTAAGTGATCAGTCATGGACTAATGCCATGTGTGAGGAGTTAGGTCAATTTGAAAGAAATAATGTCTGGGAGCTTGTTCCAAGACCAGAAAATACTAATGTCATAGGAACTAAGTGGGTGTTTAAGAATAAAATGAATGAAGATGGAATCATTTCTAGAAATAAAGCCAGACTAGTAGCCAAGGGCTACTGTCAGGAATTTGGTATTGATTTCGATGAGTCCTATGCACCTGTTGCTAGGATGGAAGCAATAAGAATATTGCTAACATTTGCATGTTCCAAGAACATAAAACTCCAGCAAATGGACGTGAAGAGTGCTTTCTTGAATGGTGTTATCAAGGGAGAGGTTTTTTGTTGAACAGCCCCCCGGATTTCAGTTTTCTCCTCAACCTAACCAAGTTTTCAGGTTGAACAAAGCCTTGTATGGCCTAAAACAGGCCCCTCGAGCATGGTATGAAAGACTGACAGAATTTCTGATCAGCAAGGGCTACCACAGAGGTAAAGTAGATCAAACCCTTTTTTCGAAGAGCTCAAATAAAGACCTCATCATAGTTCAGGTATATGTAGATGATATTGTCTTTGGGTCAACTAGCTCTGAACTATGCAATGAATTCTCTAAATTGATGTCTGCTGAATTTGAAATGAGTTTGGTAGGTGAGTTAAAGTATTTTCTTGGCTTACAGGTACAATAGTTAGAGGATGGATGCTTCATCAACCAGACCAAGTACACATTGGAAATTCTCAAGAGATTTGGCATGAACAACTTGAAGCACATTACAACACCAATGGGTACCAACACCTCATTGGATGGAGATGAGACATGTAAAGAAGTAGATGCCAAGCTCTATCGAGGTATGATTGGATCTCTACTTTATTTGACTGCTTCAAGACCTGATATTCAATTCAGTGTAGGAATGTGTGCAAGGTATCAGTCTAGACCCACTAAATTACATTTAGCTACAGTAAAAAGAATCTTCAGATACCTGTCCACTACTCACACTCTTGGTTTATGGTTTCCTGCATCACACACACTTGATTTAGTTGCATACACAGATGCAGATTATGCCGGGTGTAAACTAGATAGAAAGAGCACTAGTGGTCACTGTGAATTTCTAGGTGGGTGTTTAGTATCTTGGGGTTCCAAGAAACAACACTCTGTGGCCCTCTCCACTGCAGAGGCTGAATACGTAGCTGCAGGGAGTTGTGGCACACAAGTCATTTGGATTAAACACCAACTTCAGGACTATCAAGTAGACCTGGGGTGCACACCTATTTACTGTGATAATACCAGTGCCATCAACCTAGCCAAGAATCCTGTTCTGCACTCCCGCACCAAACACATAGAAATCAGGCATCGTTTCATAAGAGATGAGGTTTCTAAGAACAACTTTGAACTGATTCATATAGGCACTGCTAATCAAATTGCTGACATCTTCACCAAGCCTCTGGACAATGACAAATTCACCACATTAAAGAGAGAACTAGGCTTGTTCAAATTATCTTGACTATTTTTTTTTGATATTGAATTGATCTATCTTGGTAAAATGCTGTGTGAAATGTCTGTCCTTATTGTGAGGGGGAGCCTTGTGTATCTTCTGATTAGTTTCATTTAGTGCTTCGTTTAAGGGGGAGCTGGAAAGGTAGTGATTTTGTCTGATTCAAAAAGACTGACCAGATGTGTGTCATTGCTGGTTCTCATGATTGAATGAGTGCAGTTCTCTCAGTTAGTAGAATCTCATTCATCTCTTAAGTCTATAAGTTTGCGTTACTAAAGTCCTGCTAGAATCTTTCCTCTAGTAGTTTATCAGAGATTTGGATTAAGTGGTCAAAGTATATCCTCCTACATTGTCAATGATTTCAGGTCAGGCTAAAACCTACATGTCTTGATATTTGTTCAGAACAACTTGAAATCTAGATTTCAAGATTCATTACAAAGAAACAGTTCTTCTGGTATTGTCTTCAATCATTATCTCTCCACATCATAGGGATCAACTAAATGAACAAAGGTCTATGGCTTGTTCACTGAGAAACTGGGAGCTTCATCAATGAAGTGAAGTAACTCCTATGTCATGAAGTGTCAACATTTTTAAAGAAAAATCTGCATGCAAAATGACTTTAATGTCTGTGATCATCACAGAGCAATGGTGACAAGGTAGTGAGTAACTGGGGACTTTGGCCTCTGATCAAGGTGTTTCCCCATGTAAAAAGCCACAGTTACTAACTCTGCTCTTCAAAAGGAAGAAGTAATGAGGTACTCAAACTGAGTAACTGGGGATTTCGGCCTCTGATCATGGTGTCTCCCTAATGTCAAAAGTGTGATTTACCAAACTACTCATTGATCTCATTGCAAAACTCTATTTTATCCCTTGTCTCTGTGCAAAGGTCTGAAATGCTTGTCCTCAATACTATGAGAACACCTTCTCTGATTTTGTCTCTTGTCGTCTACAAAGTACTGTTGTTTTAATCAGAAATCTTGCCATGCTTGTTCACCCCTGTTCTACATCATACACCATGTATATGGATAAACTTCTCCTTCATACTAATTCTCTATTGATTACGAGAGTTCAAGAATCTTCACTTGACTTTAGCACCTCACTTATTCTCTTAAGATATGTTGTTGGGTCTTTCTACACTAAGAAGTCACTATACTTCTTCCTCATGTCTCCAGCAATTTCATACACCTTTCATTACCTTTTGATGATGTCAAAGGGGGAGAGAGGTCATGAGGTCTCACAATATCCAAGAGATCATTCATTTTCTACAAAAAATGTTGGGGAGAGAGGTCATGAGGTCAGACAATATCCGAAAGATCATTCATTTTTTGCGATCATTCTTTTTCTGCAAAAATGTTGTGAGAGGAGAGAGGAGAGAGCTGAGGTTCAGAAGTTGTGCTTGATTGGTCTGCATGCGCTTGTTGTGATTTTCAAAGCTGTGTTCGTTTTGTCTATATGATTGGCCTATTTTTTAACTGATTATTTTTAATGCCTTGATATTGCTTGATTCATAGTGTTGCCATCATCAAAAGGGGGGAGATTGTTGCTATTAGCGCAGCAAGAGTGATATAGAAGGGGGGGATGAATAGATCTGTAGCAACCCTAATAAATGAATAATTGAAATAAATTAAAACATATATTACAGAAGTAATATACATAAAAGGAATAGGGTTAATTGGACGAAATAAAACAAATTAAAAATAACGCCTCTTATTAAGGCGTTAATTTATAAAGAAACGCCTCTACCCATGGCGTGAATAAGGAAAGGACGCCCACACCTACGGTCGTCACCTCTTACGCGACCAAAATGGGCAAGTGAAAGAAACGCCCTCTGCCTGGGCGTGTTTTAAATAAATCACGACGTACCTAACGGCGTTACATGTAACGGGACGGAACTTATAAAAGTCAGGCCAAAGAAGCGCCCTCTACAAGGGCGTGTTTTAAACAAGGAACGCCTCTCCCTTAGGCGCTTTTTAAGAATATACGCCCTTACCTAAGGCGTTAATTCAGTTCGTGAACCGTTCGAACCCAGAACTTATTCAGAGTAAGTGATAAGCATTAGAAAGAGTTCAAACGTGGTAATGACTCTATCATAGAAGTATTACTTCCACTAGAACACTAACCCTAACAGGACGTCCAAAATCCTATAAATAGTCTTGATCGAACAAACCCTAAACCTATTTGATTCAAGCCTCTGCAACAGTAAGTGAAGAACATAACTGTTCTTCTTATTCCTTTCTTTCTGTTTCTAGTGTATGAAGAACTAACGTTCTTCATCTCCTTTCTTCCCCTACAGGCTGAGTGAAGATCATCGTCGCCATCATCTTCATCAAATTAATTTTTCTTCTTATCAAGTCATTCACGTGTTCCATCTCCAGATATCAACAAAGGTAGGTTTTCTCAAGCTACTGTAGCCCAAATGAAATTAATGCAAGATATATATATATAAGCATGTCATGCATATGATTATTATAGTTTCGTACGTTTTCTGAAATATTTTGAAAGAAACGCCCTTGATTAGGGCGCTAATTTAAAAGAAACGACCATACCAGTGGTCGTCAATTTAATATTTGACGCCCTCTACGCAGGCGTTAATTTCATAAGAATCGCATGTGATTAATAATTGATCTGTTTAAAAATTACAATACATATGAAATATTGATTTTTAATATCTTGCATGACTCTGTGAATTCCTGTTAAATTTTACTGCCATGACATGTCTCTTGTCTCTCGAAATATTATTTATTAAAAATCCCTTGAAATTCACGACTTGGACAAAGTCGTTTTCCATATTCTGACGCCCTAGTACAAGGCGTGAACATTAAAAGTAACGCCCCTTTCTAGGGCGTGTATCTGTTAAAAAACTAAAATTCACATATTCTGTAAGGTGGAATTGGAAAGTAACGCCCCTCCCAAGGGCGCGTTTTGAAAGTAACGCCCCTTCCAAGGGCGCGTTTTTGATAAATTTCTGAGAATAATTATATCCTGTCAAATATGTAAATGATGAGACGCCTGCCCCTGCAGTCGTCAACTTTTAAGAAACGCCCCCAGGAAAGGCGTGTTTTGATAAATTAATGAAATAATGGAAATTCTGCAAATTGGCAATATATGTAAACGCCCTTAAGATAGGCGTTAATTACTTGAGACACGACTTGACCTAAGTCGTTATTTTACTGTAAACTGATTTTTTCCTCTGATTTGCTAACCGATGGTTTATATATTATACATATATATATATATATATCGGCACTATTCTCCACTCCGTGAGTATAGTCCCACGTTTCATGTTGATTTATCGATCACACTCAACTCTCATTGACATACAAGCTCTCCATTGGACATTCCGTTCCTTTGGACTAGCAAGTTAGTCATAGAGACCTCCGTAAGACTCCTCGTAGCCTTGGATTCCCTCAAGGCCGACTGAGCTGGTTGTACCCTAAAAACCCATTACACAGTTTTTGCCATGTCAATCTAAAGAAAACATGGTATACCGGCCCTTATGATTATACAAAGAGTATATCATAAGAAATTCTTGATGGGATGATGATATCATGCCATATCGTGTCATTCTTGTAAACCCCAATTCTATGATAAGAATGAGGGTATCTTGCTTGATCTAATGTTCATGTGGACCTCAATTCTATATAAAGAATGCCCATATTGATTTGTCATGGTACCTAAGTTAAGGGAACCATATTCTACCTAGTTTTATCGAACTCGTGATTATACCGTTATTATCGCCATTCTATGTCCTTTGTCATATTTTGGACTCTATTCTATCAAAGTTGTCATACGTATCTACAAGCTTGATTATTGAAATTCTATATTGGCTATATAAACAAGAGTGGATGTCAAAACACATGATAAATGCCTGCGCATATAGGGCCCGATCTGGTCTTGGGAGGAGCACCCGAAAGTACTTGTGCCCATGGGAGTTAAAATGATAAGGTATCTGGCATTATACCGAGTACTTGACTTGCTTGATTGGACATTCCACACACATCTTGTACTTTAATCGTACTTGACTTTACATGAAATGCGTGGCCCGAAAGAGGGTAATTTACTTGCTTGAAACATGATAGCCAAAGTTCTTGACATGACTTGTTAAACGTGCTTGCTTGAATATCTTGAATAACTTGTATCTTGTTCATGATTAAGTTCATCTTATTTCTTGATATTACATTCTCTCTATCTTGTCGTTTTATGCGAGCATGCATAGCTTTATTGCATCCATGAAAATGTAATTACTTAAACCACTTGCTAGTACTTGAGATATAATTTCCTACTGAGCGTTCGCTCATCCCGTTTGTCCCTTTTTACTTTTCAGGTAAGTCCGACGACGATGGAAGTCAATCGGATGGGAATGGTCAAGAGTGAAAGTGATAGAGCTTCTACAAGTGTCGTCTAGTCCACTACAAGAAAAATCGCGGATAGCGACCGACCTAGCGGTCGCTATTCAGTCGTAGATCGGTCGCAAATCTGCATTGCGACCGAACAGATACTATCTAGCGACTGAATACGTCGGTCGCTATATAATAGTCGCTATATAGCGACCGACATAATTCGGTCGCAGTATCAGTCGTTACCAGAGACCGATTATAATCGGTCGCCTGATCGGTCGCTAATTAAGTCGGTCTCAATTCGGTCGCTATTCGGTCTCTAATTATGTTGTATTTTTAAAAATAAAATTAACCTATCGGATTTATTCGGTCTCAATTCGGTCGCCAGTCGGTCGCCAAGTATAATTATTTAATAAAAGAAATATAACGTATAGTCGCTATTCGGTCGCAATTCAGTCTCCATGCGGTCGCTAATTTTGCATTATTTTTTTTTAAAAAATTTATTTAAACTGATAAATAAATTACCTGATAAATAACAAATTCATAACATAAATATAAAATCAACTACACAGACAACAATATCGACAAATCTCAAATTCATCACATACAAACACCTGATAAATAACAATTTCATAAAACAATAATAAATCAACTACACGGATCACAATCTCCACGAACCTCAAATTACACACAATTAAAATAAAATCACAAATTAATCATACATCCATAATAATAAAATGACAACATACACAACTAAAATAAAATCACAAATCCTCCACATATGTCTCATCCTGGTCGTCGTCTCGTCCAACATCATCCTGGTCGTCGTCTCGTCCAACATCTCGCGACGGATGATCCTGTATATCATTTAAAAAAATTATAATCAAATCCTTAATAAAGAAATCAAGCATTAACAAGACTTAATAAAGAAATCAAGCATTAACAAGAGTATGCCAATAGTTTAAGCCAGCTCATTTTCATATATATAAATACACACACACAATATAAGTTCAAATTTCATCTTGTATTTTAAAAATGAAGTTTGAGCGCCGAGCTCAAACCGGGCATCCGATTTGGATTCCGTCAGTTCTGACAAGTAGGCAATAACAGTAGGCAATAAGCCTTCAACCTATAACCTTTTCTTTCAGTTGATAACTCTCCAGTCGATAACCTTCGCCTGATTCACTGGTCGGAACCTTGCACCTACTTCTTAAGTCGGTATCCTTTTGCCTATCTTCAATCGATAACTTGCACCTAATGGCATCAGTCGTTGTGTTCACCTATTTCTATCATTTAGTGCCTTCCACCTATTGGCAAGCGATATCTTGCCACTATCTTTCAGTCTAATCTTCTGCCAACAGACTTTATTCTATTAGGTGATCCTTCCACCTGAACCCTTCTAGGCGTTGCTTTAGTAGTCAATAGCTTTTGACAGCTTATTCTCCCAGCAAGTCAGCATCAGCTGTTGCCTAATGTGTGTCATCCTTTCCACTGACTACTTACAGATAATAGCTTTTAACTACCACCTTCAACAGATACTCATTGACTACCCTCATCCATTGTTTACCGGCGATATAGCCTCTGCCTATCTCTATCAATTGTTATCTTCTTCACTCTCGATCGACTCACCCTTTCAACTGATATTATTTTATCCACCAGTCCAACACTTTTACCAAGTGAATTTTTTTAAAATTCAGTTTAACTAATATTTTTTGTCCGGTGATACTCTCGAAATTATGTTTATTTGCTTGAGCATCGGGTTGTTTCCCCCCGAGCGATCCAACTCTAAGTCTGACCTCCCTTTTTGGCCATGGGTCATTGCCTCACTTCTGCCGAGTCACACGCCTTCCTTCCAACAACAACTCGTCCCGCTCCGAGCTGACTCAGCTCAACCCAAGAAGACATATTAGGCCATCATCACATCAGATAACCGGCTAGAACATTGATAACCAAATCGGTTATCTAATTATCAGTTGCCATTCCCATGCCTGGCACCCCAACAGCCAAGGTCGTCGGATTCACCGCTGCCTGACACCCCCATTGGATGGGCTCATCCCCTAACACACACAGTTGCTCTCTATCCGTTTAACGCATCGAACAACATACTATCACCTCGCTCTACGCGGAGGGAACATATTGACATTGCCAACAATGTCGTCTCCAGTATATGCTGAAATTGAGATGTAGGGAGCATGAGTAGCCGAATTCCCCCCTCCCCATTCTGAAACAAAGTCAGAGAGATATATGAAACGCAGATCACAACAACTTGCGTGGTAGTAGAAAGAAATGTGAAGGGGGGGGGGGGGAGGGTGTTGGGGGAGAAAAGACCCCACCTGTTCACCTGTTTGATGGCCGTTAGCAGCTCTGTCCACAAGGGTACGACTGCCGTGGAAGTATGTAGTTCGCTCACTCATTGTCCTTCCATCAGCCTGATCTAAACCACGTCTCACGTACATATCTTGGAATAACTTCATGGAATTCCACAAAAAAGCAACTCTGTCAGAATTCCAAGATATATATCCTGTTCATTTTATTTATTTTTGAACCAAGCCAAAGATCATGAACTTATACCATTATTGGCAAATCAACCGAATGATACGAGAAAGCTTTGATGATAACCACAGGCATCCTCATATATTCGCCTCTGATGCAGGGGGAAGTTATCTTGCAAATTGGTGTCTCTCCCGGATCGTTTGCCCTTTAAAGGTACAAGCCTTTTTTTCCCATAGAGATAAGCCCCAATGCAATTGACCTCAATATTCAATATTTTAAAGCTTCAGGTGTAATTTCCTTTTCTTGCTTCTAATTTCCATCTCAAATCCAAAAGAAAGAAGGAAGTGGGACTTCACATCTCTCCCGATAAAAAGTTTGAACCATGAGGGTGAAAAGAAAGGAAAACGGAAAGAACAAGTGGGAACTGGGATTTTCTCCCCGTCCAACAGGATCCTTCAATCTTGCAATCTTGTAGGACAGATGTCAGACACCTGCTCACGAGTGTACCTTGTTCCCCACAAGTGCTCTGCTTGGATGCCAGCAGCATATTGCTCACTCATATGCATCTTCATCTGGAAGGAACGGCAGATAATGTCAGATAAGTAGTTTGCGTGAAAAAATGAACAGAAAAAATTAGTCTATAACAACAATGAAAAATGACTATCATGCTCATTTTCAGTTGTAAACATTCCCCTGAGATTGCATGAAGCACGTCACCAAAAGCATAGAACGGCCCGCCCAATGCCATAGAAATCTTGCATTTCTTTCAGGTGAAATACGTATCAACTCAAGCCCAAATGTATATTTTCTAAACAACTTTACTCGCCAACAGAAGATAGTTCGGCATAGAAATATAAGACAGGTTAACATACATTCTTCTGCTTCCATGTTCAAGTCATCCTCATCATCATCAAAGTCAATGTTCTGCAGACAAAGTCACGAGTCAAATGCAATTTAGAATTAAAGCATGCATGTCAAATATGAATGACTCTAATCATCAAAGAGGTTCCATGGCATGGACAGTTGTATATTTAAGGTGTCCTTTTCACTGCAGACTGCATGCTCTCATTAATTATTCTTAATGATAGAGTACAATCCAAACATTTCTCCAGAAGAAGAAATACAAATTGCAGTCATGCAGCAGTGACTGTCATTTAATATCATTAGAATAAAGATTGTATGAGAGGCCATTCCCATGAACACATTGTTTTTTTCAAAGAAAACATGTTAGATTAAGTATAAACTCTATGGTACCAATCAGGAAAGGGAAATTTTGAAGTAGCTTGAGAAACATGTCCAAATTATTTCATAAGATTAGTCTTTTAATGGCAAATTGACAAAAAGGTCCAGTCAATGTGTTCCACAAAGTAGTTTCCTAGTTGTGCGATGTTAAACTAAAAGTAGACAACCAGGGTGTAGGGGAGGAAGGGAGGAGACCGTCGGAGGCAGAGGGGGAGGCGGAGTGGGACGGGAAGGGGAGGGGGATCAGAGGGGTCAGGCCGGAGGGGGAGGGGCATGGGGATGGGAAGGAGATCTGAGGGGGACGGGGGCGCAGGCCGCAGGGGGGAGGGGAGGGGAGCAAGCCGGCGACGGGGCCGCAGGGGGGAGGGGAGTAGGCCGGCGGGGGAGGGGAGCAGGCCGGTGACGGAGGGGGAAGGGAGAGAGAGAGAGAGAGAGGTACCTGCGGAGGGCGACGACGGCAGGGCGAGCGGCGACGGCGACTCGACGCGAGCGGCGCGGCGACGGGCTCCGGCGGAGGGGGACTCGGGCGGGAGGCAGCACGGGGAGGGGGGCTCCGGCGGAGGAGGGGGGCTCGGGCGGGAGGGCTCGGGCGGAGGGGGGGCTCCGGCGGAGGGGGCTCGGGCGGGAGCGGGGAGGGGGGCTAGGGCGGAGAGGGGGCCGCAGGGGAAGGGGGCTCGGGAGGGGGGGCTCGGGCGGGAGGGGGTGGGCTCGGGCGGGAGGGCTCGGGCGGGCGGGGGTCGTAGTAGGAAGTATAACGGCATCAGCGACCGACTGGAGACCGAAGTTAATTCGGTCGCAATAATAGAGACCGATTAGCGACCGATATACATGCGGTCGCTGAAATGGTCTCGGTTATGCGACCGATTATTTCGGTCTCCGAATTGGTCTCTATTTGGGACCGACTAGCGACCGATTTAATCGGTCGCTAATTCGGTCGCTATAGCCACTTTTTCTTGTAGTGGTCTTTTCCCATAGTTTCTTGAGTCAACTATGTATTCTTTTCCTTTTTATTTAACAGAGTATTGGATTTGTAATAGTCTATCCATTATGAAATAAAGGATTGGGTTATCTTGCTATTTTGCGCATCTCTGTCTTTGTGTCGAATACACGACCACTCTGATTGACATGATTGATATAGACACGTCGCGCATCTCCGGGTATCTTCCGCGCTCGGGGCGTGACAGTCCTTGTGGTATCAGAGCCTAAGGTATTCAATTCCTAGGAAACCCAAGTCCAAGGACAGGTTTCAAAACCTTTAACCAAGTGAGAGTGGGTAGAACCAAGGGTTAAATGATCAATGAGTCCTTTATAAGATTATAGTGACATAATACTAACATAGCTATTGTAATTGTAGGATAATGGCTGCCGAACGTGCTCAATGGCGCAACATGCAGCGTACCCTTCAAGGGATGACCCAAGTGCTACAACAGGTAGCACAAGGTGGTGCTCCACGAGCTGGAAGCTTACACCAAGCATTCAAGAATATGAATCCCCCGAAGTTCATGGGATCGACCGATCCAGACGATGCCGAGCATTGGGTTCGGGAGATTGAACGTATATTCCGTGTCATGCAATGCACGGATCAGGACAAAGTCTTATTAGCTACTTTCCAGTTAGAAAAGGATGCTAGATGCTGGTGGGAGTCGATTGAAGCTACTATTGACCCAACTCAAGTTACATGGGGTGAATTCGTTGAATATTTCAACGCCAAATATTTCTCTGATAGGGTCCAGGAAAGGAAGGCCGCCGAATTTGCCGCATTAAAGCAAAGATCTTTATCGGTGGCTGATTATGAAGCACAGTTCTCTAGACTGTCTAGATATGCTAAGCATTTAATTGGCACGGAAAAGATGAAAGCCCGTAGATTTCTTAATGGGCTTAGGCCCCACTACATTACTCAACTGGCGCCTATGGATATTCAAGTTTATACTGAAATAGTGCGCCGAGCTCAGTTGCTTGAAGATGCCACGGAACTATCTGATAGGATCCGTGGGAAAGACAAAAAGGAGCAAGTCACAAGTTCGGGTTCTTTTAAACCCAACTTTAAGAAGAGGCCCAATAATGGAGGTTCTTCCTCTCAAGATCAGAAGTACAAGAAATCCAAGCCTTTCTCTATCACCACTACCCCTTCAAACGTAGTATGCAAGCATTGTGACAAGGCTGGTCACAAAACAGAAGAATGCTGGAGGAAATTAGGAGCATGTCTCCGTTGTGGGAGTCGTGAACATCGGATTCCCGATTGTCCATTAATGAATGACCAAGATGGTGAGGGTAAACGCCCAGTGACAAGGAACGCGCGTCTTCATGCAATCCAAGAGACCGAACCAGAAGAAGAAGGCGGATTGGTGGAAGGTACATTAAAAATTTGTTCCAAATATGCACATGTCTTATTTGATACAGGTGCATCGCATTCCATTATTTCCAAGAAGTTTGCTGACCCATTACCTCTAGAACCAGAATGGATGAAGATAATATTGTCTACTCCTCTCAGAAACGAGACGGATATCACGCATCATTACCAAAACTGTGAGGTGTTGGTTCGAGGAAAGAATTTTCCTATTGATCTTATCTGCTTAGATCTAAAAGAATATGATGTTATACTAGGAGCAGATTGGTTATCTAAGTACCAGGCAACGGTTGATTGCCGTAATAGCAAGATTGTTTTCAAAGAATTTCCAGAACTGACTTATACTAGTCCTAAGAGTCGAAGCAAATCCCCTCTTATTTCGGCTCTTCGAGCAAGCAAGCTCGTCAGGAAAGGATGTGTATCCTTCCTTGCTTTTGTCACTAATAAAGAAGCTAAGGAAACAAAGATAGAAGACGTTCAAGTAGTACGAGAATTCCCAGACGTATTTCCGGAGGAATTGCCGGGATTACCCCCGCAAAGAGATGTGGCCTTTACCATCGACTTAGTCCCTGGTGCTGGTCCGGTTTCAAAGGCACCATATAGAATGTCCCCTGCTGAACTCAAGGAGTTGAAGGAGCAGTTGATGGAACTAATCCGAAAAGGCTTTATTAGACCAAGTACTTCCCCGTGGGGAGCACCAGTCTTATTTGTAAAGAAGAAGGATGGATCCATGAGATTGTGTATTGACTATCGACAGTTGAATCATCTTACTATCAAGAACAAGTATCCACTGCCGAGAATCGATGAATTGTTTGATCAGATTTCAGGATCCAAATATTTCTCCAAGATTGATCTCAGGTCGGGATATCATCAATTAAGGATCAAGGATGATGACATTCACAAGACCGCATTCAGAAGCAGGTATGGCCATTACGAATTTGTTGTTATGCCTTTTGGACTAACAAATGCCCCTGCTGCCTTTATGCAGTTAATGAATAGCATATTCAGGCCTTACTTGGATCAATTCATAGTAGTCTTCATCGATGATATATTGATATATTCTAAGACTAAGGAAGAACATGAAGAGCATTTGAGGATTGCATTGCAAGTCTTGAGGACAAATCAATTATATGCTAAACTCAGCAAATGCGAGTTCTGGCTTGAAGAAGTGGCTTTTCTCGGACATGTCATATCCAAGGACGGTTTATCTGTGGATCCGTCAAAAGTTGAAGCTGTGAGAAACTGGGAGAGACCCACTAATGCAAGTGAGATCAGAAGTTTCTTAGGTCTTGCAGGCTATTATCGGCGATTTATCAAAGATTTCTCTAAGATCGCCGTACCACTTACAAGATTAACTCGTAAGGAGATCCGATATGAATGGAGTGAGGAATGTGAAAGCAGTTTCCAAACTCTCAAGGATCATCTCACCACAGCTCCGGTCTTAGCCCTACCAATTGAAGGAGAGAAATTCGAGGTCTACACTGATGCTTCTGGCATTGGCCTCGGATGTGTTCTAATGCAACATGGGAAGGTCATAGCATACTCTTCTCGTCAACTGAAGAAGCATGAGGAGAATTACCCCGTCCATGACTTGGAATTGGCCGCGGTAGTATTTGCCCTAAAGATATGGAGACACTATCTCTATGGGGTACAGTTTACTGTATACTCCGATCACAAAAGTCTCAAATATCTATTTTCACAAAAGGAGCTGAACATGAGACAAAGACGTTGGCTAGAATATCTCAAGGACTTCGACTTCAGTATACAATACCATCCCGGAAAGGGTAATTATGTGGCTGATGCCCTTAGTCGAAAGCCGAGAGCAAGGATAGCCAATTGTATGATACAAGAATGGAGGTTACTTGAACAATTCTCCGAGCTCAATATAAGCTTGGACACGGAATCCAAATTTGTCACACTATCTCATGTAAGCATACAGTCAGATTTGTTATCTGAGATACAAACACTTCAGGATAATGATCCTATGTTAGTAGAAATCAGAGGCAGATTAGAAGGACAATCTGATTTTCAACTAACTTCTGATGGAAGATTATCGTTCAAAGATAGAACTTGTATACCCGATTGTCCGGAATTAAAGAAGAAGATCTTAGATGAAGCTCACCGATCCAGGTACACTATTCATCCAGGATCAACTAAAATGTACCAAGATGTAAAGAGGAACTTTTGGTGGCCCAATATGAAAAGAGAAATAGCGGACTATGTATCACGCTGTCTCACATGCCAACAGGTCAAGGCGGAACACCAAAAGCCTGCGGGAAAACTACACCCTCTAGATATTCCTAAGTGGAAATGGGAGGATATTGGTATGGACTTCATCATGGGTTTGTCTAAATCTAAAGGGGGACATGATGGAATCTGGGTTATCATTGATCGATTGACTAAATCGGCACATTTCTTGCCAATCAAAAGCCGATGGTCAATTGATGTGCTAGCTGCACTATACATTAAAGAAATAGTCAGGATACATGGAATTCCTGTCTCAATCGTGTCTGATAGGGATCCCCGTTTTACTTCTCATTTTTGGAAGGGATTACAACATTCGTTGGGGACAAGGCTCAACTTTAGTACTGCTTTTCACCCACAAACGGATGGTCAGACCGAGCGAACTAATCAAGTTGTTGAAGATATGCTGAGAGCATGCATTATTGACTTTGGAGGAAGCTGGCATGACCACTTACCTTTAGTTGAATTTGCATATAATAATAGCTACCAAGCTAGTATCCAAATGGCACCTTTCGAAGCCTTATACGGAAGGAGTTGCCGATCTCCCATATGTTGGAACGAAGTTGGAGAAAAACAACTATTAGGTCCAGACATGGTAAGGGATACAACCGAGAAGATACAAGTAATCAGAGAAAGATTACAAGTTGCTCAGACAAGGCAAAAGGCTTATGCTGATACCAGGAGAAGAGATCTTGAATTCCAGGTTGGAGATCATGTATTTCTTAAAATATCCCCTGGACGTGGCATACGAAGATTTGGTGTTAAGGGCAAGCTTACGCCAAGATTCATCGGACCATTTGAGGTACTCGAAAGAGTTGGCGAGGTTGCTTATCGCATCGCGTTGCCTCCTCAGTTGTCCGAGGTACACAATGTATTTCACATATCTATGTTGAAGAAGTATGTGCACGATCCGTCACATATTATTGAGCATGGAGATCTGGTGATCCAGAAAGATCTCACATATGAACAAAGGCCCTTGAAGATATTAGATCGAGAAATACGAGCTCTAAGGAATAAGGTTATTCCCATGATCAAGGTGCAATGGAATAAGAATCCTGAACGCGAAGCGACATGGGAGACCGAGGAATCTATGAAGAAACGATTTCCCGAGTTATTCTAAGAGGTATATGTCCTACACTCTCCGCGTGTATAATTATATATATATTGAATTTGGGGACCAAATTCTTTTTAAGTGGGGGAGGGTGTAGCAACCCTAATAAATGAATAATTGAAATAAATTAAAACATATATTACAGAAGTAATATACATAAAAGGAATAGGGTTAATTGGACGAAATAAAACAAATTAAAAATAACGCCTCTTATTAAGGCGTTAATTTATAAAGAAACGCCTCTACCCATGGCGTGAATAAGGAAAGGACGCCCACACCTACGGTCGTCACCTCTTACGCGACCAAAATGGGCAAGTGAAAGAAACGCCCTCTGCCTGGGCGTGTTTTAAATAAATCACGACGTACCTAACGGCGTTACATGTAACGGGACGGAACTTATAAAAGTCAGGCCAAAGAAGCGCCCTCTACAAGGGCGTGTTTTAAACAAGGAACGCCTCTCCCTTAGGCGCTTTTTAAGAATATACGCCCTTACCTAAGGCGTTAATTCAGTTCGTGAACCGTTCGAACCCAGAACTTATTCAGAGTAAGTGATAAGCATTAGAAAGAGTTCAAACGTGGTAATGACTCTATCATAGAAGTATTACTTCCACTAGAACACTAACCCTAACAGGACGTCCAAAATCCTATAAATAGTCTTGATCGAACAAACCCTAAACCTATTTGATTCAAGCCTCTGCGACAGTAAGTGAAGAACATAACTGTTCTTCTTATTCCTTTCTTTCTGTTTCTAGTGTATGAAGAACTAACGTTCTTCATCTCCTTTCTTCCCCTACAGGCTGAGTGAAGATCATCGTCGCCATCATCTTCATCAAATTAATTTTTCTTCTTATCAAGTCATTCACGTGTTCCATCTCCAGATATCAACAAAGGTAGGTTTTCTCAAGCTACTGTAGCCCAAATGAAATTAATGCAAGATATATATATATATAAGCATGTCATGCATATGATTATTATAGTTTCGTACGTTTTCTGAAATATTTTAAAAGAAACGCCCTTGATTAGGGCGCTAATTTAAAAGAAACGACCATACCAGTGGTCGTCAATTTAATATTTGACGCCCTCTACGCAGGCGTTAATTTCATAAGAATCGCATGTGATTAATAATTGATCTGTTTAAAAATTACAATGCATATGAAATATTGATTTTTAATATCTTGCATGACTCTGTGAATTCCTGTTAAATTTTACTGCCATGACATGTCTCTTGTCTCTCGAAATATTATTTATTAAAAATCCCTTGAAATTCACGACTTGGACAAAGTCGTTTTCCATATTCTGACGCCCCAGTACAAGGCGTGAACATTAAAAGTAACGCCCCTTTCTAGGGCGTGTATCTGTTAAAAAACTAAAATTCACATATTCTGTAAGGTGGAATTGGAAAGTAACGCCCCTCCCAAGGGCGCGTTTTGAAAGTAACGCCCCTTCCAAGGGCGCGTTTTTGATAAATTTCTGAGAATAATTATATCCTGTCAAATATGTAAATGATGAGACGCCTGCCCCTGCAGTCGTCAACTTTTAAGAAACGCCCCCAGGAAAGGCGTGTTTTGATAAATTAATGAAATAATGGAAATTCTGCAAATTGGCAATATATGTAAACGCCCTTAAGATAGGCGTTAATTACTTGAGACACGACTTGACCTAAGTCGTTATTTTACTGTAAACTGATTTTTTCCTCTGATTTGCTAACCGATGGTTTATATATTATACATATATATATATATCGGCACTATTCTCCACTCCGTGAGTATAGTCCCACGTTTCATGTTGATTTATCGATCACACTCAACTCTCATTGACATACAAGCTCTCCATTGGACATTCCGTTCCTTTGGACTAGCAAGTTAGTCATAGAGACCTCCGTAAGACTCCTCGTAGCCTTGGATTCCCTCAAGGCCGACTGAGCTGGTTGTACCCTAAAAACCCATTACACAGTTTTTGCCATGTCAATCTAAAGAAAACATGGTATACCGGCCCTTATGATTATACAAAGAGTATATCATAAGAAATTCTTGATGGGATGATGATATCATGCCATATCGTGTCATTCTTGTAAACCCCAATTCTATGATAAGAATGAGGGTATCTTGCTTGATCTAATGTTCATGTGGACCTCAATTCTATATAAAGAATGCCCATATTGATTTGTCATGGTACCTAAGTTAAGGGAACCATATTCTACCTAGTTTTATCGAACTCGTGATTATACCGTTATTATCGCCATTCTATGTCCTTTGTCATATTTTGGACTCTATTCTATCAAAGTTGTCATACGTATCTACAAGCTTGATTATTGAAATTCTATATTGGCTATATAAACAAGAGTGGATGTCAAAACACATGATAAATGCCTGCGCATATAGGGCCCGATCTGGTCCTGGGAGGAGCACCCGAAAGTACTTGTGCCCATGGGAGTTAAAATGATAAGGTATCTGGCATTATACCGAGTATTTGACTTGCTTGATTGGACATTCCACACACATCTTGTACTTTAATCGTACTTGACTTTACATGAAATGCGTGGCCCGAAAGAGGGTAATTTACTTGCTTGAAACATGATAGCCAAAGTTCTTGACATGACTTGTTAAACGTGCTTGCTTGAATATCTTGAATAACTTGTATCTTGTTCATGATTAAGTTCATCTTATTTCTTGATATTACATTCTCTCTATCTTGTCGTTTTATGCGAGCATGCATAGCTTTATTGCATCCATGAAAATGTAATTACTTAAACCACTTGCTAGTACTTGAGATATAATTTCCTACTGAGCGTTCGCTCATCCCGTTTGTCCCTTTTTACTTTTCAGGTAAGTCCGACGACGATGGAAGTCAATCGGATGGGAATGGTCAAGAGTGAAAGTGATAGAGCTTCTACAAGTGTCGTCTAGTCTTTTCCCATAGTTTCTTGAGTCAACTATGTATTCTTTTCCTTTTTATTTAACAGAGTATTGGATTTGTAATAGTCTATCCATTATGAAATAAAGGATTGGGTTATCTTGCTATTTTGCGCATCTCTGTCTTTGTGTCGAATACACGACCACTCTGATTGACATGATTGATATAGACACGTCGCGCATCTCCGGGTATCTTCCGCGCTCGGGGCGTGACAAGATCACTCTCGATTTTTGAAACTTCAGCGAAAAATCACTACTTCGAAAATCACCCTACCGAATATAGCTAAACAAAATAGCTAATGCAGTGAGAAACTAAGACAGAGTAATAAGGTGCGATTGGAAGAGGCCGTCCACACACAAGCACATTGCCAAGCAGATAGAGAGCATCAACGATTGCAGCAAACCACAGAGGAGACAAGTGATTTTAAGGTGGTTCGATTGTAGTCCACAATCTACATCCACCCCTCACTCCAACTAGAGTAAGGATTCCACTAGCCAATGCTAGAAACCTGCAGACTCAGTCTGCGAACAAAGTGCTGCCACACAGCTTGAATTACCAAGGGAAACAAATTCCTCAACCAAGCTCTGCTACCCATAGAGCTTGAAACCTGTTCCAGCTACCAGCTAGAACAGAACCGGAGATAGCTCTCCCTTCCTCCAACCCGGAGGGAACCTGCTACTGACAACCCGTCACTAGCAAAACTAGAGATCTACGATCTCTCTTCCTTTGTATCCCAGAGGGAAACCGGAGTAACACTCCCTTCCTCTAAACACCGGAGGGAAATAGTTCGGAATCAGAAGTATGAGCAAATACAAAGAAAAATAGAAGAAACAAAGACCAACGAAGAACAACAGTCATTTCTGAAAAACCAACACAAATGTAGCTTCCGAGGAAGCAATTCTTCAAACCACAGACACTACTCTCTCTCTCCAAAACATATTCCTCTCAGATCTGGATAAAATGGGGCTCTCTGCTCTTTCTCTTTTCTGGATCGTGTAACCTCACACAAATACCTTCTGCTTTTTCTTTTCACGATCATCTTCTACTGAAGGAAGATGCTCCATATATATAGCAGACGATTGGCGTGTGGCTTTCAGGTTCCCGCCCATGAACTTTTTGCCAGATCATTTGAATTTTGACCATATGGCAGCATCCTGACTGGGTTGCCATCCACGTGTCATGTTCCTGGTTTCTTGGATCACGTGCTAGGTGCCAACCTCGGATCACGTGCCCAATCATCAACCTGAATCACCTGCAGACAGAGACAAAAGGAATGTATATACTTAGTTAGTTCAGGCTTTTAACACGAGTGTATATACTTCAAAAGCAGCAACTGAGCAAGTGTAAACACTGAGTGAGTGTGTAGACTTTGAGTCTTCATGCGAGCTCAGTGTATAGACTTGAGGAAATTCAAGCAATGCAACACAATGTATATACTTAGAAACAGTAAGTGAGTAAGTGTGTGCACTGGGAGAGTGTATAGGCTTGTGAGACTTCATGCGAACTCAGTGTATATACTTGCTGAAGAATGCATTATCAATCAGGGGAAGTGATGCGGGACGGACACGGGGACCGACTCTACGTGGTATGGACCTCAGACTCTAGATGCGGACCGACTCTATGGGCTATACGTCGCTAACAGAAACGCAAGCTCACTCGTCGTCCCAAGTGAGGGAAACGCGGATCGTGCGCGGTTGAAGAACCGGCAGAGTTCACGGGTAGTCGACTCACTTCCGAACTCGGATCGAGTCGCGGGACGGGTCACTCTTACTCTCACAGTGGTGACATGGACACACGGGCTAGTACCTACGCTCTCGACAGCGGCAAAAGACCATATACTAGCTAAGCAAATGAACGCCAAGAGGTTAGGACCATTACCTCCACGCACCCGGCGTGGCGAAGACAACCCCGGCCGAATTACGGGTCCCCGGTTAAACAATTTTACAACAGTACAATGATTTGACCCACTCCACGCAGGGAGGTAAAAGGTCACATGTGGGGTCCGGGAATCACGCAACTCGGGTTGACGGGCAACATCCTGATGTCGCCCGGCGGTGCCGAACTCCTCGTTTTCATGCTTTCCGAACGGCGACTTCTACAGGCCCGCGGGGCCCACGGACGGCGCTGTCCTCCGGATCTGCGGGGGTGGGACCCACTGTGATGGGGTCCCCTGGTGGCGCGCCTCCACGGACGGCGGTCGGTCGGGAACACCGATCGGGGGTCGATCGGCCCCGATTCCCAATTGATGAACTAGTTGTCCACGGATTTTGGTTGCTGTCTTCCGGCGCGCGCTCCGGCAAAAACGGCCGCTGCGAGCAATCCCGACGTCGGATCGGGACGTATGAGCTATCGTTGGAAAGCTCTCTTCAAGTGCTTCAATCTAGACCCAGAGAGATCTACTGGATCTGGTCGGATCAGAACTTTATTGAATTTATAAGTCCCTATTGTACAGTAACCGAAATCTCAGATCTGCAGATTACTTGTCTGAGAACCACCGTTGACCGCCTAGTGAACCCCCGATTAAGCTCTTGAGCTCTTTTTCGGAGTTGTAGGGAATCAAACCACGGAACTGGGACTATTTTTTTAATTTCATGTGGAGGTGGCTGTGATTTGTTATGATTTTTGGGGTGACTGGTGGTCGGATCTGAGAATAGGTGGACAGAACTGTAGATGGGTCGGAGAACAAATTTTAGAAAATATGAGATGGGCGAATCAAAAATTGAGAAAAATTATGGATGAAGGGGTGGATGGGTGGAACCCCCAGTAAAGCTGGCCGAACCAACAGAAATCAAAAAGTGGCTCTAAGATAAGAAACATAGGACAGAAGTGAACCTGGACAGAACTCTGGCAGAACTGAAATGGAAGAGTTGACGAAAATCAAAAATTAGCAAACGTGATCTGAATGCGGGCCTGATTTTTGTGGGTGGATAGGAACATCCCAGGAACAACTCCTCAAAATTTGGTAGCCAAATAAGCTCGGGGAAGACCTGTGAATTTCGAACAAGCTGCTGTGGTACTGCGCGGGCAGAACTCCGTTGATGGCGATGGCGGTGCGGTGGCGGCTCGTGGCAGCGGCGGCGGCGGCGGCGACCGGAACTGATAGGGTGGAGTCTCACCACCAGAAGGAAGCCTTCACAGCTTCAAGGGGGAGAGGGAGAGGAGAAGGGGGCGCACCAAGCTGGAGCTCCAAGAATTACTTTGATTCAAATGGCATTAATTCATGAAAATGGGAAAATACAAGCATATATAGGTCACCCATCTAATCCATCCTCCACCGTTGGATCTAGGGCTTAGGGATGGATGGCTAGGATGAAGTTTGATCAAAATAGAACTAAAATATTAAACAAAAGGGGAGGGGGCCGCACCTTGACCAAGGGGGGGACATGGTAGGTGGGTTTGGTTGGAATTGTTGACCATTTTGGTCCCTTGTCCCCCATGTGGACAATTGACTAGTCCAAGGCTTCTAGATGTCCACCTTGGATTTTGACCAACCCCACAAGGCTGATATGGACCAATGGGAGGGGGCCTGGGGGTCCCATGGGGCCCAGGGGTCCCATTTTATAAATAAGCCCCTCATACACTCATAATTGCAAACCGTATAAAATGAAATAAACACACCTTACACACAAATAAAGTCTAATTAAATATGAAAAATGGGGAGACTCAAGGCGGCGTCTCTAGGCTGTCTTCGAGCCAGATGGACGCTGAGGTGGCTCGAGTCGTGCTCCGTGTGCGGTACCGGTGGCTCGGCGTGTCGCGCCGCTCAACTGCTCGGGTGTCCGCACCAATTCTCCCCGGGTGGGAGAAACTCGACCCTGTCGAGTAAGGGTCTGCATCGCTCCTGTATCGCTCCAGAAGGTCCGGATCGATCCGCTGTAACTCGCCATGTGTGATCCATGTGTCCTCAGTAGCGGGCCGTCCTCTCCATCGCACTAGGTAGCGCGGGTAAGATCCACTCCTGGTAACTGTCACTTGCTCGTCCAGTATACGATCTATATGCTCACGCTGCCGTGAAAAAGGGGCTGGAGGTGGAAGTGGACACTCAGGTGTGGGATCACTCTCAAGGGGAGGAGATGGCTCAAAAGGCTCACTAGGGATCACCGCTGGGTCCCTATATGCAACAAGATCCGATACATTGAAGGTAGAGCTTATACCATATTCCTCGGGCAAGTCCACAACATACGCATTGGATCCAACACGTTTCAACACTCTAAAGGGACCGGCTCCGCGAGCTCGCAAATTCTTAACGGTTCTAGAGGGAAACTGTTCAGGTCTTACCCTGATCATGACGTATTCGCCCTCGTGGAACTCTCGGTGGTGTCGGTGGGCATCGGCTAACTCCTTGTACCGTGCATTGCTGGCCTCAATGTGACGACGGATGTCGTCATGCAAACTCCTAACATGCCTAGCAAACGACTCGGCCGACTCCGACACTCTAGCATGGATAGGCATGGGGACAAGGTCAACGGGTTTCCTAGGCCTACGACCTGTGACAATCTCAAATGGACTCATGCGGGTAGATCTATTCACCGAATCATTGTATGCAAACTCAGCCATAGGTAAAATGAGATCCCAATCCCCAATGCGGTCCTTAACTAGACACCTCAAAGATCTCCCAGACTCCTATTGACCACCTTGGTTTGACCGTCTGTCTGGGGATGATATGCAGTGGAAAACTTGAGGTGAGTACCCATCATATGCCATAGTGTCTTCCAAAAGTAGGAAGTGAATCTAACATCACGGTCAGACACTATCGTGCGAGGCAACGCGAACTTGCACACCACATGCGTAAGAAAAAGGCGGGCTATCCTCGAAGCATCCGAAGTCTTCGAGCAAGGAATAAAGAGGGCCATCTTTGAGAAACGGTCAACCACCACATAGACCGAATCATGCTTCCTGGAGGTACGTGGCAATCCCAAAATAAAGTCCATACTAACATCTTGCCACGGGGCATCAGGCACGGGTAGAGGCGTATAAAGGCCCGAGCTTTGCTTCTTCATCTTGGTCGTAGCACATGTACGGCATTGAGCCACGATGTTAGCAACATCGCGCTTCAAGCTCGGCCAATAAAATCGATGCTCCACTACCTCAATAGTCTTGTTCCGACCAAAGTGGCCGGCTAAACCTCCCGCATGTAGTTCCCACACTAAGAAATCTCGAACCGAAGTTCGGGGAACACATAGCCTGCTACCTCAAAAGAGGTAACCCTCCTGAAGCACATACTCATCAAGGTCTCTCGAGGGTCCGGCCTGGAGAGTGGTAAGAATCTGACCGAAGTCAGGACAATCAGCATAGGCCTCCTTCATCTTCTCTAACCCTATGACCTCGGCACTCATGGTGGTAAGCAAGCATGCTCGCCGACTCAAGGCATCAGCCACCTTGTTCTCCACTCCAGCCTTATGTTTAAGCACAAAGGTGAACTGCTGGAGATACTCAACCCAACGACTGTGACGCGAGTTAAGCTTCTTTTGGGAATGGAGGTACCTCAATGCTTCATGATCGGAGTATAGGACAAACTCCTGATGTAAAAGATAGTGCCGCCAATGCCTAAGAGCCTGAACAATTGCGTATAATTCTTTATCATATGTGGAATATCGCAGCTTCGCGTCATTCAGCTTCTCGCTGAAATATGCGATCGGGTGGGACTCCTGACTCAAAACTCCTCCAATTCCCACGCCCGACGCATCACAAGAGACCTCAAACACCTTCGAGAAATCAGGCAATCGAAGGATAGGTGTCTGGGTCATGCGCTCCTTAATGTCCTTGAAGGCGGCAGATGCGGCCTTCGTCCATACAAATGTGCCCTTCCGGATGCAATCCGTGATCGGGGCAGTGACGGAGCTAAATCCGCGGATGAAGCGACGGTAGAACATCGCAAGGCCATGAAAGTTGCGGACATCATGAACCGTACGGGGTTCCGGCCACTCAACAATGGCCCGGACCTTCTCTGGATCGACGGAGACCCCAGTACTAGACACAATGAAACCCAAGAAGGTAAGCTGAGGTGTCATGAAGGCACACTTCTGTGGGTTCGCAAACAACTGCTCTCGCCGAAGAAGTAGACAGACCTGCCGAAGGTGGTCCAAGTGGTCCCCTGTGGTGCGGCTATAGATAAGGATATCATCAAAATACACCCCTACAAAGTCTCTAATGAAAGGTCGAAGGACCTGAGTCATGAGCCGCATGAAAGTGCTAGGGGCATTGCTCAACCCAAAAGGCATGACCAACCACTCATATAGACCGTCCTTGGTCTTAAATGCGGTCTTACACTCATCACCTGGCCTAATCCTCACCTGATGGTAGCCACTCTTAAGATCGATCTTCGAAAAGATAGTGGCACCTGCCATCATGTCTAGCATATCATCAAGGCGGGGAATAGGGAACCTGTACTTCACGGTGATCTTGTTGATGGCACGACTATCAATACACATTCTCAACATGCCATCCTTCTTCGGGGCGAGTAATGCGAGTACAGCACATGGACTCATGCTGTCCCGAACAAACCCTCTCTGCACTAACTCATCGACCTGCCGTTTAAGCTCGGCAAGCTCCGTGGGACTCATGCGATAATGAGAAAGGTTGGGCAAAGAAGAGCCCGGAATAAGGTCGATGGCATGCTGAATATCCCGCATAGGTGGGAGTCCCTCGGGAAGCTCATCGGGAAAGACATCAGCATACTCCTGCAGAATGGGAACAACCTCGGGTGGGAGCTCACCCTCGGAGTCCCGCTCCACCTCTCGGACCGTAATGGCAAACACCGGACAACCCTGACTAAGCTCCTGCTCCATCTCCCGGGAGCTAATCATCATCAATCTCCTCGTCGAGAGCTCTCCTGGGCCAGAGGTAACGGTCATAGCCCGAGCTGGGGATGGGGTACTAGGCCCGGGGACGGATGGCTTAGGGGTACTAGGGCCAGTAGGACCCCTGACTGATGGGCTCCTGGGCCGAACGGGTTGGAGGGTGACCCGCTGGCCAGCGTGGTCGAAGGTACAGGTGTTCGACCGGCCATGGAGCGTGGCATCCCGGTCAAATAACCACGGCCTACCAAGTATGATACTGCCCACTTCCATGGGGAGAACATCACACCAGATCTCGTCACGGTAGGAGTGGAGCTGCAGCGGGACCAAGCACCGCAGCTTGACCGAAATGGAAGTGGTATCCACCCATGATACCTGATAGGGGCAAGGGTGGTCTACGGGTGTGAGACCAAGACGAGTGACAGCGTTCGTGGAGATTGCATTGATACAACTCCCGCTATCGATGACCACCTTGCAAATTTGCTTTCCCAGCCTACAGAATACATGAAGGATAGTAGTCTGTCGCCAATCATCACTGACCTGTGGCTGGGTGAGGATACATCTGACGACCCCCACGTGGGTATCGTCCGAATGCTGGGCATCCTGGGCCTCACCTCCCATCTCATAGTACTCGTCAGCTAACTCTTCATCTGCCTCATAGCTGACTAACTCGAGGCCCGTAGGGGTGCTATCCTCGGCCTGTGTGTCCCCAATGTGAAGAGATGGGTGGGTGGGACACTGGTTGGTGAAATGGCCAAACCCATTGCAACGATAACACTGCTGCCGTGATCCACTAGGCTCCCCAATCATAGGTCCTTTACCTTTATCCTCCCGACGGATAGGAGGCATAGGCAACAAAGGACATGTAGGAGGTGCGGGTGCCGGTGGACGGGCTATGGGTGGGGCCGTAAGATGCTGGGGATGAGGAAGGTCCCTCGGGGGTGGAGGACGAGGCCTAGGAGCAAACGGCTCGGGACGAGCGGGCTCCTGAGGTTGAGCCATGGGGGCCCTCGGATACTTGCCAGAAGAGCCACGGGGCTCGACACTACGAAGGGGAAAAGAGCCCAACCGGTGGGGTGACTCGAACTCGGCCTCGAACTGCTCCAATTCGAGAGCAATCTGATACGCCTGCTCCAAAGTGGTCGCGTTGCGGTGAAAGAGTTCATATTGATAATTGGGCCGCAGACCTCTCCGAAAGCGGGATATCGTCATGGTGCTCTCTTCCGTGACCCCGCACCGCAAGTAATACTCATCAAACTCGGCGGTGTACTCGGTCACGGATCGGTTCCCTTGGGAGATGCTTTGCCACTTGTCTATAAGACGTTGGCGATATGAGGCGGGAAGGTACTTCTCCCTCAATTTGATTTTCATATCATCCCAAGTACCGATTTGGGGTTGACGTCGCTGGTTGAGCAGGCTCTCCACATTGATTCAATAAGTTTGGGCCTGCCCTTGCAACTTCATCTTTGCGTATCGGACTCTTCGGTGGTCCGTCATCTCAAACCACTCGAAGTACCGGTCCATGCCGGCCTCCCAATCTAAATACACCCTAGGGTCCAAGGACCCGCTAAAAGTGGGAGGGTCCGCACGCACACCCCTAAGAATGCGGTAGTCATCCTCGTCATCACGATTCCGTCGTTGATGACGACGACCGTTACCCCCTTGATCATTATCAGATGCATAATCATCCACCACATGCACCTGTTGAACCCCAACATTCTCCGCCTGAGCCCTTGGCACAGCAGGCTGCTGAACCGGCTCCTGTTGGCCGTTCGTCAGTGCGGGTTGCACCGCTACTGGGCCCCTCTCGAGGATGGCAATCCTCCCAACTAAGCCCTGGATGGACTGATCCGAACTCTCGGCCCGATCCTCGAGGGCTTTCATCCGCCCTTCTAGACGCATTCCTATGCCATCCATACGCGTACTAAGACCATCCATACGCGTGTCAAGACATTCCATAATGGCTCGGAACATCTCGGCCGTCGAGGACTCGTCGGAGCTACGGGTCCGGGAGTCCGCCATAGGTGGTGGTGGCGAATACTGGGTGCCTCGACGGGTGGGCATGCAAAGACACACGACCTAGAAGACACTGACTAATGCAAACACTCACTAGCTGATGCACTTAGACCTAACCAATAGCCGGTACGAGGCGGAGATAAGCGATCCGAAGATCACTAGCGCAAGTGTATGGCCCTCCCGTTAGGCGTAACCCAACGTTCGGACAACACCTTTTGATATACCGGGTAAAGGATGTGAATGCAAGTTAAAACACTCTTTTTTTTTTGAAAATGATGATCCTAGACTTGACTTAGACCATGATGCATGTAAGACATATGCAAAGACTACCCTAGACTCGACTCGCTTTGATACCAAACTGATGCGGGACGGACACGGGGACCGACTCTACGTGGTATGGACCTCGGACTCTAGATGCGGACACGACCAGCAACACATGATGGGAGAGACATTAGGCCCGACACGGAGAGCTCCTATGGGCTATACGTCGCTAACAGAAACGCAAGCTCACTCGTCGTCCCAAGCGAGGGAAACGTGGATCGTGCACTGTTGAAGAACCGGCAGAGTTCACGGGTAGTCGACTCACTTCCGGACTCGGATCGAGTCGCGGGACGGGTCACTCTCACTCTCACAGCGGTGACATGGACACACGGGCTAGTACCTACGCTCTCGACAGCGGCAAAAGACCATATACTAGCTAAGCAAATGAACGCCAAGAGGTTAGGACCATTACCTCCACGCACCCGGCGTGGCGAAGACAACCCCGGCCGAATTATGGGTCCCCGGTTAAACAATTTTACAACAGTACAATGATTTGACCCACTCCACGCAGGGAGGTAAAAGGTCACATGTGGGGTCCGGAAATCACGCAACTCGGGTTGACGGGCAACATCCTGATGTCGCCCGGCGGTGCTGAACTCCTCATTTTCGTGCTTTCTGAACGGCGGCTTCTACAGGCCCGCGGGGCCCACGGACGGCGCTGTCCTCCGGATCTGCGGGGGTGGGACCCACTGTGATGGGATCCCCTGGTGGCGCGCCTCCATGGATGGCGGTCGGCCGGGAACACCGATGGGGGGTCGATCGGCCCCGATTCCCAATTGATGAACTAGCTGTCCACGGATTTTGGTTGCTGTCTTCCGGCGCGCGCTCCGGCGAAAACGGCCGCTGCGAGCAATCCCGACGTCGGATCGGGACGCATGAGCTATCGTTGGAAAGCTCTCTTCAAGTGCTTCAATCTAAACCCAGAGAGATCTGCTGGATCTGGTTGGATCAGAACTTTATTGAATTTACAAGTCCCTGTTGTACAGTAACCGAAATCTCAGATCTGCAGGGTACTTGTCTGAGAACCACCATTGACCGCCTAGTGAACCTCCGATTCAGCTCTTGAGCTCTTCTTAGGAGTTGTAGGAAATCAAACCATGGAACTGGGACTATTTTTGTAATTGGATTTGGAGGTGGCTGCGATTTGTTAGGATTTTTTGGGGTGACTGGTGGTCGGATCTGGGAACAGGTGGACAGAACTGTAGATGGGTCTGAGAACGAATTTTATAAAATATGAGATGGACGAACTAAAAATTGATAAAAATTTTGGATGAAGGGGTGGATGGGTGGAACCCCTAATAAAATTGGGTGAACCAACAGAAATCAAAAAGTGGCTCTAAGACATGAAACATAGGACGGAAGTGAACCAGGACAGAACTCTGGCAGAACTGAAATGGAAGAGTGGATGAAAATCAAAAATTAGCAAACGTGATCTGAATGCTGGCTTGATTTTTTTGGGTGGAGAGGAACATCCTAGGAACAATGCCTCCAAATTTGGTAGCCAAATGAGCTCGGGGAAGACCTTTGAATTTCGAACAAGCTGGTGTGGTACTGCACGGACAGAACTCCATTGATGGCGATGGCGGTGCGGTGGCGGCTCGTGGCGGCGGCGGCGACGACCAGAACTGATAGGGTGGAGTCTCACCACCAGAAGGAAGCCTTCACAGCTTCAAGGGGGAGACGGAGAGGAGAAGGGGGCGCACCAAGCTGGAGCTCCAAGAATTACTTTGATTCAAATGGCATTAATTCATGAAAATGGGAAAATACATGCATATATAGGTCACCCATCTAATCCATCCTCCACCGTTGGATCTAGGGCTTAGGGATGGATGGCTAGGATGAAGTTTGATCAAAATAGAACAAAAATATTAAACAAAAGGGGAGGGGGGCGCACCTTGACCAAGGGGGGGACATGGTAGGTGGGTTTGGTTGGAATTGTTGACCATTTTGGTCCCTTGTCCCCCATGTGGACAATTGACTAGTCCAAGGCTTCTAGATGTCCACCTTGGATTTTGACCAACCCCACAAGGCTGATATGGACCAATGGGAGGGGGCCTGGGGGTCCCATGGGGCCCAGGGGTCCCATTTTACAAATAAGCCCCTCGTACACTCATAATTACAAACCGTATAAAATGAAATAAAGACACCTTACACACAAATAAAGTCTAATTAAATATGAAAAATGGGGAGACTCAAGGCGGCGTCTCCAGGCTGTCTCCGAGCCAGATGGACGCTGAGGTGGCTCGAGTCGTGCTCCGTGTGCGGTACCGGTGGCTCGGCGTGTCGTGCCGCTCAACTGCTCGGGTGTCCGCACCAGGAAGTGTGTGGACTTCTGTGAAGTGTATGAAGCCACCGAGTGTATAGACCTGGAAAGCATTCAGTTCGTGTAATGTATATACTTCATGCAATGTGTAGACTTGATGGCGTGGAGGAAATGCATAAACAAGCCTAACCAATGTATAGACTTTACGATACTCAACCACTGTATAGACTTCACTACGTGATGCAGCGTTGTACAGACTTGAACTCAAGGAATGGCTGTACAGACTTTGAGTGAAGGCATGAACAGTGAATCAATGTGTAGACTTCACTTCAAGCAAGCTACAGCCCAATGTATAGACTTGCCACCAACGCAATGTGTAGACTTGACTGCAGCGAGCACATGCTGTACATACTTGGTGTGAAGAACACAAGCCAAGTGCAGTGTATGGACTTTATGCAAGAAAACAAGTGTGCATTGTATAGACTTGAGTGATGAGTGGACTTTTAATGAAGAGGCTGTACAGACATGTTGAAATCACGATGTGTAGACTTTCCAAATATAGCTGGTCGATGTACAGACTAGAACAAGGCTAAGTCTGTACAGACTTGAACAAACACAGTGTATAGACTTTGGCAAGGCAACATCGGTAAAACTACCAATGTGCAGACTTTCAAAGCTGAACGTAGGTAAAGAACCCAATGTGCAGACTTGGAAGTGCAACGTAGGAACAGATGCCAATGTACAGACTTTGGCAAGGCTGCCAGTGTATGGACTTGTACAGTGCAGCGAGTGTACAGACTTTGAGGCCGAAGACAGTGTGTAGACTTGAGAAGCTCGAGGCCACTGTATAGACATGGGGTTCAGCTGAGAATGTATGGACTTTGACGGAGTGAGACAATGTTTAAACTTTGAAGTTACACTATGGATGTATAGACTTGAATGAGCATGGAGTGTATAGACTTGAAGGTCTGAAGGCGATGTACAGACTTGGAGAGTTGAAGCCGATGTACAGACTTACAGATGCGAAGCCAATGTACAGACTTTATGATATGAAGCCAATGTACAGACTTGCAGATGCGAAGCCAATGTACAGACTTTATGATATGAAGCCAATGTACAGACTTGTAGATGTGAAGCTGATGTACAGACTTTAAAGGCTATGAACAACAAGGCATGCTGTACAGACTTACTCAATCAAGCCGATGTATAGACTTTGAATGAATTCAACGGAAGAATGTATAGACATGGCCCCTTGCCGGATGTATAGACTTTCAGATAAACAGGCTACAGTCCTGTTGTATGGACTTGAATAGAAAGGCCAGTGAATGGACTGACAAAGATGATTAATGTACTGAGGGGTCGACTCATCAGCAAGGAGGGGTCGACCCACCACTGTCCAGACTATGCAGACAGACTGTAGACATAATTAAGTAGAGCATATTATCTGACAACCATATGAACTGTACTCATTTACATGATGAAACTTGAATTAATCTAGAGATAGAAGATTGATTTATAGTGTGAGACATCATCAAAACTGTAGGGATGCAACAATCTCCCCCTTTTTGATGATGGCAACATTATGAATCAAGCAATATCATGGCATATCAAGTAATTAACTGCAGCTTCAACAAACAAAGCAAATTCAAAGCAAGTGCAAGCACAGACAAATTAAACACTACTGCAGAAGCACTTCTTTCTCAAAAATCACTCCCCCACAACTCATGATCTGATCTACTGATATTGCTAAACTTCTCTCCCCCTTTGACATCAGCAAAAGGAAATGCAGAATATATGAGTGCTGGAGACATGAGGACGAAGTGCAGTAACTGCTTAGTGCAGAAAGTCATGAGTAGGTCTTAAGAGAATAAGTGAGGTTCTAAACTCAAGTGAAGATTCTGTAAACTCCAGTACACAATAGAGACATAGAATGATAGAAAGGTTTATCAGCATACAAAGTGTATGATTTAGAGCAGGAGTTAACAAGTATGGCCTGATATAGCTGAGCATTCAACTATTCTACAAGACAGCAAGAGACAAATTCAGAGAGGTGTTCTCAAGGTATTGAGGACAAGCAATCCATTAGTTGCACAACAACAAGGAATTTTTGAGATGATTTTCAAGAAGATCAATGAGTAAGTTGGTGATTCACTCTTTTGACATTAGAGAGACACCTTGATTAGAGGCCTGAATCCCCAGTTACTCAGAGTGAGTACCTCATTACTTCCTTTTTTTTATTAAGGAACATAGTTAGTAACTGTGGCTTTTGACATGAGAAAACACCTTGATTAGAGGCCAGAGTCCCCAGTTACTCACCAGCAAGCCACCATTGCTCTGTCATGTCTTTTCATTCATTTTTTAAGCATTTGACACCTCATGACATAGGAGAAATATTCATTTCATTGATGAAACTCCCAGTTTCTTAGTGCCTAAAACAAGACATGTTTGTTCAGTTAAGCCCTTGTGTTGAAGAGATAGAATGATTGAAAACAATACCAGAAGGACTATTTCTTGAAGTGAGTCTTGAAGTCTAGATTTCAAGCTGATTGGGTCAGATATCAAGACATACAAGTTTTGGCCTGAACCAGAATTATTAACAATGTAGGAAGATATACCTTTTACAATTAATCCAGATCTCTGAAAGAATACTAAAGGAAAGATTCTGACTGGATTTTAGAATCACTGACTTATAGACTTAAGAATTAAGTGACATTCTACTGTCTGAGAGAACCACACTAGATCTGTCATGAAAATCAGCAAAGACACATATCGTGTCAAACTTTTTGAATCTGTCAAAGAACTCTTCCTCTCACAGCTCAATCAGCTCCCCCTTACTCAAAGCAGTACTGAAAGCTAACCAACAGGTAGACAGAACTCCCCCTCACAAAAAGAACAGACTTCACATTTAAGACAGTTTGCATAAGCCTAATTCTCTTCTCAGTGTTGTGAATTTTTCATTATCCAAAGGTTTAGTGAAGATGTCAGCAATCTGATTATCTGTACCTACATGAATCAGTTCAAAATTGCTTTTAGAAACCTCATCTCTTATGAAATGATGCCTTATCTCTATGTGTTTGGTGCGTGAATGTAAAATAGGATTTTTGGCAAGATTAATGGCACTTGTGTTATCACAATAGATAGGTGTGCATCCCAGGTCTACTTGGTAGTCCTGAAGCTGGTGTTTAATCCATATGACTTGTGTTCCACAACTCCCTACATCTACATATTCAGCTTCTGCAGTGGAGAGGGCCACAGAATGTTGTTTCTTGGAGCCCCAAGACACTAAACACCCACCAAAAAATTCACAATGACCACTAGTGCTTTTCCTGTCTAGTTTACAGCCTGCATAATCAGCATCTGTGTATGCAACTAAGTTAAATGTGTGTGATGCAGGAAACCATAAACCAAGAGAATGAGTAGCTGACAAATATCTGAAAATTCTTTTCACTGCAGCTAAATGTAATTTAGTAGGTCTAGACTGATACCTTGCACACATTCCTACAATGAATTGTATATCAGGTCTAGAAGCTGTCAAGTAAAGAAGAGATCCAATCATACCTCGATAAAGTTTGGCATTTACTTCTTTACCTGTCTCATCTGCATCCAGTGAGGTATTGGTACCCATGGGTGTTGTAATTGTTGTGCCCCTTAGGCACAAGCATGTGCTATGTTGATTTGATGATAGCAATGCTATTTTGTTTTGATGATTGCAACACAATGAGTGCTTTGGATATTGTTTAGACAGTGTCATGAAATGTCCTTTATATGATGATGGCATGTTGATTTGAATGCATATCACTCATTATGTTCTGTGGAGAATGCATGAGATGTTTATAACTGATATACTCTGTGGTGTATGCATATAACTGATATATTTCGTGAAGATTGCTTAGCTAAAGTGTGTACATTGCATTGCATTGGAAGTATGTACAACGGACTGCGTTAGGCAAAGTCTGTACATCACTGTAGCTGCATCGTCTCATGCAGCATCTCATTCAAGCATGTACAGCTAGTGCATTACATTAAGTCGATACATTTGCACTGTTCATGCCTCAACACTCAAAGTCCACACACTGGACTGTATCATACTTGAAGCCAAGTCCATACATCGGACTGTTCATGCTTTCATCGTGAAGTCTGTACATTGCATGACTTCCACCAAGTCTATACTTTGGTAGGTGGCAAGTCTGTACATTGGCTTCACATTTGCTTCGAAGTCTGTACATTGAACTAATAGGTAAAGTCTGTACATCGTTGCTTGCCAAAGTCTGTACATTGGCCTTCAAGACTTTCAAGTATGTACAGCCTGATTTGTCGTTCAGAGTTCAAAGTCTATACATCGTGGGCTTCAGTTCTTCGAGTCTATACATCCTTCAAGGGCCAAGTCCATACACTGTCTCGCTCACATCTTCAAGGGTGATTGAGCATCGTGAAGTCTGATTGAGCATCGTGAAGTCTGATTGAGCACTGTGAAGTCTATTCAGTGGATGAGCATTGTAATGTCTATACATTGGTTAGGCTCGATCATGCAGCGTTCATTTCATGTCTATACACTGAGGATGCTGAAGGCCTTCAAGTGTATACACTCTCACGTTGTTCATACTTGCATATATACTATTTTCAAGTGTATACACTCTACACACTTGGTCAACTAATGCATTTAACTTCAAGTCTATACACTGAGCTCGCATGAAGACTCAAAGTCTATACACTCACTCAGTGTTTACACTTGCTCATTTGCAGCTTATAAAGTCTATACACTGCATTTTACAGTATGAGTTATAAAGTCTATACACTGTCTTCAGTTGATTTTGTTAATCGACTGAACTCCTCATTTGTCTTGCAGGTGTCTGGCACGTGATCCAAGGAGTTGAGATGCTGACACGTGGCAGAGCATATGCTATCTCTGGGGAGCAATCGCTGCTCCAAGGGAGCATCCTTCAGTGCCAGGGGAGCAATCGCTGCTCCAGGGGAGCATATGCTGTCTGGGTTCTAGCAAGGAAGCACATGCTGTCTCTAGAGGGCATTCATTGCCTCAGGAGAGCATCACTATCGTCAGGAGGGCAGGCATTGCGGGCTCAAGGCATTTCGATGTCACTTGAGGTGTCGACCCGTTGGGAATGCATGAACCTGACTGATGGTGGGGGAGCATCTGCAGTCGCTGGAGGGCATACTCGGTCTCAGGAGAGCATCCGGGGGGACAGGCGAGCATGCGCGTCTGATGTATCCCGGAAGAGGATTTCTGTTTATCAGGGGTATTATTGTCCTTAATGCCCTGACTAATGACGCCCTAATCTCCTAGGCATATCATCATTGTCAAGCTCTGTTCGTGAAGCTTAATGAAGGGGCACGTGATCCGAGGCTGGAAGGGCAGACAGGATCATGACACGTGTGCTGAAGCTGGCTGAGAGACTGACACGTGGTCCAAGGTTTTTGGGCGGGAGATGTGGAGAGCACACGCCCTAGCTGCTGCTTCTGTTGCTATATATACGAGCCTTCTTCCACAGAAGAAGATTGATCGAATTGGCGAGAGGTGAAGTCCATATAGAGAGCCACGATCCAAACAGAGAGAAGAAAAGAAGAGAAGAGCAGAGAGTGAAAGAAAAGGTGGAAGTGCAGAGACTTCGATCCAGCTGAAGAGAGCAGAAGAAGAGTGAAGAGAGCAGAAGAAGAGAAGAGAGAAAAGAGACATAGAGAGCTATCGAGAGAAGAAGAAGAGAAAGAAGTAGAGGAGAGATAGTGAGATCGAGAGAGATCTACATTCACTGGACCGTGGATCAAATCCAGGCCAGCCAGCTCTTAGGAGCCACATTTGTGCTTTCATTATTTACAGCTTTCAGTTGCTGTTGCTACTTGTTTTCATTTTCCATTTTATCATTTCTTCAAGCTGTTTGTCAGCGGAGCAAGCTGTGTTGCTCAACATTTACAGTGGAGGATTCCACTAGACGGACAAGCTATATTACCCAGCGGTTTGCAGAGGTGCTGCCTCTGGACGGGTAAGCTATAATCCCTAGCGGTTTGCAGTGGTGGATTCCACTGGACAGCATGCTGTGTTGCTCAGCGGGTGAGGAGGATTCCTCGGACGGCAAGCGGTGTTGCCCAGCGGTTGTAGGCAAGCTGTGATGCCCAGCGGTTCAAGCTATGAGTCAGCAGTAAGCCACACTCGGGTTGAGTGTGGGGTGGATGTAGGTCTGGAGGACCGAACCACCTAAAAACCCCTTGTGCATTGTGGTTTGTTTTGTCTATTTGTGCTTCCGCTAGATGATTGCATAGGGGCGCTCTAAGTATTTGGTTTCTGGTTGAGCAGAAGAGTTGATCAGTTTTCTTAGAGTGTTTTAATCTGTTCTGAGTGAGCGAAATCTTGTTTGAGTGAAATTTTAATTTGCAAAAGGTCTTTAAAGGGCATATATTCATTCACCCCCCCTCTGAATACACAGCACCGAACCCGACACTTGGTATCAGAGCGGGTTGCTGTGCATAGGATCTAACAATCCGCAGCAGTTCCTGCTAGCTTTTGGTGCACATCAGAGTGGGCTTCTTCTACTCGTTGATTTGTTTCACTATCTTACCGATTTACTTTGATCATCTGGTTTAGCGCATTTCTGTTTGGTGCATTTCATAGTGTGCTTTTTGTGTTAGTTATTTTGTTTCTCCGACTTAGTGCCTTGCCTTGCTCATTTGGTCTAGGTCCTTCAGTTTTTCTGTGCTTTCAGATTGTTTGCAATGGAACCAATCGTGCTGAAGGATAGCTCCATCAAAGCAAACAGATCCAGCCATAGTGGATCATTAAGCGAGAAAAGCAGCCTCTCGCGGTCTGAAATTGATGGAGACATTGAAAGGGTGACCAGTGAATTCAGGAAATTTCTGAGAGAAAGAGAAGGAAAGCTTGGTGAAGGTAGAAAGCAAACAAGGTATAATTCTAATCCTGCCAAGATTGTTGACACTAACGTTTGCTGCACATGCAGGCAGGCTGGCCATGTGAAGATTGACTGTCCAAAATTCTCGAAATTCATAGGAAACACCGAAGACAGTGATAAAGAAGGAGGAAAGTCAATATGCTTAATGGCCAACCGGGGAAGTGATGATGAGGAAACCTCATCTCAGGTAAGCTCCGGATCAGAAGGAGTTTCTTTTGATGAATTGATAATGATGTATGAAAATCTGTTTAAAGTGTCCAAGAAATTAAAATCTGAAAATAAAAATTTAAGAAAAGAAATGAATAATTTGAAATCTGAAAATGAATCATTGCAAGAAAAGAAAACTGAATCTGAACAAAGATTGAAACAGGAAATCAACCCCCTCACAAGTCTAAATGATGCTTTGCATCAACAAGTTATTTCCTGTGAAACTGAGATTGCAGGTTTTGAAGCTAATACTCCTGATTTGAATTCTGAAATTGAAGATCTAAAAACCTCCCTGTCAAAATTTGCTAAAGGGAAGGAACAACTTACATTTGTGAAAAGTTCAGACTGTGCTAGTACTTCAAAATGTATTTCATCTAAGAAATCTCAGAACAATAAGCACAGGGCTGAACAAAAGAAAAAAGAAAATTGCTGTGAAAAATCTTCTCATAAAATTCAGTTTAAAAAGAAAAAGAATATGCAGTGTTTTTATTGCAATAAGATAGGTCATATGATGGATGAGTGTAAGCTGTTTGAATTAGATGACCTAGCTGTTACTACTGCACAGAAAATTCATGCTAAAAAACATGTTTTTCAAAGAAGGAAAATTCATTGTTATAATTGTGGAAAAATGGGACATGTTGCTGTTCAGTGCTGGTCACTCGAAGGCAACGTTCAGGAAAAGAAATTTAATTCTGAAATTACAAAATTCTCTGCAAACAGAAATGTGCTTGGTAGAAATAGATATGTTTTCAAAGAAAAGAATTCTGTATGTTTTGAATGTGGGAAGCATGGCCATACAGTCAAGAACTGTTGGCATGCTCAGGTAAGTCATGTTAATGACAAAGCCTTTAAATTCTCTGCAAAACGACCTGTGAATTTTTCATGCTTTAACTGTGGTAAAACAGGTCATAAATCTGCTGAATGCTCGATAAAGAACAACAAGAAACAAAATGTTCATGTAAACAACAGAACAATTCATGCTCATTTTCATAGGTCTCATGCTGCTGTTGATATGCATCATAGGACTAGACAATCTGTTGTTTCATGTTATTACTGTGGTTAGATAGGTCATTCAATGAATGATTGTCATGTCATGAGAATTGATGACCTTCATGCATAGAAGTTGGCTACCATACCTGCTAGGAATGTCACTGTTAATTCAAGACCCAAGACTTCTTGAGTTCCTGCAGGATCAAAATAATCCAATTATTGCAGGTGTGCCTTGGAAATGAATAAGAGGGGTTAACCAAGGCACTCAAGAGGCCCCTAATGAAAACCCCATGATTGAACTTATCAGGTCAGTTCTGAACTTTGCTTTAAAATTCATCATCTGAATTTGTGAGTATGAAAAAATGTGAACTTCATGTTGATCTGCTTGTCTGAATTTTGATGATCTCTTCATGTCTAGCTGATCAGTAGACATTCCAGACTCAGCTATTGAATTCAATTCTACATATCTGATGCTCTTCTCTTGCTATATGTTGAACTGAATTTGAATGCTTCTTTAGTGTATTCAATGACACACTATATAGACTTTGTGTCAATGGATGTGTTTTGTGTTAATGCATTGCATGCTTGCTGATTAAATGCATAACTTGCTGATTGTGAATGTTTCATTTAGTGTACACAGTCAATGCATGTGTCTTATGTCTGCATACTTCATTTCCATGACTGTCAATGATGCTGTTCAATGCATGTAGGACTGCTATATGTTGCATTGTCTTGCATAACCCTGGTATATCAAATGGTATGTTACTAAAAGGCAGGGAAATCTGTCCGGAGGTTTCTACCATGTGTGAGATGGTCTTTGAGACCGGGTTCTCCGCCTAGTACCATGGGTCCTGTCTTCATGTAGAGCAGTGTCCTGCATATAATTAAATTTTGAAAAATCTAAAAAGAAATGACTTGGGTGCATAAAATTAAAATGATTGCATACTTGTCTCATGTTTCATTGTTGCATAGTTTGCATATCGAGCAGTGTGCTGCATAGCATATCTTTTGCATCATGGTGTCAGGGGGAGCTGAGAGCTTAGTTCATCATATTGAATCCTTGCTACATATCACTGTCCCCATTGAATTCACTCGTATTCTTTGACAATCAGATGCCATTGGACCATAATGCTTATTGCTATCCTTTCCCCATCTTTTTCACTGAACAACAGTAATTGTTTCTGGTTTAGTATATTGAGCTGTGATTAATGCAATTGTTCACTTATAAGAATCACTCTTACAAATTGAAAGGAACTAAAGGTTTAACCTTTATAAATTGGAGAGTTAAGTATCTGCACTTCAGAATTTGATATAAAAGAAAACTTTTATAGCTCTTAATCTTTGTCTCATGGCTAAAATAGAAAAAGTTTTTTTTTGTAATGCCTAAATGTGTTGAACTGGAAATGTCTAGAACAGGTGAACAAGAGCGTGTAATGTTTTTCAAACAATCACTCTAAAAGAATTAAGGGCAGCAGTAAATAAGATCATAAATGTAAAGAACTGAATATTGTGACAGAGCAATGGTTGATTGCACTGAGAAACTGTGAACTCCTCCAATGAAGCAGGAAAATTCACATGTCATGAAGTGCTTCAAACTAACTCTATTCATAGGGTCGAATCTATAGGGGGAGTCCTCACCAAGTAACTGGGGGTACTGGCCTCTGATCAAGTTGTACACCTAATGTCAAAGGTGAAGATTGTTCCTTGTAGGCCTTGACCTGAAGTAGATCTTGTAGTTTATGCCTAGTAACTGGGAATACCTGCATCTGATCAAGGTGTACACCTAATGTCAATAGCATAAATGCCACAGGTCTATTCACTTAGTTCAGTTTCTGAAAATTCAAAAGTAAAATATAAACTGCTGTAACCCTTTGAAAGCAAAAGTCAATGAGTGAAAATTATTTTTGCTCAATACATATTCAAGTTATCTTTCTTGAATTTCCTTGTTTAATCACAAAAGGGTATTATTTCTGACTTATCTATTAATACCATGTGCCCTAGATTCATTGCTATAAATGGAGTCTATAAACTCTTTTTCAGGGGTCAGGTGTTTTACTCTAGATTTATCACTGTTAAACGTGAATTTTTGTCAAAATTGTATGTTGCTGATTCTTATACTTTAATAGTTGTTTATAATCATGCTTCCTTTATGAACCTATGATTCAGCTGTTGTCTAGTGACCCTCCTACCTTCTCTACCTTTACCTATCTGTTCATATTCCTTCTCAAAGGGGGAGCAATTATTAAGGGGGAGAACCAGTTCAGGGGGAGTCATATCTTCAGGGAGAGTCATATTTTCAGGGGGAGAATTGCTCTAGAGAATTTTGCATGCATACTACCATGTTGCACTCATGTTTATACTGTTTTTCTCTTTTTGATCATGTCAAAGGGGGAAAAAATTGTGTGTGTCTCATTGTCACATTGTGTTGCCATCATCAAAAAGGGGGAGAATGTTGTGCCCCTTAGGCACAAGCATGTGCTATGTTGATTTGATGATAGCAATGATGTTTTGTTTTGATGATTGCAACACAATGAGTGCTTTGGATATTGTTTAGACAGTGTCATGAAATGTCCTTTATATGATGATGGCATGTTATGATGATGGCATGTTGATTTGAATGCATATCACTCATTATGTTCTATGGAGAATGCATGAGATGTTTATAACTGATATACTCTGTGGTGTATGCATATAACTGATATATTTCGTGAAGATTGCTTAGCTGAAGTGTGTACATTGCATTGCATTGGAAGTATGTACAACGGACTGTGTTAGGCAAAGTCTGTACATCACTGTAGCTGCATCGTCTCATGCAGCGTCTCATTCAAGCATGTACAGCCAGTGCATTACATTAAGTCTATACATTTGCACTGTTCATGCCTCAACACTCAAAGTCCACACACTGGACTGTAGCATACTCGAAGCCAAGTCCATACATCGGACTGTTCATGCTTTCATCGTGAAGTCTGTACATTGCATGACTTCCACCAAGTCTATACATTGGTAGGTGGCAAGTCTGTACATTGGCTTCACATTTGCTTCGAAGTCTGTACATTAAACTAATAGGTAAAGTCTGTACATCGTTGCTTGCCAAAGTTTGTACATTGACCTTCAAGACTTTCAAGTTTGTACAGCCTGATTTGTCGTTCAGAGTTAAAAGTCTATAAATCGTGGGCTTCAGTTCTTCGAGTCTGTACATCCTTCAAGGGCCAAGTCCATACACTGTCTCGCTCACATCTTCAAGGGTGATTGAGCATCATGAAGTCTGATTGAGCACTGTGAAGTCTATTCAGTGGATGAGCATTGTAATGTCTATACATTGGTTAGGCTCGATCATGCAACGTTCATTTCATGTCTATACACTGAGGATGCTGAAGGCCTTCAAGTGTATACACTCTCACGTTGTTCATACTTGCATATATACTATTTTCAAGTGTATACACTCTACACACTTGGTCAACTAATGCATTTAACTTCAAGTCTATACACTGAGCTCGCATGAAGACTCAAAGTCTATACACTCACTCAGTGTTTACACTTGCTCATTTGCTGCTTATAAAGTCTATACACTGCATTTTACAGTATGAGTTATAAAGTCTATACACTGTCTTCAGTTGATTTTGTTAATCGACTGAACTCCTCATTTGTCTTGCAGGTGTCTGGCACGTGATCCAAGGAGTTGAGATGCTGACACGTGGCAGAGCATATGCTATCTCTGGGGAGCAATCGCTACTCCAGGGGAGCATCCTTTAGTGCCAGGGAAGCAATCGCTGCTCCAGGGGAGCATATGCTATCTGGGTTCTAGCAGGGAAGCACATGCTATCTCTGGAGGGCATTCATTGCCTCAGGAGAGCATCACTGTCGTCAAGAGGGCAGGCATTGCGGGCTCAAGGCATTTCGATGTCACTTGAGGTGTCGACCCGAAGTGTCGACACTAAGTGTCGACCTGGTTTTGGGAATGCATGAACCTGACTGATGGTGGGGGAGCATCTGCAGTCGCTGGAGGGCATACTCGGTCTCAGGAGAGCATCCGGGGGGACAGGCGAGCATGCGCGTCTGATGTATCCCGGAAGAGGATTTCTGTTTATCAGGGGTATTATTGTCCTTAATGCCCTGACTAATGACGCCCTAATCTCCTAGGCATATCATCATTGTCAGGCTCTGTTCGTGAAGCTTAATGAAGGGGCACGTGATACGATGTTGGAAGGGCAGATAGGATCGTGACACGTGTGCTGAAGCTGGCTAAGAGATTGACACGTGGTCCAAGGTTTTTGGGCGGGAGATGTGGAGAGCACACGCCCTAGCTGCTGCTGCTGCTGCTGCTATATATACGAGCCTTCTTCCACAGAAGAAGATTGATCGAATTGGCGAGAGGTGAAGTCCATACAGAGAGCCACGATCCAAACAGAGAGGAGAAAAGAAGAGAAGAGCAGAGAGTGAAAGAAAAGGTAGAAGTGCAGAGACCTCGATCCAGCTGAAGAGAGCAGAAGAAGAGTGAAGAGAGCAGAAGAAGAGAAGAGAGAAAAGAGAGATAGAGAGCTATCGAGAGAAGAAGAAGGGAAAGAAGTAGATGAGAGATAGTGAGATCGAGAGAGATCTACATTCACTGGACCGTGGATCAAATCCAGGCCAGCCAGCTCTTAGGAGCCACATGTGTGCTTTCATTATTTACAGCTTTCAGTTGCTATTGCTACTTGTTTTCGTTTTCCATTTTATCATTTCTTTAAGCTGTTTGTCAGCGGAGCAAGCTGTGTTGCTCAACATTTGCAGTGGATGATTCCACTGGACGGCCAAGCTGTATTGCCCAGCAGTTTGCAGAGGTGCTGCCTCTGGACGGGTAAGCTATAATCCCCAGTGGTTTGCAGTGGTGGATTCCACTGGACAGCAAGCTGTGTTGCTCAGCGGGCAAGGAAGATTCCTCGGACGGCAAGCTGTGTTGCCCAGCGGTTGTAGGCAAGCTGTGATGCCCAGCGGTTTAAGCTATGAGTCAGCAGTAAGCCACACTCGGGTTGAGTGTGGGGTGGATGTAGGTCTGGAGGACCGAACCACCTAAAAACCCCTTGTGCATTGTGGTTTGTTTTGTCTATTTGTGCTTCCGCTAGATGATTGCATAGGGGCACTCTAAGTATTTGGTTTCTGGTTAAGCAGAAGGGTTGATCAGTTTTCTTAGAGTGTTTTAATCTGTTCTGAGTGAGTGAAATCTTGTTTGAGCAAAATTTTAATTGGGCGAAAGGTCTTTAAAGGGCATATATTCATTCACCCCCCCTCTGAATACATAGCACCGAACCCAACAGTAATGTACTTTAGGTTTTCTATACCAAACCTCTTGAACAATTCCAATGTGTATTTGGTCTGGTTGATGAAGCACCCATCCTCTAGCTGCTGTACCTACAAGCCAAGAAAGTATTTTAGTTCACCAACCAAACTCATTTCAAATTCAGCAGACATCATTTTAGAAAATTCATCACATAGTTCATGCTTAGTTGATCCAAATACTATGTCATCTACATATACCTGAACTATGATGAGATCTCTATTTGTACCCTTGGTAAATAGAGTTTGATCAACTTTACCTCTTTTGTAGCCCTTGCTGATCAGAAATTCAGTCAATCTTTCATACTATGCTTTTGGAGCCTGCTTTAGACCATACAAGGCTTTGTTTAACCTGAAAACTTGGTTAGGTTGAGGAGAGAATTGAAATCCGGGGGGTTGTTCAACAAAAACTTCTTCTTTAATGACTCCATTTAAAAAGGCACTTTTAACATCCATTTGTTGGAGTTTTATATTCTTTGAACATGCAATGGCAAGCAACATTCTTATAGCTTCCATCCAAGCAACAGGTGCATAGGATTCATCGAAGTCTACACCAAATTCTTGACAGTAGCCCTTGGCTACTAATCTGGCCTTATTCCTTGAGATGACTCCATCTTCATTCATTTTATTTTTGAACACCCACTTAGTTCCTATGATATTAACATTATCTGGTCTTGGAACAAGTTCCCAGACATTATTTCTTTCGAACTGGCCTAATTCCTCACTCATGGCATTGACCCAAGCTTGATCAGCCAAGGCCTCTTCTATTGATTTGGGTTCAATTTGTGGGATTAAAGTAATTAAGTCATCATTATTCACATTCCTAAAATGAGACCTAGTCCGAAGAGGATCTTCAGGATTGTCTATGACATTATCTATCGGATGGTCTTTAAGAAATCTAACATTGGTTGAAGACTCACCTGTTTCTCTTGGCCCTTCCTGATTGAGGGAATTTGTTGTTCCACTCGGCTGAGTCTTCTCTTCTTCTTGGTCTTCTAGGAATTCCCCATCATGAATGGAGTCCCTGTCAAAATTTTCAATGTTAGACACACCTTTCTTTTCACTGAAAATAATGTGTGGAGACTCTTCCACTTTCTAATCTGATATGTTAAATACCCTATATGCCCTTGACACTTCAGAGTAACCTAAAAATATTCCAGGAAAGCTTTTAGCTTCAAACTTGTCTAAATCTTTCTTGTCATTGTTATGAATAAAACATTTTGTTCCAAAAATTCTGAAATGAAACAAGTTTGGTTTCTTACCTTTTAGAAGCTCATAGGGTGTTTTCTTGTGAATGGGTCTTACCATGGCCCTGTTGATTATGTAAGTTGCTGTATTGGTCGCTTCTGCCCAAAACCTTCTTGGTAACTTACTTTCAATCAGCATGGTTCGGGCCATCTCCACCACAGTTCTATTTCTTCTCTCCACAATCCCATTCTGTTCAGGTGTCCTGGGAGAAGAAAACATGTGAGTTAGTCCCTCTCTTTCACAAAGATCAGAAAACATGGAGTTTTCAAACTCACCTCCATGATCAGATTGGATAGTACAGATCTTGTGTTTTCCTTCTTGTTTGACCTTATTGAAAAATAGATTAAACTTTTGAAATGCATCACTTTTATTTGCTAAGAAGAATATCCATGAATATCCAGAGAAGTCATCTATGATGACATAGCCAAACCTGTTTCCATTAAGACTCTGAGTTCTAGTGGGACCGAAAAGGTCCATATGAAGAAGTTCCATTGGTCTAGAGGACAATGGCTCAGATCTTAATTTAAAAGAATTTCTGGTCTGTTTGCCTAGAGCATAGGCATCACATGATTTTGATATAGAATTGAATTTAATTCTAGGCATGCCTCTAACTAAATCATGCTTGACCAATTTATTTAAAGTAGTAAAGCTAGCATGACCTATACGTCTATGCCATTCAAAAACATCATTTTCAGAATTGGCAGATAAACAAATATTAGATTCAGATTCCTCATCTAAGTCTACTATGTAGATATTATTAATCCTGTTGGCTACAAATTTAACCACATCAGAATTTATTTCAAAGATTTTGCATGAATTATCATCAAATACAACCCTATGACCCTTGTCACATAACTGACTAATGCTAATCAGGTTGTGTTGCAGACCTTCCACAAGTAGAACTTTTTCAATGGAGTTTGTGGAAGTCTTACCTACTATGCCAACTCTAATTATCTTACCTTTGTTCTTTCCTCCAAACTTGACCAGACCCCCTACCTTCATGTAGTAACCCTAATAAATAAATAATTGAAATGAATTAAAACATATATATTACAGAAGTAATATATAAAAGGAATAGGGTTAATTGGACGAAGTAAAACAAAATTAAAAATAACGCCTCTTATTAAGGCGTTAATTTATAAAGAAACGCCTCTATCCATGGCGTGACTAAAGAAAGGACGCCCACATATGCGGTCGTCAGTTCTCATACGACCAAATGGGTAAGTAAAAGAAACGCCCCTATCTTGGGCGTGTTTTAAAACACGAAACGCCCTTTGTCAAGGCGCTTTTTAAGAAACGCCCTAAAGTAAGGCGTCAATTAAAGAATAGACGCCCTGACCAAAGTCGTTAATTCAGTTCGAGAACCGATCGAACCCAGAACTTATCCAGGGAAAGATTAACCTAATCTAGTAAGTGTCTATTAGAGTAAGGACTCTATTAAGGATATATTACCCTCAATCAAACACTACTCTTGTTAGGACTTCAAAATCCTATAAATAACATGTTCGATCGAACCCTAAAACCCATTTGATCGAACGTCTGCTGCTAGGTACGTGAAGAACAAACTATTCCTTTGATCTCTACTTTGCCTACACGAAGAACTAATGATTCTTCACTCTCTTTTCTTCTTAAAGGTTGAGGAAGCCTAGACATCGTGAAGAACAAGGGTAAGTTCTTCTAAACTTCCATCTTCAGCCAAGCTTATGAAGAAATTTCTAATATCTCTTCATATTCCTCTGTAGGAAAACTCTAGGGATCGACCAAAGAACAAAGGTTCTCTGCCTACTGCTGATTCAGTTTATCCTTATCAACGTCTTCACGTGTCTGTCACCTTCAAATCCATTGTTAAGGTAGGATTTTCTCAAGTCACTGTAGCCCAAACTAAATTGATACAGTACAATAATTATCATGCATATACATGGTTTGGTTTACTATAGTTTCTGAACGACTTTCTGTTAATTTCTTGAAAGAAACGTCCTTAGCAAGGGCGTGAGTATGAAATACACGCCCCAGACTAGGGCGCTACTTTACAAGTCACGACCCTGCCAAGGTCGTCAATTTTGGATTTGACGCCCTGCACACAGGCGTTAATTTTATTTAATCATTAATCACCCATGTTAAGAATTGAGTATCTATGAAATAATAATCCTACAATAATGCATGATCACATGTCTTCAACTTGCTAATTTTCTTGTCATGACCATACATTCGTTCTCCATGAATTCTATTATCCTGAAATTATTACTGCCCATGAAAATTCATGGTATCTCTTGAATTCACGACCTAGACTAGGTCGTTTTCCATATGTAAACGCCCCATCATAGGGCGTGAATTAAAAATAAACGCCCCTTACTAGGGCGCGTATCTGTTAAAATCCTGGAATATATAATCTGTGAAAATAAGAATTTAATGATTAACGCCCCTGACAAGGGCGCGTTTTTGATAATTTTGAAAATAAATATGTTCTGAAAAATATTGTAAATAAAAAGACGCCTGCTACTGTAGTCGTCAACTCTTGAAGAAACGCCCCTGCCGAAGGCGCGTTTTAAATAAATTATTGAATTATTGAAAATTCTGCAAAATGGACCATGTGTAAACGCCCTTCTGTTAGGCGTTAATTACTTGAGAAACGACTTGACTTAAGTCGTTATTTTACTGTAAACTGATTTTTCCTCTGATTTGCTAACCGATGGTTTATATATTATACATATATATATATATCGGCACTATTCTCCACTCCGTGAGTATAGTCCCACTTTTCACGGTGTTTTATCGATCACACTCAATTCTCATTGACATACAAGCTCTCCTTTGGACATTCCGTTCCTTTGGACTAGCGAGTTAGTCATAGAGACCTCCGTAAGACTCCTCGTAGCCTTGGATTCCCTCAAGGCCGACTGAGCTGGTTGTACCCTAAAAACCCATTACACGATCATTGCCATGTCAATCTAAAGAAACATGGTATACCGGCCCTTATGATTATACAAAGAGTATATCATAAGAAATTCTTGATGGGATGATGATATCATGCCATATCGTGTCATTCTCGTAAACCCTAATTCTATGATAAGAATGAGGGTATCTTGCTTGATCTAATGTTCATGTGGACCTCAATTCTATATAAAGAATGTCCATATTGATTTGTCATGGTACCTAAGTTAAGGGAACCATATTCTACCTAGTTTTATCGACATCGTGATTATACCGTTATTATCGCCATTCTATGTCCTTTGTCATATTTTGGACTCTATTCTATCAAAGTTGTCATACGTGTCTACAAGCTTGATTATTGAAATTCTATATTGGCTATATAAACAAGAGTGATGTCAAAACACATGATAAATGCCTGCGCATATAGGGCCCGATCTGGTCCTGGGAGGAGCACCCGAAAGTACTTGTGCCCATGGGAGTTAAAATGATAAGGTATCTGGCATTATACCGAGTACTTGACTTGCTTGATTGGACATTCCACACACATCTTGTACTTGAATCGTACTTGACTTTACATGAAATGCGTGGCCCGAAAAAGGGTAATTTACTTGCTTGATACATGATAGCCAAAGTTCTTGACATGACTTGTTAAACGTGCTTGCTTGAATACCTTGAATATACTTGTCATCTTGTTGGAAGTTCATGATTAAGTTCATCTTATTTCTTTGATATTACCTTCTCTCTATCTTGTCGTTTTATGCGAGCATGCATAGCTTTATTGCATTCATGAAAGATGTAATTACTTAAACCACTTGCTAGTACTTGAGATATAATTTCCTACTGAGCGTTCGCTCATTCCGTTTGTCCCTTTCTACTTTTCAGGTAAGTCCGACGACGATGGAAGTCAATCGGATGGGAATGGTCAAGAGTGAAAGTGATAGAGCTTCTACAAGTGTCGTCTAGTCTTTTCTATAGTTTCTTGAGTCAACTATGTATTCTTTTCCTTTTTTTTAAACAGAGTATTGGATTTGTAATAGTCTATCCATTATGAAATAAAGGATTGGGTTATCTTGCTATCTTGCGCATCTCTGTCTTTGAGTCGAATACACGACCACTCTGATTGACATGATTGATATAGACACGTCGCGCATCTCCGGGTATCTTCCGCGCTCGGGGCGTGACAGTCTTTGTGGTATCAGAGCCTAAGGTATTCAATTCCTAGGAAACCCAAGTCCAAGGATAGGTTTCAAAACCTTTAACCAAGTGAGAGTGGGTAGAACCAAGGGTTAAATGATCAATGAGTCCTTTATAAGATCATAGTGATATAATACTAACATAGCTATCGTAATTGTAGGATAATGGCTGCCGAACGTGCTCAATGGCGCAACATGCAGCGTACCCTTCAAGGGATGACCCAAGTGCTACAACAGGTAGCACAAGGTGGTGCTCCACGAGCTGGAAGCTTACACCAAGCATTCAAGAATATGAATCCCCCGAAGTTCATGGGATCGACCGATCCAGACGATGCCGAGCATTGGGTTCGGGAGATTGAACGTATATTCCGTGTCATGCAATGCACGGATCAGGACAAAGTCTTATTAGCTACTTTCCAGTTAGAAAAGGATGCTAGATGCTGGTGGGAGTCGATTGAAGCTACAATTGACCCAACTCAAGTTACATGGGGAGAATTCGTTGAATATTTCAACGCCAAATATTTCTCTGATAGGGTCCAGGAAAAGAAGGCCGCCGAATTTGCCGCATTAAAGCAAAGATCTTTATCGGTGGCTGATTATGAAGCACAGTTCTCTAGACTGTCTAGATATGCTAAGCATTTAATTAGCACGGAAAAGATGAAAGCCCGTAGATTTCTTAATGGGCTTAGGCCCCACTACATTACTCAACTGGCGCCTATGGATATTCAAGTTTATACTGAAATAGTGCGCCGAGCTCAGTTGCTTGAAGATGCCACAGAACTATCTGATAGGATCCGTGGGAAAGACAAAAAGGAGCAAGTCACAAGTTCGGGTTCTTTTAAACCCAACTTTAAGAAGAGGCCCAATAATGGAGGTTCTTCCTCTCAAGATCAGAAGTACAAGAAATCCAAGCCTTTCTCTATCACCACTACACCTTCAAACGTAGTATGCAAGCATTGTGACAAGGCTGGTCACAAAACAGAAGAATGCTGGAGGAAATTAGGAGCATGTCTCCGTTGTGGGAGTCGTGAACATCGGATTCCCGATTGTCCATTAATGAATGACCAAGACGGTGAGGGTAAACGCCCAGTGACAAGGAACGCGCGTCTTCATGCAATCCAAGAGACCGAACCAGAAGAAGAAGGCGGATTGGTGGAAGGTACATTAAAAATTTGTTCGAAATATGCACATGTCTTATTTGATACGGGTGCATCGCATTCCATTATTTCCAAGAAGTTTGCTGACCCATTACCTCTAGAACCAGAATGGATGAAGTTAATATTGTCTACTCCTCTCGGAAACGAGACGGATATCACACATCATTACCAAAACTGTGAGGTGTTGGTTCGAGGAAAGAATTTTCCTATTGATCTTATCTGCTTAGATCTAAAGGAATATGATGTTATACTAGGAGCAGATTGGTTATCTAAGTACCAGGCAACGGTTGATTGCCGTGATAGCAAGATTGTTTTCAAGGAATTTCCGGAACTGACTTATACTAGTCCTAAGAGTCGAAGCAAATCCCCTCTTATCTCGGCTCTTCGAGCAAGCAAGCTCGTCAAGAAAGGATGTGTATCCTTCCTTGCTTTTGTCACTATTAAAGAAGCTAAAGAAACCAAGATAGAGGACATTCAGGTAGTGCGAGAATTTCCAGACGTATTTCCGGAAGAATTGCCGGGATTACCCCCTCAAAGAGACGTGGCCTTCACCATTGACTTAGTCCCTGGTGCTGGTCCTGTTTCAAAGGCACCATATAGAATGTCCCCTGCTGAACTCAAGGAGTTGAAGGAGCAGTTGATGGAACTAATCCGAAAAGGGTTTATTAGACCAAGTACTTCCCCGTGGGGAGCACCAGTCTTATTTGTAAAGAAGAAGGATGGATCCATGAGATTGTGTATCGACTATCGACAGTTGAATCATCTTACTATCAAGAACAAGTATCCACTGCCGAGAATCGATGAGTTATTTGATCAGATTTCAGGATCCAAATATTTCTCCAAGATTGATCTCAGGTCGGGATATCATCAATTAAGAATCAAGGACGATGACATTCACAAGACTGCATTCAGAAGCAGGTATGGCCATTACGAATTTGTTGTTATGCCTTTTGGACTAACAAATGCCCCTGCTGCCTTTATGCAGTTAATGAATAGCATATTCAGGCCTTACTTGGATCAATTCATAGTAGTCTTCATTGATGATATATTGATATATTCTAAGACTAAGGAAGAACATGAAGAGCATTTGAGGATTGCATTGCAAGTCTTGAGGACAAATCAATTATATGCTAAACTCAGCAAATGCGAGTTCTGGCTTGAAGAAGTGGCCTTTCTGGGACATGTCATATCCAAGGACGGTTTATCTGTAGATCCGTCAAAGGTTGAAGCTGTGAGAAACTGGGAAAGACCCACTAATGCAAGCGAGATCAGAAGTTTCTTAGGTCTTGCAGGCTATTATCGGCGATTCATCAAAGACTTCTCAAAATCGCCGTGCCACTTACAAGGTTAACTCGTAAGGAGATCCGATATGAATGGAGTGAGGAATGTGAAAGAAGTTTCCAAACTCTCAAAGATCATCTCACTACAGCTCCAGTGTTAGCTCTACCAACAGAAGGAGAGAAATTCGAGGTCTACACTGATGCTTCTGGCATTGGCCTCGGATGTGTCCTAATGCAACAAGGAAAGGTCATAGCATACTCTTCACGTCAACTGAAGAAGCACGAGGAGAATTACCCCGTCCATGACTTGGAACTGGCCGCGGTAGTATTTGCCCTAAAGATATGGAGACACTATCTCTATGGGGTACAGTTCACTGTATACTCCGATCACAAAAGTCTCAAATATCTATTTTCACAAAAGGAGCTGAACATGAGACAAAGACGCTGGCTAGAATATCTCAAGGACTTCGACTTCAGTATACAATACCATCCCGGAAAGGGTAATTATGTGGCTGACGCCCTTAGTCGAAAGCCGAGAGCAATGATAGCAAATTGTATGATGCAAGAATGGAGGTTACTTGAACAATTCTCCGAGCTCAATATAAGCTTGGACACGGAATCCAAATTTGTCACACTATCCCATGTAAGCATACAGTCAGATTTGTTATCTGAGATACAAACACTTCAGGATGATGATCCTATGTTAGTAGAAATCAAAGGCAGATTAGAAGGACAATCTGATTTTCAACTAACTTCTGATGGAAGATTATCGTTCAAAGATAGAACTTGTATACCCGATTGTCCGGAATTAAAGAAGAAGATCTTAGATGAAGCTCACCGATCAAGGTACACTATTCATCCAGGATCAACCAAAATGTACCAAGATGTAAAGAGGAACTTTTGGTGGCCTAATATGAAAAGAGAAATAGCGGACTATGTATCACGCTGTCTCACATGCCAACAGGTCAAGGCGGAACACCAAAAGCCTGCGGGAAAACTACATCCTCTAGATATTCCTAAGTGGAAATGGGAGGATATTGGTATGGACTTCATCATGGGTTTGTCTAAATCTAAAGGAGGACATGATGAATCTGGGTTATCATTGACCGATTGACTAAATCGGCACATTTCTTGCCAATCAAAAGCCGATGGTCAATTGATGTGCTAGCTGCACTATACATTAAAGAAATAGTCAGGATACATGGAATTCCTGTCTCAATCGTGTCTGATAGAGATCCCCGTTTTACTTCTCATTTTTGGAAGGGATTACAACATTCGTTGGGGACAAGGCTCAACTTTAGTACTGCTTTTCACCCACAAACGGATGGTCAGACCGAGCGAACTAATCAAGTTGTTGAAGATATGCTGAGAGCATGCATTATTGACTTTGGAGGAAGCTGGCATGACCACTTACCTTTAGTTGAATTTGCATATAATAATAGCTACCAAGCTAGTATCCAAATGGCACCTTTCGAAGCCTTATACGGAAGGAGTTGCCGATCTCCCATATGTTGGAACGAAGTTGGAGAGAAACAACTATTAGGTCCAGACATGGTAAGGGATACAACTGAGAAGATACAGGTAATCAGAGAAAGATTACAAGTTGCTCAGACAAGGCAAAAGGCTTATGCTGATACCAGGAAAAGAGATCTTGAATTCCAGGTTGGAGATCATGTATTTCTTAAAATATCCCCTGGACGTGGCATACGAAGATTTGGTGTTAAGGGCAAGCTTACGCCAAGATTCATCGGACCATTTGAGGTACTCGAAAGAGTTGGCGAGGTTGCTTATCGCATCGCGTTGCCTCCTCAGTTGTCCGAGGTACACAATGTATTTCACATATCTATGTTGAAGAAGTATGTGCACGATCCGTCACATATTATTGAGCATGGAGATCTGGTGATCCAGAAAGATCTCACATATGAACAGAGGCCTTTAAAGATATTAGATCGAGAAATACGAGCTCTAAGGAATAAGGTTATTCCCATGCTCAAGGTGCAATGGAATAAGAATCCTGAACGCGAAGCGACATGGGAGACCGAGGAATCTATGAAGAAACGATTTCCGAGTTATTCTAAGAGGTATATGTCCTACACTCTCCGCGTGTATAATTATATATATATTGAATTTGGGGACCAAATTCTTTTTAAGTGGGGGAGGGTGTAGCAACCCTAATAAATGAATAATTGAAATGAATTAAAACATATATATTACAGAAGTAATATATAAAAGGAATAGGGTTAATTGGACGAAGTAAAACAAAATTAAAAATAACGCCTCTTATTAAGGCGTTAATTTATAAAGAAACGCCTCTATCCATGGCGTGACTAAAGAAAGGACGCCCACATATGCGGTCGTCAGTTCTCAAACGACCAAATGGGTAAGTAAAAGAAACGCCCCTATCTTGGGCGTGTTTTAAAACACGAAACGCCCTTTGTCAAGGCGCTTTTTAAGAAACGCCCTAAAGTAAGGCGTCAATTAAAGAATAGACGCCCTGACCAAAGTCGTTAATTCAGTTCGAGAACCGATCGAACCCAGAACTTATCCAGGGAAAGATTAACCTAATCTAGTAAGTGTCTATTAGAGTAAGGACTCTATTAAGGATATATTACCCTCAATCAAACACTACTCTTGTTAGGACTTCAAAATCCTATAAATAACATGTTCGATCGAACCCTAAAACCCATTTGATCGAACGTCTGCTGCTAGGTACGTGAAGAACAAACTATTCCTTTGATCTCTGCTTTGCCTACACGAAGAACTAATGATTCTTCACTCTCTTTTCTTCTTACAGGTTGAGGAAGCCTAGACATCGTGAAGAACAAGGGTAAGTTCTTCTAAACTTCCATCTTCAGCCAAGCTTATGAAGAAATTTCTAATATCTCTTCATATTCCTCTGTAGGAAAACTCTAGGGATCGACCAAAGAACAAAGGTTCTCTGCCTACTGCTGATTCAGTTTATCCTTATCAACGTCTTCACGTGTCTGTCACCTTCAAATCTATTGTTAAGGTAGGATTTTCTCAAGTCACTGTAGCCCAAACTAAATTGATACAGTACAATAATTATCATGCATATACATGGTTTGGTTTACTATAGTTTCTGAACGACTTTCTGTTAATTTCTTGAAAGAAACGTCCTTAGCAAGGGCGTGACTATGAAATACACGCCCCAGACTAGGGCGCTACTTTACAAGTCACGACCCTGCCAAGGTCGTCAATTTTGGATTTGACGCCCTGCACACAGGCGTTAATTTCATTTAATCATTAATCACCCATGTTAAGAATTGAGTATCTATGAAATAATAATCCTACAATAATGCATGATCACATGTCTTCAACTTGCTAATTTTATTGTCATGACCATACATTCGTTCTCCATGAATTCTATTATCCTGAAATTATTACTGCCCATGAAAATTCATGGTATCTCTTGAATTCACGACCTAGACTAGGTCGTTTTCCATATGTAAACGCCCCATCATAGGGCGTGAATTAAAAATAAACGCCCCTTACTAGGGCGCGTATCTGTTAAAATCCTGGAATATATATTCTGTGAAAATAAGAATTTAATGATTAACGCCCCTGACAAGGGCGCGTTTTTGATAATTTCTGAAAATAAATATGTTCTGAAAAATATTGTAAATAAAAAGACGCCTGCTACTGTAGTCGTCAACTCTTGAAGAAACGCCCCTGCCGAAGGCGCGTTTTAAATAAATTATTGAATTATTGAAAATTCTACAAAATGGACCATGTGTAAACGCCCTTCTATTAGGCGTTAATTACTTGAGAAACGACTTGACCTAAGTCGTTATTTTATTGTAAACTGATTTTTCCTCTGATTTGCTAACCGATGGTTTATATATTATACATATATATATATCGGCACTATTCTCCACTCCGTGAGTATAGTCCCACTTTTCACGGTGTTTTATCGATCACACTCAATTCTCATTGACATACAAGCTCTCCTTTGGACATTCCGTTCCTTTGGACTAGCGAGTTAGTCATAGAGACCTCCGTAAGACTCCTCGTAGCCTTGGATTCCCTCAAGGCCGACTGAGCTGGTTGTACCCTAAAAACCCATTACACGATCATTGCCATGTCAATCTAAAGAAACATGGTATACCGGCCCTTATGATTATACAAAGAGTATATCATAAGAAATTCTTGATGGGATGATGATATCATGCCATATCGTGTCATTCTTGTAAACCCCAATTCTATGATAAGAATGAGGGTATCTTGCTTGATCTAATGTTCATGTGGACCTCAATTCTATATAAAGAATGTCCATATTGATTTGTCATGGTACCTAAGTTAAGGGAACCATATTCTACCTAGTTTTATCGACATCGTGATTATACCGTTATTATCGCCATTCTATGTCCTTTGTCATATTTTGGACTCTATTCTATCAAAGTTGTCATACGTGTCTACAAGCTTGATTATTGAAATTCTATATTGGCTATATAAACAAGAGTGGATGTCAAAACACATGATAAATGCCTGCGCATATAGGGCCCGATCTGGTCCTGGGAGGAGCACCCGAAAGTACTTGTGCCCATGGGAGTTAAAATGATAAGGTATCTGGCATTATACCGAGTACTTGACTTGCTTGATTGGACATTCCACACACATCTTGTACTTGAATCGTACTTGACTTTACATGAAATGCGTGGCCCGAAAAAGGGTAATTTACTTGCTTGATACATGATAGCCAAAGTTCTTGACATGACTTGTTAAACGTGCTTGCTTGAATACCTTGAATATACTTGTCATCTTGTTGGAAGTTCATGATTAAGTTCATCTTATTTCTTTGATATTACCTTCTCTCTATCTTGTCGTTTTATGCGAGCATGCATAGCTTTATTGCATTCATGAAAGATGTAATTACTTAAACCACTTGCTAGTACTTGAGATATAATTTCCTACTGAGCGTTCGCTCATTCCGTTTGTCCCTTTCTACTTTTCAGGTAAGTCCGACGACGATGGAAGTCAATCGGATGGGAATGGTCAAGAGTGAAAGTGATAGAGCTTCTACAAGTGTCGTCTAGTCTTTTCTATAGTTTCTTGAGTCAACTATGTATTCTTTTCCTTTTTTTTAAACAGAGTATTGGATTTGTAATAGTCTATCCATTATGAAATAAAGGATTGGGTTATCTTGCTATTTTGCGCATCTCTGTCTTTGAGTCGAATACACGACCACTCTGATTGACATGATTGATATAGACACGTCGCGCATCTCCGGGTATCTTCCGCGCTCGGGGCGTGACACTTCATCTCTATCTTGCTGAACTTGGATCGGTCTCCTGTCATGTACCTGGAGCAGCCACTGTCAAGGTACCACTTGTTGTCTTCAGCTACCAGGCCGACCTACACAATAAAATCAAGCAAAGTGATTTGGAACCCAAGATGAGTTGGGTCCAATGACATTGTTCAATTCACTGATCAAATGTTTAGGAATCCAGATTTGCTTCAACATTATTTTCTCTGGCACCTTTACTTCTGTTTTATTGAAATTATAGCCGGCTGGTCTGGAAAAGTAAGTTTTATTCCATTCATTAGGCTTGCCATTTCTAGAATATCTCCTGTAAGTTTGTTGATCAACAGATTTTTGAAGGTGATGATCATTTCTCCAGTAGGTCCTCTTTGGACCCATTTGATTGTAGTACTTCCATCTTTTCTTCTGATCCCCTTGCTTGGTCCATTCATCATTTATGTTCTGATTGGTAGGTTTAGTGAAATTTTTCATAAAATTCATTCCCATTTTAAAATGTTGACCAGCACTGTTTTTAGAACTTTCCTTCTGACCTTGAGTTCCCTTACTACTGTTTGAGCTGGATGGTGTGTCTAGCTTTTCTTTTCCCTTCTCTGGGCAGAAGGTAATGGTTTTAAATCGTAAGGGTCTTTTGTTAGATGGGTCATAGCCTAGACCCTCCTTATTGAAATTAACCCTAGCCCCCAGTATTGCATCCAGACTGGATTTTCCTTGGATAAACTTTTCCAAGACTTTCTGTTTGTCTTCCAGCTCCTTTTGAAGGGACTCAAAATTTTTTAGAAGTTCACCATTGACTTTCTTAACAGCTTCGTATTTTTCTGAGTTCACTCTACTTTCATTTAAGCTTTCTTCAATTCGTATTTTGAGTTCATTCAGCTGATTTTGACTGTCCTAGTTTTCTCCCTTGAGCTTATCATTTTCTTTTCTTAGTGAGGTCATTTCTTCTAGTTGCTCTTTTAGGTTCTGATTTTCCTCACAGACCTGGGTTTGTTCTTCAACAGTGGTATTAAGTTTTCTTTTCAGAACTCTATGCTCTTTACTAAGAGAATTAAACTTATCTAACAATTCACCATAAGCATCCTCCCAGTCATCAATCGAGAAATTTTCAAAGACAGTTATTACCTCTTCCTCGTTGTTTGCCATTAGGCAAATTCCTTCTTCATATTCCTCTGAGGAAGTGTCTTTGGGATCTTCTTCTTCCTCGCTCCATGTGCAGACCATCGCCTGAGATTTTTTCTTCTTCTGCACCTTTGTGTTCTTCCTCTGAAAGTAGGGACCCTTCTTCTGAAGATCTGGACACTCGCCTTTCATGTGTCCCTGTCTATTACAATGAAAACAAGTAAGTCTCTTAGAATTTTTGTCCTTATGATTGCTAGATTCAGCATTCTTGCCAAAAGAATATGGCTTCTTCCTCCTAAAGGTTTTTCCCTTTTTCTTCAAAAATTTTCTGAACTGTCGAGTGAGCATTGCCTGCTCCTCCTGGTCGAGATCAAAAAAACCATCAAGCTCGGACTCGGACTCGGGGCTACTGCTGCTGTTCCCGCTGTTGCTACCCTTGTTGCGGGATGCCCTTAGAGCTACATTCTTAGCCTTCCTATCACTTCCTTCACTGCCTCCTTTGAAATTCATCTCATAGGTCATGAGGGATCCTATGAGTTCATTCACAGTCAAGGTAGTCAGATCTTTTGACTCTTCAATCACAATGGCCTTAGTGTGCCATGCCGGGGATAGAGATCTCAAGATTTTCCTGACAATGTCTACCTCAACTAGCTCTTTCCCTAGCCCCTTAAGAGTATTCGTGATCAAAGATAACCTAGCATACATTTAAGTAATATTCTCCTCTGGTTTCATTTTAAACAGTTAATACTCAGAGGTGTAGACATTTACCTTTGAGGCTCTCACTTGAGCTGTACCTTCGTAGATTAGCTGCAGCTCGTCCCATATTCGTTTGGCAGTCTTGTAGGTAGATATGCGAGCATATTCCTCTGGGTGAACAGCACACTGGATGATGTTCAGTGCCGTCCAGTTGAGTAAAGATAGCTTGACATGGTCATCTGTCCACGCGTCCTCGTTTGGTGGCAGATCATACGGCCCAACAGTAATTACTCTCCATAGCTTATGGCTATGAGCCCTGATAAACACTTCCAATCTGTTCTTCCAAAACAGATATTTATTACCATAAAAAAATGGAGGGCGACTAATGGATTGACCTTCAGCCATGAAGCTTCTAGGACCATTAGCATTTCCCTGACCGTTAGTCCACATGATGCAAACCTGCTCTAATACCAAATGTTAGCGCAGCAAGAGTGATATAGAAGGGGGGGATGAATAGATCACTCCCGATTTCTGAAACTTCAGCGGAAAATCACTACTTCAAAAATCACCCTACCGAATATAGCTAAACAAAATAGCTAATGCAGTGAGAAACTAAGACAGAGTAATAAGGTGCGATTGGAAGAGGCCGTCCACACACAAGCACATTGCCAAGCAGATAGAGAGCATCAACGATTGCAGCAAACCACAGAGGAGACAAGAGATTTTAAGGTGGTTCGATTGTAGTCCACAATCTACATCCACCCCTCACTCCAACTAGAGTAAGGATTCCACTAGCCAATGCTAGAAACCTGCAGACTCAGTCTGCGAACAAAGTGCTGCCACACAGCTTGAATTACCAAGGGAAACAAATCTCTCAACCAAGCTCTGCTACCCACAGAGCTTGAAACCTGTTCCAGCTACCAGCTAGAACAGAACCGGAGATAGCTCTCCCTTCCTCCAACCCGGAGGGAACCTGCTACTGACAACATGTCACTAGCAAAACTAGAGATCTACGATCTCTCTTCCTCTGCAGCCTAGAGGGAAACCGGAGTAACACTCCCTTCCTCCAAACACCGGAGGGAAACAGTTTGGAATCAGAAGTATGAGTAAATACAAAGAAAAACAGAAGAAACAAAGACCAACGAAGAACAACAGTCGTTTCTAAAAAACCAACACAAATGTAGCTTCCGAGGAAGCAATTCTTCAAACCACAGACACTGCTCTCTCTCTCCCAAACATATTCCTCTCAGATCTGGATAAAATGGGACTCTCTGCTCTTTCTCTTTTCTGGATCGTGTAACCTCACACAAATGCCTTCTGTTTTTTCTTTTCACAATCATCTTCTACTGAAGGAAGATGCTCCATATATATAGCAGACGATTGGCGTGTGGCTTTCAGGTTCCCGCCTATGAACTTTTTGCCAGATCATTTGAATTTCGACCACATGGCAGCATCCTGACTGGGTTGCCATCCACGTGTCATGTTCCTGGTTTCTTGGATCACGTGCCAGGTGCCAACCTCGGATCACATGCCCAAACATCAACCTGAATCACCTGCAGACAGAGACAAAAGGAATGTATATACTTAGTTAGTTCAGGCTTTTAACACGAGTGTATATACTTCAGAAGCAGCAATTGAGCAAGTGTAAACACTGAGTGAGTGTATAGACTTTGAGTCTTCATGCGAGCTCACTGTATAGACTTGAGGAAATTCAAGCAATGCAACACAATGTATATACTTAGAAACAGTAAGTGAGTAAGTGTGTGCACTGGGAGAGTGTATAGGCTTGTGAGACTTCATGCAAACTCAGTGTATATACTTGCTAAAGAATGCATTATCAATCAGGGGAAGTGTGTGGACTTCTGTGAAGTGTATGAAGCCACCGAGTGTATAGACCTGGAAAGCATTCAGCTCGTGTAATGTATATACTTCATGCAATGTGTAGACTTGATGGCGTGGAGGAAATGCATAAACAAGCCTAACCAATGTATAAACTTTACGATGCTCAACCACTATATAGACTTCACTATGTGATGCAGCGTTGTACAGACTTGAACTCAAGGAATGGCTGTACAAACTTTGAGTGAAGGCATGAACAGTGAATCAATGTGTAGACTTCACTTCAAGCAAGCTACAGCCCAATGTATAGACTTGCCACCAACGCAATGTGTAGACTTGACTGCAGCGAGCACAGGCTGTACATACTTGGTGTGAAGAACACAAGCCAAGTGCAGTGTATGGACTTTATGCAAGAAAATAAGTGTGCATTGTATAGACTTGAGTGATGAGTGGACTTTCAATGAAGAGGCTGTACAGACATGATGAAATCACGATGTGTAGACTTTCCAAATATAGCTAGTCGATGTACAGACTAGAAAAAGGATAAGTCTGTACAGACTTGAACAAACACAGTGTATAGACTTTGGCAAGGCAACGTCGGTAAAACTACCAATGTGCAGACTTTCAAAGCTAAACGTAGGTAAAGAACCCAAGGTGCAGACTTGGAAGTGCAACGTAGGAACAGATGCCAATGTATAGACTTTGGCAAGGCTGCCAGTGTATGGACTTGTACAGTGCAGCGAGTGTACAGACTTTGAGGCCGAAGACAGTGTGTAGACTTGAGAAGCTCGAGGCCACTGTATAGACATGGGGTTCAGCTGAGAATGTATGGACTTTGACGGAGTGAGACAATGTTCAGATTTTGAAGTTACACTGTGGATGTATAGACTTGAATGAGCATGGAGTGTATAGACTTGAAGGTCTGAAGGTGATGTACAGAGTTGGAGAGTTGAAGCCGATGTATAGACTTGCAGATGCGAAGCCAATGTACAGACTTTATGATATGAAGCCAATGTACAGACTTGCAGATGCGAAGCCAATGTACAGACTTTATGATATGAAGCCAATGTACAGACTTGCAGATGCGAAGCTGATGTATAGACTTTAAAGGCTATGAACAACAAGGCATGCTGTACAGACTTACTCAATCAAGCCGATGTATAGACTTTGAATGAATTCAACGGAAGAATGTATAGACATGGCCCCTTTCCGGATGTATAGACTTTCAGATAAACAGGCTACAGTCCTGTTGTATGGACTTAAATAGAAAGGCCAGTGAATGGACTGACTAAGATGATTAATGTACTGAGGGGTCGACTCATCAGCAAGGAGGGGTCGACCCACCACTATCCAGACTATGCAGACAGAGTGTAGACAGAATCAAGTAGAGCATATTATCTAACAACCATATGAATTGTACTCAGTTACATGATGAAACATGAATTAATCTAGAGATAGAAGATTGATTTATAGTGTGAGACATCATCAAAACCGTAGGGATGCAATAGTTGCATCCCTAAAGTTTTGATGATGTCTCACACTATAAATCAATTTATTATACGGACCATCTTCTTGGTTCAAAGCATGAAGGGGGTCTGTTGTAATACCTTTATGGTCCGTGCATATCATGACCTTGCATCTCATCTCTCAAGTCGGTGCAAGCTTTAGTCGGTGCAATCGTTGTCTGGTATGGACCGTTAGATCTTGTCCTTTTCTTTTCAGTGCAAATTCATCTTGGTGCAAGCGGTGTCTTGTACTTCTCTTTACCAATTCGGTGCAAGTCTCTGTCTCACTCACAAACATTGTAGCCCGATTTTCCATCTCGGTGCATTATGTGTATTTCTTTGCAGCATACACTTTTAAGTTTGTGCATATCTTGTTTGTGCGTCTTTGTGTGTCTCGCCTTTCAGACTCGGTGCAAGGTCTATCTTGCATCCGTCTTTATTCGTATGTTTCTTCTCTTTCATTCGGTGCAATTCTTGAACATTCAACTCGGTGCATCTACTGTGTTACACTGTTATTTTAGAAGTCCATGCATATCTTTGATCCTCTCTTTTGACTCTGTACAAAGTCTTCGTCTTGTGCCTCTTGGATCCATGTCTGTGCACATCAGCTACACGGGTGGACGCTAGAGTCTTTGCATGTGGGGTCAAACAATTTAGCAAGTCAATTCAATGGGTGACTTGAATATCTCTACTCAGTGCATGCTATGTCTAATCACATTCGGTGCAACATTTGCTTCATGTCTTATATAAACGGTGCATCCCTCCTAGTTCTTGCATTCAGCACCTATATTCCTAGAGCAATGTCACTATTCTTACCAGTATCCGAAATGCTTTCCTCTGATTGTTTGTCAGGTATTTTTTCTCTTTCGAGAAGAATAAGAATGGCTCGCGATCCCAGTATGGAGGAGGTGGCAGGATCGTGACACATGGAAAGAAGTGTTCAGGGATTCTGCCACGCGAGTAAGGCCTTTGAGCGGGAATAATGGAAAGCACACGCCCGTCCTCTGATGCTCTATAAAAAGCGAATGCTGAGTAGAAGAAAACAACAACGAGAATAGAAAAGAGAGGAGAAGGAGAAAGAGAGCCAGCAGAAGCAGAAGAGAAATATAAATTTCTGAGAGGGAGAAGTGTTCGTGAATGAGAAGATCTGCTTCTATGGAAGCTACATTATCTTTGTTTCAAGTGAATATTATCGTTTACCGATCGCTGTGTTTTCAAGTTTTTATTTGATCATCTTCATTTTATATTGTTACCCTCCACTGTTCGGAGGAAGGGAGAGGTTCTCCAGTTCCCTCCATTGTCTTGGAGGAAGAGAGGTTCAATCCTCTGGTTGTGTGAGTTACTTGGGAGTAACTGCACAGGGTTCCCTTTGCTGCATGCAAAGGAAGGGAGATAGCTCTCCGGTGTTCTTGTTCTGGTCGATCAGAAGATTGAGGAGGCTGTTCCTCTGTACAAGCTGTTTGGCAACGGTTGTTGCAGACTGAGTCTGCTGTGTGCGACTCAAGTGCAAGGAAGCCTTACTCGATTGAGTAAGGGGTGGACGTCGATTGCAGATAGCAATTGAACCACCTAAAAAATTTGCTGTCTCATTTGTGGTTTGGTTGTTTTCATGTGCTGCTCTCCAACTTCTTGAGACTTTGCTTATTTGTGGTTGCTTTCTTGATATCAGTTCTTCTCTTATCATCTTCGTTGTCTGTTTACGTGGCCTTTATCACTATAGTTTGAGGGGCTAAGAATTTGTGGCTGTGTTTATCGAATTGGGGAGTGATCTATTCATCCCCCCCTTCTATCTCAATCTCCACTGCGCGTATCACATTCAAGCATGAATTCTTACCTTGGATCCATTACATTGTGGGCAATATTAATCTGCACTATCTGGAAATTCAGAAGCAAGTCAATATTAAACCAATGTTTTTGAAATACATAATCACTATGCCATTTTCTACACAAGCTTCACATATCAAATTTGATTCAGCATGAAAAAAAACCAGTTCTAATATAGTTCAGCCAAAGTTTCAGTAACAAGCTTCACAAGCTCACATCAAAGTATAGATCATGCATTGAAAAGCTATTTCAAATTCAATTCAATCAAAGCTTTCATGAGTTACTAATTCTGTCCAAAGCAAACTGAAATCTTATGGTTCTTTGATAGCAGAATCCAAAAGCTCAAGAGTGTGTGCATTTCAACTTTCGCTCAATGAAACCATCCATATAACTAATCAAGCTATAGTTCTACAATTCAATGACCAGCTGAACAACCAGGCAAGAACCAAGGCTCAAAGAGCTAGGGGTCGACCCATGGGGTCGACCCTTGCAAAGGGGAATAGAACAACTACTTTGGCAGTCCAATGCAATTTGAAACCACATCAAGGGAACTTCAACCCCATTGAGAAAATGAACTAACCAACAGAATAGTATGCAAGTAGGGTCATAAAACCAACACCATAACTTGGATTTATTTAGAAGGAAATTGAACAAGGTGTTGCAAACCACTATAACTAAATAATCATGAAATGCAAGCATGAAGTCATATGCAATAAAATAAGTCTTGTCACATTGAGATGCAGTCAATATAAGTCCAAAAATATGAAAGGGCTTTCAACCCCAATCAAGACACTATGAACAAGATTCACACGAAGGTCTGAGCATGTCAAACATAGGTCGCTGCATGTAATGAAAGAGTAGACTCCCTGAGTAGCGAGGTTGACTCCGCAGTTTATTGAAGTCAAACCTACGAAACAAGATATTAACATTAAGCTCCAGAAGAATCAATAAGCATTTTCCACAATACTTACACACAATATATTGTTATCATCAAAACCATCACCAAGGACAAAGAGGGAGTGCCACGAACCCAGCAAATTGCTCATATGGTTTACATGCATTTCCTTCATGGATTTTGAGGCGCATAATATGTTTAACTCTTTTATATCAATCATGGATGAATTCATGTTTCAAAGGGTTGAACTCCTTGATTTTGATATCCATGTAGATATAATGATCTATTTTATTTTTGCAGGATAGATATTGATGGTATTCAATTTGAATATCACATGGATGCATGGTAATATCCTTCTATTTTTTAGTTGTGAAAAATGGGCTTTTAATAGGCTGGAAAAGCCATTTTCTTACCCTATTCTTGCAGGGGTCAACTCCTAGAGTCGACACCCTTTGGTGGTTGCAGACTGGCAACACCCAGCCTGCAAGAGTCGACTCCAAGAGTCGACTCTTGCATGGCCTCAGCGCTGGCCAGAGTGCCAGCCAGGGAGAGTCGACTCTTTTTGGCTGGGCAGTTTTGGGCCATTCGAAACCCGGTTGTTTCAACTTGTTTGACCTTCTAAACTACCCATTTGCCCCTAGGTTCTTGATAGGCATATTAGGGTCATTTTGGAGGGTTCTAGAAGTGGTTTCTTGGTCTTTTGCCCACTCTTAGTGTAGCGCCCGAGAAAATTTTTGGATTAAAATATAATTATATTAATTATTCAATGGGCAAAAAGGGCTATTAAATGAATTATGGTTAATTAAATCTAATTATTTAGGCCTCATACTAATCCAAGATGATTAGGCCCATCTAATAAACCCATTTGGCCCAAAAGACTATTTTGGGCCTTAGCCCATATTCTAGAAGCTTAAAGTTGGTGTAATCACGAAATTTAGGAGATAACTAGGATAAAAAGATGGATAAGGATACACGAGTTTGAAGTGGGTTCAAATTCGGCGCCCAAAACCGAAAATGGTCTATCACGAGACTGCATGGCAATAGAAAACGGTCTCCCAAATGACCGCTAGGCTCTGCAGATTCCGTAAGTGGAAGAAAGTGCAAAAAGATTAGATTTTTGGCGTCTAAACTCCTAGAGACCGAAGTAGGTTGACTTGTAAGCATGCTTGGGACTCTCAGAGATTGATGTAATACCTAATTTGGACTCTAGAATCGTTCTAATCCATGAAACCCTAGCGAAACCTTATAAATAGACCCCATATCTCACCTATGTGACTCTCACTTTTGGCTCGCGTGGAACTAAGGTAAGGAGGTCAAATTATAGGTAAGTTTCTTCTAGGAATTTGTTTATTTTAGTTAGGTCAACTCTCCTCAAATTTTCACGCTAGGAGATCAAGCCATCGGAGAGATAAAAGCCTGCAAAGACGCTGGTTCGGTGCAAGTAATCCAGGAAGTTACACGTCCGGGCCAGTTTGATCAAGGAATATGAAGCCCTAAACGAGGTAATTAGATAGAGGTTCTTTAGAATAAATTGATTCTTTTAGTACCCTCTTCTTACCCTCAAAATTTTACATCTTTAGGTCAAGAGAATCAGGAATTTGGAAGGCGTGAAGTCACTTGTTTAGCACACGACGTGTAGAAAGCTAGGGTTAACTTCCAGCCCTAAATTTGAAGTCTAAAGCCCAGGACAAAGGTAGGTTATCTCATTAATGGCTTAAACATGACATTAGAGATAAAAGCCCTCTATTTCCAGTCGATTTCATGCATTGTACACTGAGAATTTTGGGTTTTCATTAGGACTATGCACCTAGTACGCTATTCATGCATGAACTAGCCCTAATTGAGTAAAAAGGAAATTTTCTTGTTATTACATAAACCCACGCATATTGGCTGACTTATTCTTGTTCTATCATGCTATAGAGTTTATTCATGTTTATTTCCATGCATGATATGCCTTAGGTTAATATGTATTTTACTATTATGAGTTTTCTGTTAACACAGGAAGAAACAGTCTTCTTGTAGACCGCCAGACCTTTAGCAGTCCTACGACAGACCGTTAACACCCATGAAATGGTCGCCCATTAGACTGCTTGCATTTTTTGATTTCTGCAATATTGTTAGCCCGAAACATATTGCAGAATTGTCCAAATTATTATATGCTAAGCCTAGTTAAGTAGGTTTTACTCCTATTTTAAGTGATATTTTCATATACCTAGTTATGTTAACAGAACCTTCTAGTAGATTTTATGATTCTTCATGCACTTAAAGTTATTCTTAAACTTATGTTATTTTCATGACCAAATCATATACTTTTGTAATTAACTTAAATTTATATGATTCATGGACTAGTCATGATTTGATCGTTGTTTACCACTATCTCTCTCTTCTAAGAGTCATTTTTTTAAGTATATGACACATATCCCGGTATGTTGTCATTAGTTACACCTTGCACATTAAGTACACAATCTTAGACTTGATAACCTCTCCATTAAATATTCCTTCCAACGGACTAGGAAATCTTGTTTCAAGGCCTCCATATGTCTCCGCGAGCATGGGATTCCCAGTATGACATCGAGCTGGTTGTACCATTAAAACCCCATTGTCTAGATAGCAATTTTACCGGTGTTTTAATGAAGCTCTGGACCTTAGCGGCCTAATGAATGACCGCCGATGACACCTAGCGGCCCTGACCTAGATCGCATGGTTCCAGCTTCTCTTTGATCAAATCTAATTATGTTTAACCCATGGTTTTACCTTTGGGTTGAGTACCCTATGATCCTAGATGGTCCACTGATTATCTAGAACTTATCTTGATTCAAATACGCCATTAATAAATTATGAAAATAAAGAATGTACTATTATGTTGCTGAATTTTTCTCCATAGCATAACCTAGCTATTAATGCATTTCTTGAATTCTCATAATCAATTATTTGTACGTTCTATACCTTGGTTACCTTATCATGGAATTATTGTTGAACTTGTACATTATTGGCCACATTATTATTTTAATCGTGGAAGTAGCGTGATTTATACTTGAAGATGCAGTTTGAGCCCTGATTGTCTTCAAGGGCTCTATGCTAGTCCCCTCGACTGATTGTCGGAAACATACTGTAAACCATGGGGTATGATGCTACTGACGTTGCATTGCGCTGAGAGTACTTTCTTTATAAATAAGTGAAAATCCACGGACATGAACAAAGATCCATGTAAATTCACGAAGTGCTTGCTATTAAGCAAAAAGTACTTTCTTGCTTGTTACATGATTTTCTAGTGCATAGCCTCCATGGTTATGGAAAGTATATTCTTGTTACATTCTTGTTCATGAAAATGCCAAATTTACATTCTTGCCATATACGTGATCAATCATATTCTCGTATCTCGTCATGATCGTATCTTGTTACTTTGGTTTTATTCACATATTTTACCGTATTTGCATGATTTATCTTATTCTCTAGAGCTAAAATGCTAATCACTTAAACTCGCCGTCATGTTGATACGAAGATACCGACTGGGCAAGTGTGCTCATTACGTACTTTCTCAATATTTCAAGAAGTACAAGTAAATCAGATTCGGATTTTACAAGTAACGGGTCTGAGAGTGATTGAAGGATATATGAACGAGAGAAGCCTTAGTTATCAAGTGTCTAGTTGAGTCATGATGTAAACTTTATTTTATTGAGTCTAGTGAAGAGAGTCAAAGATCTTATGTACATTGAGATTATTTGATAAAGAAATAAAGTTAAATGATTGAATGAATTAATGGTGCAATTACTTTTCTGTGATTATCTTGCGCTCTGATTATATTGCTTGCTCAAGGTGTACTAGCCAACTGTTCACGTTCCCCATTATTTCCACTACATAATATCGGGGCGTGACAGTTAAGGTGGTATCAGAGCGTAAGTTTAAGGACTTATTTTGTAATATCTTGGGTCTTTCGGATCTTTATCAAAGAGCTTTTCGATCGCTTTTCTGGGTCATGAGTTGTGTTTTACGATCCACACGAGTTTTTCTCTCGTACAAGTTATGGAACCCAGTGGTGAGTTTATTGTTGAATTCATCGACTCGAGGACGCTACAGTTGTGTTGTGCTCCTTCCAAGGATCGCTTAGACTATTTTTCCATATTTTTCTGAATTAGTGCATTTTTGGGCTAAAAATTAGATTTTAAAAAAATTAAGAAAATTCCTAATTTTTTATTTCTTCTGTACCCTTTCTCTCCTTCCTCTCTCCTCCCTCATGATCACTCTCTCCCTCAGGTTCTCTCTCCTCTCTTCTCCTATCTCCGCGGGGCGTGCGACCGTGGCGAGGTGGGCGAGGCAGGAATGTCGTTGAGTTGATCTGGGGTGTGATGGGGCGACGGATGGAGCGTGGCGTTGGCGCGATCCCTCAGTGGATTCAAAGCTGACATGGTTTCGTTCGTGTGATTTTTTCAGCGTGGTTTAGTCACTTCGGTGCACGAGAACTTCGGTGGAGGTAGGGAGATGGATGCCCTACTCTTGTTTTGCGTTCCCTCGCGATTTGGAGCCGAACGGTGCGAGAATGAGAGGGTTTTGCTTCGGTTAGGGCAAAGCATGTTTTGTGGGGTGTGAGATGTGTTCACCTCTTTCGGTGACGGTTTCTAGCCTAATTAGTGTTATTTGATTTCTTGGCATGTTAGCATTTCGTTCCCGCTAGTTTCGTGGCGATTGGTTGTCATTTGGGACCGGTATGAGCCCGGGAACCCATGTGACTCATTTTGGGTCGATTCAGTAGAATCGCCCGTTTCTTATGTTTTTGAACGTGGTTTGGATCCCTTCCAGTCTGTGGAAGGCATATATCATGCTTGGGATTGTTTCCCCTTCGTTTTAGGGCGAACGGGGCATGGAAAGGCCGGGTTTCGGCCATTCCCCTGTTTTACCCGCTGTGACGCCTTAACCGTCATACTAGTGACCATTTGGGTCCCTTTAGCGGTTCAGTGGTGACCGTTTGGCATTTTGTCGGTTCTATGTCAGTTAGGGTCATAGCGGTCATGCGATAGACCATTTGGGTTGGCTAGCGGCCCATTGGAGAATCGCTAAGCCCTGTGAAACGGTCTATTGGGGACCGCTAGACTTGTGTGTGTATGTCAGTTTGGCCAAGCGGTCATGCGATAGACCACAAGGCTGGCCTTGGCGGTTTAGTGTATGACTGCTAGGCTTTGTTTATGTCGGTTTAATGGGTTTTTAAGTCGGTTCGGGCCAGCGGTCCTAGCTCCGATCGCATAGTGTCGTTGGCGGCCCATTGGGAGACCACTAAGCTCTTTGACTGGTTTAAGTCGATTCGGGGGTTGACTGGGTCTAGCTGTCAATTCCATGATCGCTACAGTCTTCTGGTAGCCCTGCGATAGACCACATGCCCCTATGGTTTTACAGTTTTCTTCGTTTGAGTCTCTGAGTTTAGCGGCCACATCCTAGACCGCATAGCTCAGTGAGACGGTCTATGTATTGACTATCTATTACTTGGTGCCGCCTTTATATGACCACCGAATGTCTGTATTCTCTGTGTAAGGGTAGCGGCATTTGGCTGACTGCTTGGCTTACCTAGCGGCCTGGCATGTGACAGTTTCCTTCCTGGAGTTCTATTTTCCAATTGTTTTGGCCTCCAATTGTCTTGGCTTGACCTTGTGGTTTTCCCGTTGTCCCGTGGATGTCTTGGATGTCCTATGAGGGCAGTGACCGTGTTGTGAGGTGGCCAGGAGTGCCATTATATCGAGTAGTGTTCCGTACTGCTTTAGAGTCATTATTAATTTCTAGTCAACCCGGTTGTGATCCAGTGGTTGACATGTGACCTCCTGAATGTCTCGGTGATCCCGGTGAGGAGCGAGACAAGGTTTTGGACGTCGTGAGATACTGTTTTACCTTAATTTACGTGTCCACGTATTTTTGAGGGTCTTAGTGATCTCTCGAGTCTCCGTGATTCGTGTCATGCGGAGGTGTGGATTAGGTGATCCTATGTTGTTTCCATTTGTCGGTGTTTTACCATGATTGGCTTAGGGACGAAGCTGATTGGTGGCATATTACCGCTTTTGTGCGATGATCTTGACCCCGAGTCTTGTGACTCAAGGATCATTATGTCAGCAGGTCTAGTTGTCTGTCCTTAGTCTAGTGGCAGTCTGGTCTGCTACCTTATGTCTTGTGATTGGTGCTTCATAGTCCGTGCGACAGTACATGTTTAGCATGTCCATACTTCAACACTGGTGTTTGGGAGTCTCTGTGTCTAGTGAGCCTCCACTAGTCGTAGCCCGGTGACACTTTCCTGTGTGTCGGCCCACCTGGGAGTGGTGGCGGGGTGAGCTTCCATTATACGGTTTTTAGTCTAGTTTCTGTGGACTCCCTTGCCTTACGGTAACGTCCTACTGAGGGAAAAACTAGCTAGAGGCCTAGCTCAAGGAATTGAGCTTGTGTGTGCACACGTGGTCAGGGGCATTTGGGCGAGCACCGACGGGCGTGACCCTGACTAGTCACTCGTTACTGTAGTTCCTTTTACTTGGTTCTTTATGAGTATCTCAATTACCATAGTTCTAGGCGAGTACAAGATACCTGAGGCGCAGTGTACGACGTCAATGGACGCATCTGGCTGTTCTTCTAGTGAGGAGGTGCTTCTATCACTTGACACAACTCTTATGGCTTGTGTTTCTGTGACCCATTTCCGAGTAGCCTGTGCGTGGCTTCCCTCGAGGTCTATTCTTGTGTAGTGTACACGACGGTGAGCTCGTGTATGTTCGTGCCTTTGACGGTGTAGGTCTTTGGTAGGATTTTGCCTATTTTGGTAGGCTTAGACTTTTCACGATAGGGTTTCGTGATTTGATGATGGATCGATAACGCCCGACATTGTGAGATCGGGGTTCGCCTTTCTGTTGTAGTTTAGAGTAGTTTAGAGAGTCGTGGTTCGATCGACTGTTGTGTTTCCTTGTTACGGCTTTACTCTTTCTTTAGCTGTTACTTTTGCTCTTCTTGCTTTACTGTTTAGCGCTGTTTAGCGTGTTACTGCGTTGTTTCCAGTGAGGATCTGTGGGACCTCTACTGAGCCAGTGACATAAGACTCACCCCTACTTTTTAGGTGTGGTCGTTCTCCTTCCTCGTGGTTCGTGGCACGGTGCGTTTGTTTGTAGTTGCCAACGTTGCCTGCGTCGGGCGTCCCCCAACTTAAGAGTACGTTCTCTTTTCTGTTAGATGGTACTTGTCTTTATTTTGGACTGGACTCTATAATTTAAATTGTTAATTGGAAAAGTAATTTTATTTCTACTACTTTAGCAAACCTGATCATTGAAATATTAATTGCTTACTGCTTTATCTGGAACTTTAATGTACTCCACACACTCCTTTTATCCCTTCGGAGCTTTACCGCTCTTGGGAGGCCTCGCAAGATCCAAGTGGTATCGGGTTTACTCGGTATCCGGACCCTGAGTCGTCACAGTTGGTATCAGAGCTATGTTGTGTGAAAGTACATGGGAGTTTGAGATATTACAATATTCAGACTCCTTAAGGTCCAATACAGTCGACAACTGGTGTAGGTTTTATGATTGTTTATCGCTTTGTTTTCACGTGTGGTCTTGTGCGTGCTGTGTTGGCACTATGCGAGATGGTTTTGCTCTCGTTAGGATGTGATGGAGTGCTCTTTTTGTCATGGTGTTTGTCTCGACTCTATTGTGCTTGGTAGTGTTCGCCGGTAGGCATGAATCTGTGGTGTGGTATTCGAGATTTTTTCGTGGCTTGTTCAGGTGGTTGGTGACTTTATCATCGTTGGTGTGATGGCCGTGCACATTATTATGTTACTTTGGTCATCCCAGTTTGAGATTTGTTCAGCCCCTGAGGTGTTAAGGTGGTGTTGAGTTGGTCGATTAGATGCCTTGTTTTAGTGAATGCTCGGGCAAACCTAGGATTTTCCTTCCTGGTGAGCTACTGTTAGTCGAGCTTGGTTCTTCTCATCTTGTTTGGTGGTGTCTTTTCGAGGTATGCCTTGGAAGTGCTGTCTTGGTGAAGCCTTTGTCCTGTGTCTGCTTAAGTGTGGACTGTGTTAGTTCTGAACCTGATCTGCTCTTGTTCGATGGTTGCTTTGCTTTGGACCCAGATTTTGTGTTTGGGGGCCGTTGTGCACCGTGTCTGATGTGCCGTGTTTCACGGCTGATGTCTTGTGAAGGTTAAATAATCGTTCCAGGACGTGAGGATAAACTGAGATTGGCATTCCTTATGCTTTGTGTTGAAGCTGATGCTCTTCTTGATTTGCACTATGGTGACTTGTGACCTGCTGTTTGCAGGATCGATACTCGAGGCATAGTACGTTGTAGTTTTGTGAATTGCGATGGCGCCGAGTGTGTTCTGAGATGCAGATGCTGAGTTGTCTATGATGCCTATGGGCGATGTGTTGAGCATGTAGTGGAAGCGTGTGGGCTGATAACCCATTGGCTGAGAGGTTTATTTTCCTCGATGTGACTTCGTCTTGGCTATATATGCCTTGATGTTGTTGGTTGCTGTGCCATTGTTTAGAAATATTATGGTTGTTGGCACTGGCATGTGAGAGGATTGGGGAATCTGTCAGCATATCTACTGGTCGAGTACCTTTTCTTCTCTATATTTTTCTTGGGAGTTGTGTTCTTGAGACGTGATCGTGGTCCTTGAGATGCATTCTCCAAGATTGTTGTTATTGTTGTTGTGGGTCCTTGTTGGTGAGCTATTCGTTGTGTGACTTGTATTTGTGAGTCGTGTGTCCAGATATAATTGTGCCTTGATATGACCCAGCTTGCAGTTGTATCCCATGGTTCTGTGTTGAGTACGGAGCCGGTATTCTGTAAGTGCTACTGTTGTTGTTGTTGTTGTCGTTTGTCGGTTGTTGTGCTCAGCTTGGGAGGAGTTCTCAGTGAGTCTGATTTGGCATTGTGTGGACCGAGATCTTGTCGGTTGGTTTTGTTGTACTCTTCTATCGTGATAGAGTTGACATGTGACTCGAATCAGATGTAATTACAGAGTGAGGACTAAGTTCATTGTGCTTGTGGACTCCAGTGCTGTCGTTGGCGTTCTGTGTGCCAGATTTGTTATTCTTGGCCCGGAAGCCGATGATGTGTTGGAGTTGTCAACTGAGAGGACTATGTTTCCTTGGTTAAGCTGATGCTTGTTGTGTCTGTCGTGTCTTATTTGTAGCTAGTTTCGCGGCACGGCCTGTGTCTCTTTTCCCTATGAGACGTAAGCGACGTTGCCTTGTTTCGGAGGTGCCGGACTTGTGTTCTCTAGGGTGCCGTGCTTGTTCTTTGGATCGATGTGCCTTAAGATCTAGAGTGTGTGCCTGTGATTGTGGTCTGGCAGTGTTCCTCTGAATTATGTTTTTCGAGAATCATGTTTATCGTGTTTTATGTTTTGAGGTTTGGCTGATGCTTGGAGAGCGTAGCCAGCGTTTGAGTTTGTTCTTCCCTTGTCCACTTGTTAGCTCCTTGAATTTTGAGGATGAAATTCCTATAAGGGGGGATGATTGTAATATCTTGGGTCTTTCGGATCTTTATCAAAGAGCTTTCGGATCACTTTTCTGGGTCATGAGTTGTGTTTTACGATCCACGCGAGTTTTTCTCTCGTACAAGTTACGGAACCCAGTGGTGAGTTTATTATTGAATTCATCGACTCGAGGATGCTACAGTTGTGTTGTGCTCCTTCCAAGGATCGCTTAGACTATTTTTCCATATTTTTCTGAATTAGTGCATTTTTGGGCTAAAAATCTGATTTTACGAAATTTAGGAAAATTCCTAATTCTCTATTTCTTCTTAACCCTTTCTCTCCTTCCTCTCTCCTTCCTCACGATCACTCTCTCCCTCACGTTCTCTTTCCTCTCTTCTCCTCTCTCCGTGGGGAGCACGATCGTGGCGAGGTGGGCGAGGCAAGTACGTCGTGGAGTTGATCCGGGGCGTGATGGGGCGACGGATGGAGCGTGGCGTTGGCGCGATCCCCCGGTGGATGCAAAGCCGACGTGGTTTCATTCGTGTGATGTTTTCGGCATGGTTTAGTCGCTTCGACACGCGAGAACTTCTGTGGAGGTAGGGAGATGGACGCCCTACTCTTCTTCTGCGTTCCCTTGCGATTTGGAGCCGAACGGTGCGAGAACGAGCGGGTTTTACTTCGGTTAGGGCAAAGCATGCTTTGGGGGGTGTGAGACGTGTTCGCCTCTTTCGACGATAGTTTCTAGCCTAATTAGTGTTATTTGATTCCTTGGCATGTTAGCATTTCATTCCCACTACTTTCGTGGCAATTGGTTGTCATTTGGGACCGATTATGAGCCCAATAACCCATCTGACTCATTTTGGGTCGACTCGGTAAAATCGCCCGTTTCTTATGTTTTTGAACGTGATTTGTATCTTTTCCAGTCTATGGAAGGCGTATATCATGCTTAGGATTATTTCCCTTTCGTTTTAGGGTGAATGGGGCGTGGAAAGGCCGGGTTTCGGCCATTCCCCTGTTTTACCCGTCGTGACGTCTTAGTGGTCATACCAGTGACCGTTTGGGTGCCTTTAGCGGTCCAGTGGTGACCATTTGGCATTTTGTCAGTTCTATGTCGGTTAGGGTCGTAGCGGTCATGCGATAGACCATTTGGGTTGGCTAGCGGCCCATTGGAGAACTTCTAAGCCCTGTGAAATGGTCTATTGGGGACCGCTAGACTTGTGTGTGTATGTCGATTTGGCCAAGCGGTCACACGATAGACCACAAGGCTGGTGTTGGCGGTTTAGTGTATGACCGCTAGGCTTTGTTTATGTCTGTTTAACGGTTTTTTAAGTCGGTTCGGGCTAGCGTTCCTAGCTCTGACCGCATAGTGTCTTTGGCGGCCCATTGGGAGACCGCTAAGCTCTTTGATTTGCTTAAGTCGGTTCGGGGGTTGACTGGGTCTAGCGGTCAGGTCCATGACTGCTACAGTCTTCTGGCGGCCCTGCGATAGACCGCATGCCCCTATGGTTTTATAGTTTTGTTTGTTTGAGTCTCTAAGTGTAGCGGCCACATCCTAGACCGCTTAGCTCAGTGAGACGGCATATGTATTGATCGTCTATTACTTGGTGTGGCCCTTATATGACCACCGAATGTCTATATTCTCTGTGTGAGGGCAGCGGCCTTTGGCTGACCGCTTGGCTTACCTAGCGGCCTGGCATGTGACCGTTTCCTTCCTAGAGTTCTGTTTTCCTATTGTTTTGGCCTCCAATTGTCTTAGCTTGACCTTCTGGTTTGCCCGTTGTCCCGTGGATGTCTTGGATGTCCTATGAGGGCAGTGACCATGTTATGAGGTGGCCAGGAGTGTCATTATATTGAGTAGTGTTCCGTACTGCTTCAGAGTCATTATTGATTTCTGGTCAACCCGGTTGTGATCCAGTGGTTGACATGTGACCTCCTGAATGTCTCGGTGATCCCGGTGAGGAGCAAGACATGGTTTTGAATGCCATGAGGTATTGTTTTATCTCGATTTAAGTGTCCACGTGTTTTGAGGGTCTTAGTGATCTCTCGAGTCTCCGTGATTCGTGTCGTGCGGAGGTGTGGATCAGGTAATCCTATGCTATTTCCCTTTGTCGGTGTTTTACCGTGATTGGCTTAGGGACTAGGCTGATTGGCGGCGTATTACCACTTTTGTGTGACGATCTTGACCCCGAGTCCTGTGACTCAAGGATCATTGTGTCAGCAGGTCTAGTTGTTTGTCCTGAGTCTGGTGGCAGTCTGGTGTGCTACCTTATGTCTTGTGCTTGGTGCTTCGTAGTATGTGTGACATTGCATGTTTAGCCTGTCCATACTTCAGCACTGGTGTTTTGGAGTCTCTGTGTCTAGTGAGCCTCCACTAGTCGTAGCCCGGTGACACTTTCCTGTGTGTTGGCAAACCTGGGAGTGGTGGTGGGGTGAGCTTCCATTATATGGTTTTTAGGCTAGTTTCCGTGGACTCCATTGCCTTGCGGTAGCATCCTAATGGGGGAGAAACTAGCTAGAGGCCTGTCTCAAGGCATTGAGCTTGTGAGTGCACACGTGGTCAGGGGTGTTTGGACGAGCGCCGATGGGCGTGACCCTGACTAGTCACTCGTTACTGTAGTTCCTTGTACTTGGTTTTTTGTGAGTATCTCAATTACCACCGTTCTAGGCGAGTACGAGATACCTGAGACGCAGTGTAAGATGTCAGTGGACGCATCTGGCTGTTCTTCTAGTGAGGAGGTGCTTCTATCACTTGACACATAACTCTTATGGCTTGTGTTTCTGTGACCGATTTCCGAGTAGCATGTGCGTGGCTTTACTCGAGGTCTAGTCTTGTGTAGCATACATGACGGTGAGCTCGTGTATGTTCGTGCCTTTGACGGTGTAGGTCTTTGGTAGGCTTTTGCCTATTTTGGTAGGCTTAGGCTTTTCACGATAGGGTTTCGTGATTTGACGATGCATCGTGTTGTACTCCTGGTTTTGATGATGGCAACGATAAGATAAGTGTTATAGACACTTACGTTTTTAATGAATGTTTAACAGGAACAAAAGGATGCAGGGTGCTCGATGCGTCAACGCCACTATGAAGCAGCGTCGACGCAGCGGCTTAAGAGACGCCAATATACAAGGCAAGACAGGCTTGAAATACATGTTCGTGCGTCAACGCCACCAACTGGCAGCGTGGACGCAGCAGTTCAAATATCTCCTTGCAACCTCTGGAGTACTTTGGAAGCGTCGACGCTACAGCTCGTTGGGTCGACGCAGCAGCTTGATGGATTGACAAGGTGACTAGAGGGTGGACGCAGCTGCACAATGCGTCAGCGCACTCCTTGACGCAAGAAGGCTGAAGCCACTCAAATTTCAGCTGCTGGAACAGCAATGAGTCAACGCAGCATGATGAGAGGGTCGACGCAGCACGCCCATCTCCTGAAGACTTGATCACTGGATCATCAATGCGTCAACACCACAGGTTGGAAGCGTCGCCGCAGCAGTTAAAAAGACTAGGCTGGTTGCTCGCTGGAATGTATCAATGCGTCAACGCAGCAGGCTGATAGAGTCAACGCAGCAGACTTAAGTCTTGCTGGTAGAATGCCCTTGAAGGCTGCGTCAACCTTTAGGAGCAAGTGAGTTGACGCCACCAGACAGTAGTTGCTGAACGTGCTAATGAAGGACACGTGATCCGAGGTGACTGGGTCATGATCCCAGGATGGACGAGGTACCAGGATGCTGACACCTGTCTGAGGTCTCTTGGCGGGAATCGTGGAGAGCGCATGTCGCCCTAAATGCTGCTGATATATAAGGAAGACTTCTCTATCTGAATGAGATTGATCGTGATCGAAAAAAGCAGAGGAAGAGTGAGAGCTTCCACGATCCAGAAGAAGAAAGGAAAAGAAAAGAGAGAGAAGAGAAGGAGCATAAGAGAAAGAAGAGAGAAAGAAAGAGATAGAGAGCTCGAGTAGAGTGAGAAGAGAAGCAAAGCTACTTGAATATTTGTTCCTGCTGTTCCGTGGATCATATCCATCTCAGTTAGCTCTAGTTGAGAGCCACTGTTGTGGTACCATAGCTACATTTTTCTGATTACTGTATTTTTCCTTTTCTTAGTTTCGTTTACATTTCTTTGTGATTCTTCCGATTGCCCTGTTGGGGTTTGGATTCCTCCTGGTGAGTCAGGAGAAGGGAGATTTGATCTCCGGTTGGAAGTAGCTGGATGGTACTTGTGGATTCCTCCTGGTGGGTCAGGAGAAGGGAGATTTGATCTCCGGTTGCAAGTAGCTGGGTGCTGCTTGTGGGTTCCCTCCGGTTGGGAGGAAGAGGGGAGGCTGTTCCCCTGGTCAAGCTGTTTGGCAGCATTTTGTTGCAGACTGAGTCTGCTGTGCTAGTGTTACTAGTGGAAGCCTCACTCCGGTTGGGAGTGAGGGGTGGATGTAGGTCTGGAGGACCGAACCACCTAAAAATTATCTGTGCAGTGGTTTGCCTTGCATTAGCTCCATATCTTCTACCTCCCATTCACAGGTTGTGCATGTTTGGCCTGTTGCATTATCTAGAGAGTTATTTTTAAGCATTATATTCTGCTAAATGTGTTTGGGTTGTTTTGCTATGCATTCGTTTCTGGTTGATCAGGTGGCTGCATTGTTGCAGTCCAACTGTTTGTTCATTTGATTGCCTTATCATTTCATCTTGGAAAGCTCATTAGTTTTAATTCCGCATATCTGAGCTTTAGTTTTTTAAAATGGACCATATTTTCTAGAGGGATACATTCACCCCCCCTCTATATCCAGGCCTAGCACCCTAACAATTGGTATCAGAGCCGTGTCTGCTTAGAAGGTCCAGCGACCTGCAGATCCGATCTTACTGTCTTAGGTGCTAATTTGTTTCTAGTGCATCATTATTCCTGTTACATTGAATCTACTTTCTATTTGCTTCAATGGCTATTCCACCTGTCTTTAGTGGTTCTGATTTTAATCAGTGGCACACTGCTCTCCATGCTTATGTTAATGTTGTTAATCCTGATCTGTGGAAATTAATTTCACAAGGTCCTCACACCTTACCTACGAAAGTGTCCAAATGGACCGACAGACACAGATCAAAGGACGGAGAAAATCAGAAAGCCTTTAATCTGATGAAAGTAGCTACTGACAGAGCTTTATGGTCTTGCTTTCATGGTTGCAGGTCCGCTAAAGACATCTTGGATATGCTGAAGAAAATTCACAGGGCAAATGAGGACAGCTGCATGATGGCTGACAGAAGTAATCCAAGTGGCAGCAATCAAGGCAGCAGTCAGAATGAAGATGATGTTGATGAAGAGGTAAACTCTGAATTTGACTCTGACGAAATGACTTCTGATTATTTGAAGGAAATGTATGTTGAATTGTATGAAAAGTATGGAAAAATAAAATCTAAAAATAAAAAATTAAAGAAAAAGGTTGTACAAAATAGTTCTGATTTATCATGTGAAAATTGTTCAAATCTGAAGCAATCTTATGATGCTTGCTCTTCTGATAATCAAGACCTTAAGAAACATGTTGAATTGTTGAGATCTGAAAAAGAGTCTCTAAGAAAATCTGTTATTGAGAGTGAAGGAAAATGTAAGGAACTTGAGCAAGAGAAGAACCTATTTGCTGAAAAACTTAATGCCATAAAATCTGTAAATGCAGAATTGCAAAGATATTTTGAAAAACCTCAAAAGGATTTGAAGGAATTTGAGGCTGGAAGAAAACTTGGAATTAACTCTGATGATCAGATTTTGATAACTGAATTAATTAAGAGTGACAGACTAAAGGAAGAAATTGAGAAACTAAAATAGCTGAACACCATCTTGTTAGAAAGATTGCTGACATTTGAAAAAGGCAAATGTGTAGTGTCCGATAATTCAGAAGAAGTTGATGAGCTGAAAAAGGAAATTGAGAATTACATAATTGCCAACAAAGTCTTGAATGAAGCTGTCAATTGCAGTGAACAAGAGACTGCAAGTTATGAGTTACACATTGTCTCCTTAGAAGAAGAAATCCAAGACTTGAAAAATTCCTTGTCCAAATTTGTTGATGGTCAAGAAAATCTAGATAAACTGCTAGGTGTTAAAGTCAATTTTCAAAAAGAAGGGTTGGGCTATAACCCAACAAAGAAAAAGAGTTTTGAAAATAAGATTCAAACTTCAGCTGTTTCAAATGTTGCCTCTGTTAGTTCAGCCAATCCTTGTGTGTTTCAATTTGCTGCTCAAAGCATTCTGAAGCCAACTAAAAAACAAAAAGGAAAGAACAAAATGGCTTCTACTACTTACATGCATCCTGTTTTTAATTCTCATGCTAACAGGAAACTCATGTCATGCCTTAAGTGTCATGAAGCTGGTCATCAAATGCATAAATGCAAACTGAAAGGAAAAGATGACGTGAATGCCAGTAAAATGCATGTCAGGAAAACTCATGTCAGAAATCATGAGGTTCATAAAAAGAAAATGTCATGTTATTACTGCCATAGAATTGGCCATTTGATGCATGAGTGTGAATTAAACGAACTAGATGATTTGAATCCTGAAATGATGAATGCTAGGAAATATCATGATAAAAGACCTGCTGTTCATTCAAAGAAAAGTGAATGCTCTCATTGTGGTAGATTAGGCCACACCTCTGCTCAATGTTGGTTTGCTAATGGAAAGAAAAAACCACTCTCACATCATGCTAAATCTTATGCTAACCAACATGCCTTTAATATAAACAAAATTGCTTCTCTGAACCAGCATGTCAAATGTTTTAATTGTAACAAGTTTGGGCACAAGGCCACTGAATGTTGGGCAAGTTCTTTTAGAAGAAAGTTCCCTTTCTGCTCCCATTGTGGGAAGCTTGGCCATGCAGTCAAGGACTGCTGGCATGTCCAGGGTAGGAATAGAAATTCCAAAGAATTTGATAGGAACAAACTTGCTTCTAAAAGAATTCCTGTTTGCTCAAATTGCAGAAGACCAGGCCACCAAGTTGCTGCTTGCAGGGTAGCTGGCCATGAAAAGAAAAAGTTTCATAATAATAACAGAAACCCTCATGCTCACTCTTATAATGCTCAAGTTCATGCTAGTATACATAAGAGGAACATGAAACCTGCTAGTTCATGCCACTATTGTGGGCTGTCTGAGTATTCAATGCATAACTATTTTATCATGAACTCTGATGACTGGTTGGCACAGAAAAAGATGCAGGCAGTCCCAAAAGGGGCTAATTACTATGCAAGACCCAAGACCACTTGGGTTCCTGCTAGTGGAAAATAGGAAGTTGCCTAGCAGGTGTGCCTTGGATGGAATAAAGGGGTAATGATCCAAGGCACTCAAGAATGAAAAACCCCATTCTCACACTTTTCAGGTAATCTCTCTGCACATCCCATTTTGAAATTCATTGCATATCTTGCTTGATGTGTTTCATGAATATTCATTTATCATCTGCCATTTGCACTGCTCTCTGATCATGCACTCTAAAATTTCTGAATATCTGGATTGCATATGGGACTGCATGTTCTAAGGGGGAGTTTAGTCGTCTTTGTTTGTTGTGTCTATCTTCCTTTCAATCATCTCAGCATGAATACTGTTTCAGCTTGGTACTCATTTTATTGGCTATTATAATTTCATTCATGCATGGTCTGAGGAGGAGTTTGCTTAAGATTAATTCCTCGGTAACAAAATGCTGAATAGAGTATAGAGTTGTTGCTGCTGGCTGGTTAAGTGAGTTGACGCTGTGATGAAACTGAGTCAACGCTATGGACAATTGGATTCTGAAATTGAACAGATGTTTGTGCAGTCTAGATGGATGAGTTGACGCAGTGAAGAGGGTGAGTTAACGCAGCTGTGCCTTATTGGAATCTCAGGGTTACATCTTCCTCTTTTGGAAACTTCCTTCTCACATCAACCTGCTCTGTCCATATATCCTGTCCCTTCCGTTCTTATCCCTCAATAAAGCTTCCTTGACATCCGTGTATGGGAAAATTCTCTAGAGCACTGAGATATGTAGATGATGTCTTAAATTCAGGGAGAGTTACAATGATAATTCCTGTGGAATATGAGATATATTCTGAATTGCTCTATGATATGTTAATGATAGGAGATCCATATTTCTTATGATGTTTGAATTCATGAACTTTTGAACCCAATGATGCACTATGTATGGAGCAAAAGCTGAACAATTTAATAAAACCAGGACCTCATCATCTCTCGATCCTTATTGTTCAAAAGTAAAGAAACCAATGTGTGTAGGGGAAATTAATAATTGTATTGATGATGAACTCAGAAATTGTTTATAAACGCTAAAGATGCAATCTATTCACATGTAATATTATGCAGAGCAATGGTAGTTGTTCACTGAGAAATTGGCCCTATGCACCAAAGAAGTGCTGAGGAGCAAGTCATGAGGTACGCTACTATCTCTGCCTTCAAGAGAAAAATAAATCATTCCAGAGCAATGGTAACTATCAACTGAGAAACTACCTTCAAGTACTTATGAAGTGCTGATAGGCATGTCATAAAGTCAGTAGCCACCTCTGGTTAGTCAATGCAGAATAGTTTGCTATGCTGAGTAACCGGGGACTCGGGTGTCTGATAAACATGTGTACCCGTGTCAAAATGCTAGCAACACTTGACTGCAAATGAAAATGTAAAAAGAAGTTGGAAATGCTGAAAATGTGAAAACAATTAAAACATGTGAGTTTGGTTGATCTGGTGCTCCTTATTCAACTGAGTCTATCTTCAATGCCAGTTAAATTTCTCTCTATCTGAAAGGCCTCTTAAAATTGAAAGATATAAGGGTCAGAAATGAAAATGGTTCTAGTGTGAAAAGTGTTCTATTTTTTCTCCAGGCAGGTGGCTTTAGTGGTTCATGGCTTCTAATTCAATATTTTAAGATTATTTCTTCTCTTTATCATTAAATGAATTAGAGCCTATTTACATACATCTCTTTCATGGGAACTCGATCTGGAACACTTAAAATTCCTTGAATAGAAGCCTGATTATCTCACTATCTTAGTACCTTAAGAAAATCCCTTGAACGGATGTCTCTCTGGTTACTTGTCTTGCTTCTTCTCTTCACATCAGTCTCACTGCGTAGACGCAATGTCCCTTGGCGTCCACGCCTTGTGTCTTTCTGACTACTTGTCTTGTGTTTTCTGTTCACATATGCCTCACTGCGTAGACGCAATGCCCCCTTGGCGTCCACGCATTGCCTCTAATACAACTTTCTTCAACCCGGTTCACCGACTTGAACCGGCTGAACCGTTCACTAAAAGGGTCTTCGTAGCCTCTTTAAAAGAGTAGCTTGACCGCCACTCGTCTCCACTCCATTCGAAACCCTTGGTCGGTTTACCTTCTGTGTTCTCCAAACATCCTCCCACACCATTTCTTGTCTCCGATCATCTTCGGCAAGGGTGCTCAGTCGGGAAAGCTGTTGATGGAGCAGAACTTGAGGGTTTCGAGTGCGACACAGTTGACGATGAACTCACTCACAGAGGATGCGCTTGATGCTCCAGTGGCCAACCCTCCAGAAGAGACACCATCTACAGCTATTTCCAAGAAGCGCAAAGGAAAGGAGAAGGAGAGATGTCCTCGGAGCCCTAGTCCGCCGGTCAAGAGAAGAAAGTCCTCAAAATCGATATCAGCTGAACCACGCACCTCTTTTGGCATAACGGGGAAGAAGAAATCCAGGTCTTCTGTTGTCATCAATATAGAAGAACCTCTCAAGGTTCTTATCCCCAGGTACATTGTAAGTTCCGATGAAGAGTTACTGACTGTATTTCCTGAGCTACGGCCTGCATTAGAATTTCAAGGCTAGTGGAAGTTTGTGACGAAGCACACTGTTTACTATCCTACTCTCGTTAGGGAATTTTATCAAAATTTGAAATATGAACCAAAGATTCCCAAATTGTCCTCCACTGTTAGAAATGTTCATTTTGAGTTAACTAGTGCCCTGCTTGCTCGAGTTTGGAAAATACCAATGGAAGGAGCAAAGCTTCATTCATATGAGCTAGATGAACATGAGGCGTTTGCTGTTTTGACTGGGTTAACCAAAGACCCCTCTGACGTGAAACAGACATACCTGTCCAGTCTGAAAGCTAATAGATTTATACCATCTGTCAGACTACTTCATCACATATGCACGTCTATCATCACACCTCAAAGCAGTGGTAGAGAAAGAGTCACAGATATGCAGCGATTCCTGTTGTACTGCATGCTAAAGGAAGTTAAGATTTCTTTAACTGATGTGGTAGTTCAGACAATTGGAACTTGTCTTCACCACTCTAGAACACTACCTTATGCAGCACACCTCACATCAATCTTCAAAAAGGTAGGAGTGGATTTTGGAACTGAAAAGAAACATGTTATCTCCAAAGGAAACATATATTCCATGTCTTACGTTCAGAGATTTATGGGCTTCCAAGTCATTGATGGTAAGGCTGTTAGAATCCTTCCCAGTCAGAAGTCAGCTCAATCAGAGACAAGACAGCAATCAAGAACAGTCACTATGGACGATAGTCAAGTGAACAGGACAGAGATACCAATTCCACCTGTGGTGAGAGAAGGCAGACCAGATGGTAGTTCAGTAAGAGAAGAGCATGAAGTTGAAGAAACATTTGTGAGATCATCAAGCCCTCAGTTGGAAACTGGGGAACCCAGTGGCTCTACACCTACAATGGAAATTGGTGTTTATAGGAGGCCTTTTCCAACTTCTGATGCAACTCCACCACCAGCCATTGTTGAAGAGATGTTTGCTCACATGTCTATGATGCTGCAGCGTCAGGATGCAAAGATGGACAAGCTAATGGAGTTTACAAATTTTCATCTCAACAAACTGACTGCTCGGGTTATACAATTTGAAGTCTCTGTCTTATCCGAGTGGCAAAAATTCCTACTCTCCAAGATGCTATCTGACCAAGCCACAAGGTCTGTCTTGAAAAATATATCAGCTCTTCTTGACAAACTCTCAACTCTAGTGAGCGACGTGCACAGCACCCAATCTTCATTTTGTCAATCTTTTGCAAAGGTTATTGATATATGTTATGATGTGAGGATAGGTGTTGAAACCCTCAAGAGTCCTGTCAATGCACTTCCTCAATGCATCAAGGTTCTTTTAGGCAAGATTGACACTGTGACTGACACACTCAAATATCTTGAAACTCAACTGAAGAAATCTGATGATATGTCCTCTGCAATTGCACATGTGAAGACCACACTGCAACATGACTTAGCTGCTATATCTCAAGACATTCGCATGTTGCTGGGCAGAGATCAATCCACCACTCCACGATCTCACTCTACTCCAAGTCAACCACCAAGGGCTCGCGGATCTTCTTCTAGTCATGCCAGATTTTTCAATTGAGGCCTCGTGCCATATCACGTGTTGCCCCCTTCATGATGATGTCAAAGGGGGAGAAAAGAGTTTAAAGGTAGCTTGATTCTTTTTGTAATGACAAATGCATTGATGAATGATAGCATATAGTTTACCTGTGATTTATCTGTGATACAACTGTGATACAATGTAATGAAGCTTCATGAATCTTAGATACTGTCCATGCGTTTGTTTGATGCCTCATCCTTAAAACAGTCCAGAGTTGCCATCATCAAAAAGGGGGAGATTGTTGTACTCCTGGTTTTGATGATGACAACGATAAGATAAGTGTTATAGACACTTAAGTTTTTAATGAATGTTTAACAGGAATAAAAGGATGCAGGGTGCTCGATACGTCAACACCACTATGAAGCAGCGTCGACGCAGCGGCTTAAGAGACGCCAATATACAAGGCAAGACAGGCTTGAAATACATGTTCGTGTGTCAACGCCACCAACTGGCAGCGTGGACGCAACAGTTCAAATATCTCCTTGGAACCTCTGGAGTACCTTGGAAGCGTCGACGCTGTAGCTCGTTGGGTCGACGCAGCAGCTTGATGGATTGACAAGGTGACTAGAGGGTGGACGCAGCTGCACAATGCGTCAACGCACTCCTTGACGCAAGAAGGCTGAAGCCACTCAAATTTCAACTACTGGAACAACAATGAGTCAACGCAGCATGATGAGAGCGTCGACGCAGCACGCCCATCTGCTGAAGACTTGATCACTAGATCATCAATGCGTCAACGCCACAGGTTGGAAGCGTCGACGCAGCAGTTAAAAAGACTAGGCTGGTTGCTAGCTGGAATGTATCAATGCGTCAACGCAGCAGGCTGATAGAGTCAACGCAGCAGACTTAAGTCTTGCTGGTAGAATGCCCTTGAAGGCTGCGTCAACCTTTAGGAGCAAGTGAGTTGATGCCACCAGACAGTAGTTGCTGAACGTGCTAATGAAGGGCACGTGATCCGAGGTGACTGGGTCGTGATCCCAGGATGGACGAGATACCAGGATGCTGACACGTGTCTGAGGTCTCTTGGCGGGAATCGTGGAGAGCGCATGTCACCCTAAATGCTGCTGATATATAAGGAAGACTCCTCTGTCTGAATGAGACTTATCGTGATCGACAAAAGCAGAGGAAGAGTGAGAGCTTCCACGATCCAGAAGAAGAAAGGAAAAGAAAAGAGAGAGAAGAGAAGGAGCATAAGAGAAAGAAGAGAGAAAGAAAGAGATAGAGAGCTCGAGTAGAGTGAGAAGAGAAGCAAAGCTACTTGAATATTTGTTCCTGCTGTTCCGTGGATCATATCCATCTCAGTTAGCTCTAGTTGAGAGCCACTGTTGTGGTACCATAGCTACATTTTTCTGATTACTGTATTTTTCCTTTTCTTAGTTTCGTTTACATTTCTTTGTGATTCTTCCGATTGCCCTGTTGGGGTTTGGATTCCTCCTGGTGAGTCAGGAGAAGGGAGATTTGATCTCCGGTTGGAAGTAGCTGGATGGTACTTGTGGATTCCTCCTGGTGGGTCAGGAGAAGGGAGATTTGATCTCCGGTTGCAAGTAGCTGGGTGCTGCTTGTGGGTTCCCTCCGGTTGGGAGGAAGAGGGGAGGCTGTTCCCCTGGTAAAGCTGTTTGGCAGCATTTTGTTGCAGACTGAGTCTACTGTGCTAGTGTTACTAGTGGAAGCCTCACTCCGGTTGGGAGTGAGGGGTGGATGTAGGTCTGGAGGACCGAACCACCTAAAAATTATCTGTGCAGTGGTTTGCCTTGCATTAGCTCCATATCTTCTACCTCCCATTCACAGGTTGTGCATGTTTGGCCTGTTGCATTATCTAGAGAGTTATTTTTAAGCATTAAATTTTGCTAAATGTGTTTGGGTTGTTTTGCTATGCATTCATTTCCGATTGATCAGGTGGCTGCATTGTTGCAGTCCAACTATTTGTTCATTTGATTGCATTATCATTTCATCTTGGAAAGCTCATTAGTTTTAATTCCGCATATCTGAGCTTTAGTTTTTTAAAATGGGCCATATTTTCTTGAGGGATACATTCACCCCCCCCTCTGTATCCAGGCCTAGCACCCTAACACATCGGTAACGCCCAACTTTGTGAGATCGGGGTTCACCTTTCTGTTATAGTTTGGAGTAGTTTAGAGAGCCGTGGTTCGATCGGCTGCCGTGTTTCCTTGTTACAGCTTTACTCTTTCTTTAGCTGTTACTTTTACTCTTCCTACTTTAGTGTTTAACGTTGTTTAGCGTGTTACTGAGTTGTTTCCAGTGGGTATCTGCGGGACCCCTACTAAGCCAATGACACGAGGCTCACCCCTACTTTTTAGGTGTGGTCGTTCTCCTTCATCGTGGTTCGTGGCGCGGTGCGTCAGTTCATAGCTGCCAGCATTGCCTGTGTCGGACTACCCCCGACTTAAGAGTATGTTCTCTTTTCTGTTAGACTGTACTTGTCTTTATTTTGGACTGGACTCTGTAATTAAAATTGTTAATTGAAAAAGTAATTTTATTTCTGCTACTTTAGCAAACTTGATCATTGAAATATTAATTGCTAACTGCTTTATCTGGGACTTCAATGTACTCCATACACTCCTTTTATCCCTTCGGAGCATTACCGCTCTTGGGAGGCCTCGCAGGATCCAAGTGGTATCGGGTTTACTCAGTATCCGGACCCCGCTTCGTCACATATTTATTCCCAAGAATGTATATATATATCATGGCATAGGCTAAGTCCAAGGCTTAACGACCCATACCTACGAACTAAGAAAAAAAAAATTCCAACCCATGTGAGAATTGGGTAGGACCCGGGATGAGCTAGTTGTTTAGAATATATCTTTAAGCTATTTTCCTTTAAATTCTATAAAGAATAACAAACCCATTACTCTTCTCAGGTACCTCATTCTTACAATGGCTCATCGTGTTGATTGGGGTGGAATGCAACAGACCGTTGCGGGTCTCACCCAGGCATTGCAAAACATGGCTCAAGCCGGCGCAAGAGCTGGTGAGGGTGATCTTCACTGCAACTTCAGAAGCCTAAATCCTCCACGATTTTCTGGTTCCTCTAATCCATATGAAGCCGAGAATTGGATTGATGAAATGAACCTCATATTTGAGGTTATGCAATGTGCCGACCAAGAGAAGGTTCGTCTTGCCATGTTCCAACTCAATAAAGATGCCCGTACATGGTGGAAGTCAATTCCTGCACCGCCTCAAGATGCACCACATACTTGGGAGGGATTCCTCACCCTCTTCTGAGCAAAATACTTCTCCGAGCACGTCAAGGAGAGGAAAGCTATGGAATTGTCTTTGTTATGCCAAGGCATGATGACAGTAGCGGAGTATGAACTCTAGTTTTTTAGGCTAGCACCTTATGCTCCCCATCTGGTTAGTACCGACTAATTAAAAGCTAACTGATTTATGGATAGTTTGAGGCCCGACTTTATTAGATAACTTGGGACTTAGAATATCCGTACATATGCGGAGATGGTCCAACGGGCACATCTATGCGAAAGGACCTTGGAGAAGGTCGAAAAACTTAAAGGTAAGGGAGAGGAGCCGAGCCGAAGGTCTGATCGGCATGAAAAGAAGGGAAAGTTTAGTATCACAGAACCTTACAAATCCCGTGATAGCAAGAAGAGATCCCGGAACGGGAGTGGTAGTGGCTACCACAAGAACAAGAAGGTTAAAGAAGAAGAAAAGCAAGTCATGGCGGCTTGTACTTTCCGTAAAAACTTCGGCCACTCAGCCGAAGAATGTTGGGAGCATCTCGGTGCTTGTTTACGATCTGGCAGTCGGGAGCACCGCATGCCGGATTACCCCCTTATGAAGGAACAATCTTTCGGTGGTGGACGTAAGCGACATGCTCGTCGTAATGCTATTATGGAAGATGAAGAAGTGCCCAAGAATGATGAGCTAATGGAAGGTACTATCCAAATCTATTCCCATCCTGCATTCATACTATTTGATACTGGTGCTTCTCATTCCTTTATATCTACTACTTTTGTAAAAACTTTGCCAGTTTCATCAGTTCCTTTACCCTCAGACCTTGCTATTACTACACCCTTAGGTCCTGGAAAAAAACTTACAAACTACTATCCTAATGGTGAGGTAATGGTAGAAGGTCACAACCTTCCTGCAAACCTCGTATGCCTTTACATGGAGGGCTATGATACTCTTTTAGGTGTAGATTGGCTTGTAGACCACGACGCCTATATAAATTGTCGCAATCAGATTATCTATTTTTGGAAACCAGGTCTTCCAAGGTTTTCCTTCCTTGGTATCAAATATAGGAAGCATCCTACCATTATTTCATCTCTTCACACTTGCAAACTTATTTCGCAAGGGTGTGAAGCTTCTCTTGCTTCCGTAATCATTACCGAGTCCAAGGGAATTATCTTAGAAGATATTCCCATTGTGAACGAGTTTCCCGATGTATTTCCATTAAATTTATCATGTTTACAGCCCAAAAGGGAAGTAAACTTCTTCATTGAACTCGTTCCCGGAGCAGCACCTGTTTCAATAGCTCCCTACAGGATGTCCCCCACAGAACTCAAGGAATTGAAGAAACAACTTCAGGAGTTATTGGACAAGGGTTTTATTCAACCTAGCACATCCCCTTGGGGTGTGCCAGTTCTATTCGTCAAGAAGAAGGATGGATCCCTTAGGCTATGTATCGACTACCGATGACTGAATCAACTCATAATTAAGAATAAATATCTGGTGCCACGTATCGATAAGCTCTTTGATCAGATTTCAGAAGCAGAATATTTCTCCAAGATAGACCTCAGGTCAGATTATCATCAGCTCGAGATCAAAGATGAAGACATACACAAAACTCCTTTTCGGAGCAGATATGGCCACTATGAATTTGTGGTGATGCCGTTCGGATTAACCAATGCCCCGACAGTATTTATGCAACTCATGAATAATGTCTTCAGGCCTTATCTTGACAGGTTTGTAGTCGTCTTCATTGATGATATTCTTATATACTCCAAGATAAAGGGGGAACACGAAGAGCACTTAAGAATAGCCTTGCAAACGCTAAGAGAGCACAAACTTTACGCAAAGCTTAGTAAGTGCGAGTTCTGGCTAAAGGAGGTCTCTTTCCTCGGTCATATTATTTCAAAGGAAGCTATCGCTATCGATCCTTCTAAAATAGAAGCTGTTAAGAACTGGAGCCGGCCGACGACCGTGTCCGAAGTCAGAAGTTTTGTAGGTCTGGCTAGTTATTATAGGAGATTTATCAAAGATTTCTCAAAGATCACCGTTCCTTTGACTAGACTCACAAGAAAGGAGAATCCTTTTATATGGTCGAAAGTTTACGAAGAGAGTTTTCAAACTCATAAAGAACACCTTACCACTGCACCTATATTAACGCTACCGACAGAGGGTAGTGGCTTTGAAGTCTATACGGATGCATCTGGTATTGGCCTACGATGCGTCCTTATGCAAAGTGCAAAGGTGATTTGCTATTCATCAAGATAGTTAAAGCGTCATGAAGAAAATTACCTTGTGCATGATCTGGAACTAGTTGCGGTTATATTCGCATTGAAGATTTGGTGACATTACCTTTATGGGGAGAAATTCATCATATTTTCATATCATAAAAGTCTGAAATACCTCTTCACCCAGAAGGAGTTAAACATGCCACAACGTAGATGGTTGGAGTATCTCAAGGACTTCGACTTTACTATCCAATATCATCCAGGGAAGGCAAATGTTGTAGCTGACGCTCTTAGCAAGAAACCAATGGCAACTCTAGCAAGCCTCAGGAAAGGTATAACTAGTCTTATTGAAGATGTTTCTCATTTAAATCTTGATATTGACGGAGAAGGAGAAGGAGGTATGATTGCCAATATAAGGTCTAATCCCACATTGATCGAGGACATAGTCCAATTACAAGAAAATGACCCCACATTCATAGAGATTAAGGATAATATTGATCAGATACAGGAATTTTCTATCTCAATGAAGGAAGACTATTATTTAAGGATCAAATTTATGTGCCGAATCATGATGACACTAAGAAATTGATCATGGAAGAAGCTCACAAATCAAGGTATACTATTCACCCTGGTGCTACCAAGATATATCATGATTTGAAAAGAAATTTTTGGTTGCCCAATATGAAAAGAGAAGTAGCAGATTTTGTGTCCCGATGTCTCACTTGTCAACAAGTAAAGGCAGAACATTTAAAGCCTACTGGGAAACTACACCCCTTGAATATTCCTGAGTGAAAATGGGAAAGTATAGAGATGGATTTTATCATGGGTTTACCTAAGACAAGAGGAGGACATGATGGTATATGAGTGAACATAGAACGATTGACTAAATCTGCACATTTTCTACCAATCAAAAGTCGATGGTCTATAGATGTACTAGCAGCACTATACATGAAAGAGATTGTCAAACTACATGGTGTCCCTGTCACCATTATATCTGACCGAGATCCTCAGTTCACATCACAATTATGGAAGGGTCTACAACATTCATTAGGGACCCGACTTAATTTTAGCACTACGTTCCATCCACAAACTGATGGTCAAACTGAAAGGACAAATCAAGAGGTTGAAGATATGCTTAGGGCTTATGCTATCGACTTTGGAGGAAGTTGGCACGATCACTTGCCTCTAGTGGAATTTTCATACAACAACAGCTACCAAGCTTGCATACGAATGGCACCATTCGAGGCTCTGTATGGTAGAAGTTGTTGATCGCCTATTTGCTAGAATGAAGTAAGGGAAAGTCAATTTCTCGGCCCTGACATCATTTGTGATACTACCGAGAAGATAAAGCTTATTTAGGAGAGACTTCAGATGGCCCAATACAGGCAGAAATCGTATGCTGATAACCGAAGGCACGACCTGGAATTTCAAGTAGGAGACCATGTATTCCTTAAAGTTTCTCCAGGTCGAGGTATTCGAAGATTCAGTATTAAAGGCAAGCTTACTCCGAGATTCATTGGCCCCTTTGAAATTCTCGAAAGGGTTAGTGAAGTTGTGTATCGAATAGCTTTCCCCCCTCAATTATCAGAAGTTCATGATGTATTTCATGTCTCAAAGCTCAAGAAGTATGTACTGTATCCATTCCATGTCATCACTTACGACAACCTGGAGATTAAAAAGGACTTGACATACGAGCAAAAGCCTCTCAGGATCATTGAACGAGAAGTACGTCAACTTCGGAATAAAACTATTCCTATGGTCAAGATCTAATATACCAAATCATAGCCACATGAAGCAACATGGGAAATCGAAGAAACCATGTGCAAAAGATTTCTAGACATATTTGAATGTAAGTACACTCTCCTTCATAATTCTTATTACAAGGAATTTGGGGACCAAATTCTTTTTAAGTGGGGGAGGGTGTAATGCCCGAGAAAATTCTAGTATTAAAATATAATTATATTAATTATTCAATGGGTGAAAAGGGCTATTAACTAAATTATAGTTAATTAAATCTAATTATTTAGGCCTCATACTAATACAAGAGGATTAGGCCCATCTAATAAACCCATTTGGCCTAAAAGACTGTTTTGGAACTTAGCCCATATTCTAGAAGCTTAAAGTTGGTGTAATCACGGAATTTAGGAGAGAAATAGGATAAAAAGATGGATAAGGATACAAGAGTTTGAACGGGGTTCAAATTCGGCGCCCAAACCAAAAACGGTCTATTGCGAGACTGCATAGCAACAGAAAACGGTCTCCCAAATGACCGCTAGGCTCTACAGATTCCGTGAGTGGAAGAAAGTGCAAAACGATTAGATTTTTGGCGTCTAAACTCCTAGAGACCGAAGTAGATAGACTTGTAGGCATGCTTGGGACTCTCAGAGATCGATCTAATACCTAATTAGGACTCTAGAATCGTTCTAATCCATGAAACCTTAGTAAAACCCTATAAATAGACCCCATATCTCACCTACGCGACCCTCACTTTTGGCTTGCGTGGAACTAAGGTAAGGAGGTCAAATTAGAAATACGTTTCTTCTAGGAATTTATTCATTTTAGTTAGGTATAACTCTCCTCAAATTTTCATGCTAGGAGATCAAGCCATCGGAGAGATAAAAGCCTGCAAAAACGCTGGTTCGGTGCAAGTAATCTAGGAAGTTACACGTCCGGGCCAGATTGATCAAGGAATAGGAAGCCCGAAACAAGGTAGTTAGGTAGAGGTTCTTTAGAATAAATTGTTCCTTTTATTACCCTCTTCTTACCCTCAAAATTTTATGTCTTTAGGTCAAGAGAATCAGAAATTTGGAAGGCGTGAAGTTACTTGTTTTGCACACGACGTGCAGAAAATTAGGGTTAACTTCCAACTCTAAATTTTAAGTCTAAAGCCTAGGACAAAGGTAGATTATCTCATGAATGGCTTAAACATGACATTAGAGATAAAAGCCCTCAGTTTCCAGTCGATTTCATGCATTGTACACTGAGAATTTTGTGTTTTCATTAGGACTATGCACCTAGGACACTTTTTTTGATAAATAACCTAGTAGGATTCTAAGAGAGCGCACCCGCTCCACCAGACACCACCAGGTTGAAAATGCATTAAATAAAATGGATAGAGATAGTCACTGGGGCATACCCCTGAATAGCCATGGAGCAAAAATAAGAATAATAGCAGATGACAAGAGGAGGAAGGACACTAGCCTATCTGCCTAATATTGCCTAGCTGTAAGCGGTCTAGCCTCAGCAGACCCTTGGCCAATCTAGGAACATCCTTCTCAGCCAACAAAAATTGTGGGGAGCTAGTATCACATGCAAGGTTGGAGAAGAAGTCTGCAACTTGGTTTCCTTCTCTGAAAATATGTTGAATGGAGGGATTGAAGTGATCCAGAAGATGCCACAAATCATCACAAAGCTCCAGGAACTTCCAAGGGATGCTTGATCTATTGCGTAACATCAGCCAAAGCACTTTTGAATAAACCTCGATGCAGTGAATCTCGAACTCGAAAGTATGACACATGCGCAGTCCGTCAAGAACAGCAAGTACCTCAGCAACAAGGCTACTAGTCTGACCATAAGGGAAGGATCCGACTGCAATCAGTATCCCCCTATTGTCCCTCAAGACAATGCCACCACCAGTAATGCCGGGATTACCTCGCGAAGCACCGTCAGTGTTGAGTTTGAGGGAATGGGCAGTTGGAGGCCACCAAGTGACAATTTGAAACCTGGTCCGAGGAATAGAAGGAATAAGCTTGAACTGAGACAGGAGCCCTGCATCTGAAAGGAAGTCTGGTGGTTAACTACCATTCGAGAATATTTGGTGAATCTAAAGATTAATATGCTAGATGCCCCTTGTGGCCAGGGGCAAACGTTATCGAAACCGCCCGATTGCGCATTACCCAGAGTTCCCAGCAGATGTATATGGGGAGGACCCTCCGCAGCAGATGAGCACGCCTCTTGCCATGGGCAGACTGAAGCCAACTAGAGAGGTATGAAACCATAGATGACTGAGGGGGGAAAAAATCAAAGATCCTCTCCAAGTACGTCCAGATCGCCATGGCCACAGGACTATCGAGGAAGACGTGCTTGGCCGTCTCCATCGTCGGCTGAGAATAATAGCTACAGGCCGAAGCAATAGGAATACCCAAAGCTTGAATGGAAACATCCCTGGGAAGTCTATTACGGATGAGGCGTAGGGCCAGAAAGGAATATTTGGGGGGAATAGCTTTATGCTAGAGCAAATTAAGACTGGGGCCATTGCAAAGGCCATCAAAGGGCCCAGCGGCCGCGGCCAGCTCAAGGACTTTGTAAGCAGAAGAAATAGTGAAGCTGCCATGGATGTCCAGAGTCCAAAGATACCGACTGCATGTATTTCCAGCTATGGGTGATAAAGCAGCTATATAAGCATGCAAAATCTCCGGAGGGATCATGAGGTCCAGCCCATGAAAAAAGCCATCCTGGAGCATCAGCGCATCAGCGACAGAGATGTCTTTGTATGGATAGGTAGACCAGGCCTCCAGCGCGACATGCTGAGTAAGAGCTCCCATTCCAGACTAGTTCTGAAGAAAAAGCTTGGCGGAACTGTTGCCAATATTGCATCTACAGTAGGTTTGAAATAAATTCCTAGAGCGGCACAGGCTACACCACATTCTGGAACTAGCCCTTAGGTTTGAAACAATACCTTAGGTTTGAAATAAATACCTAGTACACTATTCATGCATGAACTAGCCCTAATTGAGTCAAAAGTAATTTTTTTTGTTATTACATAAATCCACGCATATTGGCTGACCTATTCTTGTTCTATCATGCTATAGAGTTTATTCATGTTTATTTCCATGCATGATATGCCTTAGGTTAATATGCATTTTACTAGTATATGAGTGTTCTCTTAACATAGGAAGAAACGGTCTTCTTGTAGACTGCCAGACCTTTAGTGGTCCTACGACATACCATTAACACCCATGAAATGGTCGCCCATTAGATCGTTTGTGTTTTCTGATGTCTGTAATATTGTTAGCCCGAAACATATTGCAGAATTGTCCAAATTATTATATGCTAAGCCTAGTTAAGTAGGTTTTACTCCTACTTTAAGTGATATGTTCATATACCTAGTTATGTTAACAGAACCTTCTAGTAGATTTTATGATTCTTCATGCACTTAAAGTTATTTTTAAACTTATGTTATTTTCATAACCAAATCATATACTTTTGTAATTAACTTAAATTTATATGATTCATGGACTAGTCATGATTTAATCGTTGTTTACCACTATCTCTCTCTTCTAAGAGTCATTTTCTTAAGTACATGACACATATCCCAGTATGTTATCATTAGTTACACCTTGCACATTAAGTACACAATCTTGGACTTGATAAACTCTCCATTGGATATTCCTTCTAACGGACTAGGAAATCTTGTTTCAAGGCCTCCATATGTCTTCGCGAGCCTGAGATTCCCACTAGGACGCCTATCTGGTTGTACCATTAAAACCCCATTGTCTAGATAGCACTTTTATCGATGTTTTAATGAAGCTCTGGACCTTAGCGGCCTAATGAATGACCGACAGTGACACCTAGCGGCCCTGACCTAGATCGCATGGTTCCAGCTTCTCTTTCATCAAATCTAATTATGTTTAACCCATGGTTTTACCTTTGGGTTGAGTATCCTATGATCCTAGATGGTCCATTGATTATCTAGAACTTATCTTGATTCAAATATGCCATTAATAAACTATGGAAATAAAGAATATACCGTTATGTTGCCGAATTTTTCTCCATAGCATAACCTAGCTATTAATGCATTTCTTGAATTCTCATAATCAATTATTGGTACGTTCTATACCTTGGTTACCTTATGATGGAATTATTGTTGAACTTGTACATTATTGGCTACATTATTATTTTAATTGTGGAAGTAGCTTGATTTATACTTGAAGATGCAGTTCGAGTATTGATTGTGTTCAAGGGCTCTATGCTAGTCCCCTCGGCTGATTGCCAGAAACATATTGTAAATCATGGGGTATGATGCTACTGGCATCGCATTGCGCTGGGAGTACTTTCTTTATAAATAAGTGAAAATCCACGGACATGAATAAAGATCCACATAAATTCACGAAGTGCTTGCTATTAAGAGAAAAGTACTTTCTTGCTTGTTACATGATTTTCTAGTGCATAGCCTCCATGGTTATGGAAAGTACAATCTTGTCACATTCTTATTCATGGAAAGGCCAAATTTACATTCTTGTCATATACGTGATCAATCATATTCTCGTATCTCATCATGATCGTATCTTGTTGCTTTGGTTTTATTCACATGTTTTATCGTATTTGCATGATTTATCTTATTCTCTAGAGCTAAAATGCTAATCACTTAAACTCGCCTTCATGTTGATACGAAGATACCTACTGGGTAAGTGTGCTCATTACCGACTTTCTCAAAGTTTCAAGAAGTACAAGTGAATCGGATTCGGATTTTACAAGTAACAGGTCTGAGAGTGATTGAAGGACATATGAACGAGAGAAGCCTTAGTTATCAAGTGTCTAGTCGAGTCATGATCTAATCTGTGTTTTATTGAGTCTAGTAAAGAGAGTCAAAGATCTTATGTACATTGAGATTATTTGATAAAGAAATAAAGTTAAAGGATTGAATAAATTAATGGTGCAATTACTTTTATGTGATTGTCTTGCGCTTTGATTATATTACTTGCTTGAGGGGTACTAGCCAACTGTTCACGTTCCCGATTATTTTCGCTGCATAATCTCAAGACGTGACACTTGGCTTTATATATATCTGAACTCTAAATTTGAGAATTGAAACCCTATGAGCTTACATTTCTTATCTTGTAGGTGAAGAAAGAAAAAGAAGGAGAGAACAAGAGAAAGAGGAAGGGTTTTGATCTACTTGGAGAGATTTCTGGAGCTCGTGGTAGATGAGAAAATGGAGTAGAATGAAGATAGTATTGAGATGATACTAAAATCTTGAAATAAAGTTTGGAGAAGAAGAAGAAGAAGAGAAAGAGGAGAGGAGTTCGCTTCCCCATACTGATGAACCCAAGGTTCATCATCCGGATCGTGTTTTTAACATATTGTGCTGCGTAGATCGTCATCCTATCATCCTCACGGCTATTCAAGCATTGGGCCGAGCCATCTAAAGGGGTAAACTATTCCTGCAGAATTTTCTGTTGATATATCTGAAAATCATGTGTCATTTGCTGTCATCTTGATAGATATATTTGTATAAACAATGACGATTACTGTGTGTGGTCAGAGTGTGCGGAGTGCACATCCGAGTGTGTTCTGTTTACTGCGATCTACAATGTGTATGACTGTGGGCTGCATTTCTGCAGCGTGTGTGCTTATTTCGAGGTTCATCCCCGTGTGGTGCTACGTCTCTGTAGCTTGTACTTGTCTTTGAGGATTGCTCCTCGTGTGTTATTTGGAGTTTTCTCCCGTGTGTTTATGTAGGCGTCGTCCTGTGTGTGTGCTGGAGCTTGGCTCCATATGTGTGGGGGGATTTATCCCTGTGCTAGTTTTCTAGCAGTGAAGCCTCACTCAGTTGAGTGAGGGGTGGACGTAGAGAGCCCGTTGTGGTCCCAAACCACCTTAAAAATTACCGTGTTCATATCTGAATGCATGTGTGATTGTCCATTTCCTCTATCTCCATTCACAGGTTCAAATTGACACTATCACACACTCAAGATAATCATATTGCTACGCACATTTAATTTGCACACACCAAGAGCAAAGTTGAGTTCAGCTCATCAAGTCGCTTTTAATTCTTAGTGTCCATCTATTTACTACTTGGTAAATCTTCGTCGTGCCTAATTGTTTAGGCGTTGTGTTAGTTTTCACTGTGGGGAGTTTGTGTTTTAAATTGGATAAATTTTATAGAGGGATCTATTCACCCCCCCTCTAGATCCATTTTCCTGCACTACGGGACCAAACAGAAGCCCCGATCATCGCCCACGGAAGCCTCTAGTCAAGCCACTGTCGTTCTAGAACCAATAAATATTACCAGAGACCATCTCCAGGAGGTGGCCTTGCGATTGGCCACCACCTTCAAGTGGCGGTCATCCCAAGACTGCCACTTGGTTGGCCCCTACATATGGACGTGTAGAGTTCGCAACATGAAGCCCCTTCGATCCCGACCTCGTGTCACGTCAAAGGTTTGGACGACGTGGAGGCTTCCATGGTGGCTTCTAGCAACGGTGGCAGAATGGTAATGACAGGCTCGGGTGTAGATGAGGGTGAAAGTAATGGTGAAGGTGTTGCTTCCTCGTGCTTGGGCAATGAGGGTCATGGCAAAACGGGTGAAGATGATGAAGGTGACGTGTTAGGTGATTTTGGAAGGATAGGTGGCAAAGACGATGCTGGCAATGGGTTAAGTGGCCTTGGTGAGAACGATGAAGATGATGATGAGGGCAAAGGGGGTAATGACGATGGTGATGGTGATGTAGAGGATGAAGAGGAGGATCGTAGTGTCCACCATCGACGTATTGGCATGACACACCGAGCAGCGTCGGGAGCGGAAGTAGTGGCAACAGAAGCGGTGGAGGAAGGGGAGGCACTAGCCTAAGCTAAGGTTTGGGTTTGTGGAGGTAACGAAAATGGACATGGCGATGGGATAGGTGATGGAATAGGCGATGATGGGGATGACAACAGGACAGGCGATGGTGCGGGTAATGGGATAGGCGACGGAGTGGGTGCAGCACTAGATAAGGAATCACAGGGATGCCCCAGGTCTTGCAATGATGGAGACGGCTGCCTGGGCGGCGCTTGCTGTTGCTACTGCTTGCTACAAAGATACACCACAATTTTAATAATAGTAGGCCAATTGATCCTCTTCTTAGCTTCCAAATCATAAACATAATCTTGGAACTCAGGGCAGTCCTCAACCAAATGCCCCTGCTGACGATGAAATGCACAATATCGGAGCAGATTTCCAACAGCAGGTCAGCAAGAGTCAACTAGAGGGAGTTGCAACGCATGAGTGGCCATCAAAGCCTGTAAAATATCTGAGAGAGACTCCGGTAACGGAGGATAATGATCCTTCTTCGGGAAAGGCGGATGCTGAGGAGCATGTAGAGGGGAAGGCGGATGCAGAGGTGGAGAGGTCTGTGGAGAATGAGACGAAGGTGCGTGGTGACCAGGGGAGGTACTAGGCGAAGGTGCATGATGAGCAGGATGGGTAGGTATGTAGTGGATGACATCCACTTGCTCGGGGTTTGGCATTCCCTTGACTAAGGTTTGAGACAGATGTGGGTATACGGAAGGTTGACCATGGATGGGGGATGGTTGATTGCAGATTGCAAAAGGTTTACTTGTGGAGGATTGGTATGTGGACGAGGGTTGACTCATGAGGGATTGGTGAGAGGTGTATGTGGATGGCGAAGTCATGGAGGGTTGATAGGAGGCGGAAGGCTGACTCGTGGAGGATGAGTAAGAGGTAGATGTGGATGGCGGACTCATGGAGGACTGGTGAGGGGACTCAACATCAAAGGAACTTTGGAGTTGATGGCAAATGAAGCGGGCTCGACTATAGAGTTGTTGACAAGAGGTGATATCATTCAGGGCCAAGATAAAGTGATATTTGGGCGTTGCATTGGAAATAAGAATCTTAATCTGGTCCTTCTCCGGGATATGCTCCGGAACATGCACGGCCATACGCTGCCAACGGTAAGCAAAGGTAGAGAATTCCTCGTCCGACCTCATCTTCTCTTGGACCAAATCCAAAATAAAGTACCTAGGCCCAACCTAGTCTTGATATTGTTGGATGAATTTCTCTTGAAGAATATGAAAATTCACAACCTGATCTTGCGACAGAGAGAAAAACTAGTCCCAAGCCAGGCCTTCTAATGATAGACCGAACAAATAAGCCATTAAACACCAGTCGTGCCAAAACTAAGCCGACTCATAGATAAACTCCTTCAAGTGCACATATGGATCACCGGTTCCACCATAATGGCGATAAGTAGGAATTTGTGAAGGCGGTGGAAGACGGAGATTTTGAAATGCAAACGGAACACTTAAGGAAGGTTTGTGATCGATTTGCCATTGAAGCTCATCAAGCTGGCGTTGGGCTTGAGAAATCATCTCCTTAGTAGGGAGAGATTGTGAATAGTGCGGGCCAGCTTGAGAAAAGGGTTGTGAATTTGGGCCAAGAGTAAGATAATGGGCCGGATAGGATGTTTCAGACTGAGAAGAAGAAGGGCCCATTCTGGGAGTGGAAGGACACATAGATCTGGGTTGGACATTAGAGTATCGACCAATTGGACCAGCAACATGGGAAGAAGGCCCATTGAAATGATTTTCAAGAAGTTTTTGGCCTTTAGTGGGGTCCATTTGGCGAACAACGCAAGATATATGGGCCATAAGATTTGCTTGTTGATCAGAAGGACCACGAGAAGAAGGACCCGCGTGGGAGGAAGATCCCACACGAGAATAAGAAGATTGGAAAGAGGATACAAGGAATTGAAGTGGCACTCCATGAGAGAGGTGGAGACTTACCCAAATATAGGAAAATCAATGTGAAATACAACCAGGGAAGAGGGTGTGAGGGATGGAGAGGGCATAGCTACGAGTGAACGTGTTTCTCGACCCACCGCTACTAGCAGAACACGATCTGATGGTAACCGCAATAAGCCTCTAGGAAATGACCAAATAGACAGACTTATGCACAAAAATCAATGAAACCAAATGACTGAGACAATGGAATCAAGCTATAAAACACGACAAAAGGTTGAGAACGAATGAATTTATCAACAACAAACCTATATGAAGGATGAGAAAATGCGGCCCAAACAAGGCAAACAGGCTTATCAAAACCCAAACTTCACATGCAATATGAGAGGTTTCACCAAGATCAAACAAGTTAAGTTGATGTGAGATTTTTATTTTCAAGAGTTTCAGTGGACCTTTTAATGTTTTAAATTAAGCGCAATTCCCTCAAGAGTAGAAATCCTAAAGGGAAAGGGTCCCAAACTCACCAAAGGGGGTATGTAGAACTAAATATGAGCGGATGAATGACCTTAAGCGCACCGGAGTGCATGCACATCTAGCCTAGAAACTAGCAAATCAATATAAGATGAACATGTGCACAAACATGATAGAATGGATGCAAATAACCTGAGAGAATGAAGATTATGATGAACAGAAATGTAGGAATGTCAATAGCCACAATCAGAAGCCATGAACCAGATCAAACAAGCAAGAGAATGACGTACCTGAGGGGCTGCCCCTAGGCTTCTAGAGTCGGAACGCGGTCTCCAGATGGCCGCGTTCTTATGAAGGCGGTCTCTGAGGAGACCGTGACTCGTTAACAGAACCAAAAAATAACGAAACTAAACGAAAAAATCGATCATATGCAATCTAAAATAGAAACACACACACAACGACGGCAGGAAAGCAAGAGTGGCATGATGGGCACTAGATGTTCCACCGTGATCGCCGGAAAATTTGGTGTAGGCAAGAAATTTGCCCCCTCACAATCATAATGAAAAAAAGCGTGTAATATAAGAAAAGGGGAGGGGTGATAAAGAAAGGGAAGAACGTACCGAGATCACCACCAAAGATTAATAGCATAGACGACTAAGAAGACTTAGTAATATTGCTGCGTACCTTAGAACTATGAAAGAGATAGCCAAACAGTCCGGGGGTTACTGGCTCAGGACGCGGTCGACGCCTGACTGCGATAGGAAGAACGTGGCCCTATCTGCCACTGCGTTCAACACGGGATGCGGGGACTTGTGGTTCAGCTCCTCCTCGCCTTCCAGTCGGCTAGAAAGCAAGGGCCTCACGTCCTACACTTGCCTATCCTACGAAGCAAAGCAACAAGGGAAAGAAAACCCATTAGAAACAAAGAAGAGTGTAGAATCAATCCCATATAGAAAGTAAACCTTAAAATAGGGGGAAGAACGCACCGGGGAGGGTTTTTAACCCATGTAGAAGGGAACAAAAGATATGTCTGTGTGTTTGCATGTATGATTGAAGTAAAAACATTGAAGAAAGTTTTAGAGTAATCGTGCAATATGTGTGCAAACAAGAGATGAAAGAAATGCAATAGAACATAAAAAAATAATGGAAAAGTGAAACCCTAGAGGAAGAAGGATGAGGTCCTGAGACTTCCCTAGTGATTGGGGGTCGAAGGAACAGGTTGGCGGTGCAGCATGGCTTCATCCCACATTAAAAAATGCCCTCTCCTCGAGCTTATGGCCATGGGAGGCTATTTATAGACCTTAGAAGCCCTAGATCGGAGTTGGAGGATAAATCCTAGAAAGATAAGATTTTTAATGATAAATCCATGGGATAATGATGAGATAAGGTCCCTAGAAGGGTTAGGAACCGATCTGGCATGAAATCCTTAAGTAGGAAGCTTGAAATAGGGCTTTATGGCGCCCTCGGCCAGAGAAGATGAAGCCCGGGCCGAACAGGACTCTGACTGAGAACGCGGTCTATTGCGTGACCGCAACATGATGAATGCGGTCGAATGACTGACCGTGACTACGCCAGAGGGAGAAAGCCAAAACTACGTCGACACACAATGGCAATAGGTTGACACACCTGAGCCCCAACCAGTCGACTAAACAGAGATAGACATGGCATGGTAGTCGACCGCGACCCAATTGACGCGGTTGGGCAACTAACCGCGTCCCAAAAAATAGGCCAAAAAATGTGGAAATCGTGGAAAATAATGTCCAGGGCTTAACGGGCTAGGAAATGAGCAAGAATGGGCTTGAAATATGATCAAACAAGACTCCAAAATAATGAGTAATTCAGGACTTCAAGAAAGATGAATAAGAGAAGGACTCGACTTGCAGGCTAAAACTGGGTGTCAACACACGGCTCCTCCCGAGCCCTCGCCGGCACCCCTGACAGCGATCGAACTAGCCTCCTCACCGCCATCCAACCCTTAACACAACATGAAAAACAAGGGTAAGGTGAATAAAACAAAACACCCTATGCCAGCTGCCGACTATACTAGACTTTCTGGACTCTGAGTCACTACAATTATTTCAAATTTTCGTGCATTTCCAAAACCGGACTCTGATACCAACTATAATGACCCAAGATCCGGATACCGAGTCAAACCCGATACCATTCGGATCCTATGCCGCCACCCACGAGTTGGGAAGCTCAGAAGGGTTAATAGGGAGGGTGTGGTTATGCATTGAAATTCTAAACAAGTAGGATAATAAACTACATAATTAATAATTAATTGATAGAAATAAAATTAACATTATATAACAATTAAATATAGCTATAGAGTCTAGTCTACGAGTACAGTCAACAAGAAAAGAAACGTGCATTGCATCGGGGCATACCCCGGCACTAGCGAGCTGGGTGCTAAAAGACCTTTGACCGAGACGCACCACCTCGAGGAGAAGCATTGCACCTAAAAAAGCAGGGAGTGAGCCTCATCTCATTAGCTCAGTAGGGGTCCCGCGGATCCCCACTACAACGAAAGCAGTAACAAAAGTAACAACAGCAGAAATAACAATAGTAAAGGAAAGCAACAGTAGTGGCAAAGTAACTAAAATAACAACAATAACAACAGTGGTGGCTAGCACAATAGAACAGTAAAGCAGCAGACCCATGAAGTCTCTACGCTACTCCTACCCTCACAAGGGAACCACAATCTCGAGTCAGAACCACCAATCTAAGAGTGGTTGTGGTTGCACTATCGAAATAACCTACGAAGCCCCAAACGTAGGAAAAGTCCTCATGAACGGAAGCCACTACGAAAACCACATCGCCGAAATGTCCTATCCTAGCTACCCAGAGAACCCTGACCATGCTATCGGGAAACCTCGGCCTCGCTGGCGATAAGTCACACTAAAGTCACCTGGTCAGAACATACTACCCCTACTCCGGAGAACCATGGCTCACGGTCGGGAACTAAACCCACGGGTGACTAAAGTACTCTCCCACTAGCACCGACCAGACGCGTCCACTGATGTCATACACCACGCCGTCTCTCCCTAACCTGGATACCTCTCGCAGAGAGTGAGGCAAGGGACTGGGTCGAATGCGTCCCGGATGCCTTACACTGCCCACTATGCTCACGCCTCCCAGCCTCTCCCAGAGAGTGAGGCGGAGTCACAACGACACAAGGACTAGTTGGGGTCCCGCCCATCGACGTGGGTCCTCTGCCCCCAACAACGTGTGAACCCACAGACCATGCGCTCTAAGTCAAGCCCTCTAGCTGGTTTTTCCCGTATCCAAACTCAGGCTGCAAAGGCGAGGGGCCCTACAGTAACCAGCTTAAAAACCGTCACATCGGGAACAGCTCTCGACCACACGGTCAGAACGTGTCGACACTCAGTAAGCAACACTCTCAACCCAGTCGATACGTGCACGACACTCAGTAAGCTGAGCCAGTGGAGTACTACTCGGAAGAAGGTCCAACTCACGCACACCTGAAACCATGAAGTGGCATAGCCCGATATAGGTAAACCGCCTAAGGCCGGTAATGAAAACCAACGAACGTCGGCCAACTAAGCTCGCGCCGGAATGGACCTCTGCTAACGATAACCTACACGAGAAAGAACACTCCTTACAACATATGAATCCCACAGGGATGGCCCATGATAACTTATGCAGAAATCCCGGATCATCGAGAATCACACGGGCACCTCTTTTGCAAAACCACATCGTATACGGATACCTCGCGGCAAGAAACGGCGAAGCACGGCACCCCGGGGTAGGAAGAGACTAGGCATTGAACCCCTTGGCAGTCCAATGGCCTGGGCGGCCACACCACTGGCTACCCTGCATAGGGCCATCCTGTGCATTGGGCGACCATCTCTTTGGCCGCCCAGTAGGCCTAGGCAGCCACCACCGTTGCCGCCCAGCCCAGGGCATGTTGAGGGTCTAGGTGGCCAGAGTGATGGCCGCCTAGAAGACCAGGGCGGCCAACCCTTTGGCCACCCAAGCACAATGCAGGGCAGCCATCAGTCTGGCCGCTTGCAACCTGGGACATAGGGGGAGAAAAAGAAGGCAGGGCGGCCAGGGTCCTGGCCGTCTAGCAGTCCTAGGCTACTAGGGTTCTGGCCGCCCAACATTGGGGCACACGGCCACTCTCGTGGCCGCCCACTACCAGGTTCGTAGAAGCAAACCAAACTCCACACGGAGTTTGATCCATAGCCTCATTCGCCTCGATGGGAAGGGGAAAACGAGGGGAATCCATCCCCGAGCATTCTTAAAACCAAAAAACCGAATCCAAACCACAATCGGTGCATAATGGGCTAAAATCGTCACTCATCCGAAACATTAACATTTTCCCCCAAATAAGCAATGCGCCCACTCTCGACCTCGCCGGAGCACGGAATCACAAGGGAAAACACGCGAGAGTGCTAGGGATCCGTCCCCCCACCTTAATTGAGCTTTTACCATTGAAAACCCCACAAAAATGTCGATCTCACGCGCGGTCAAATCCCACGGCTGCAATTGCCTCAGCCTCACTGCTCGCAACGTCCCTCGTCTTCGTCCTCGCCGCACGCGCCTGCCACCGCTCCACAGCACGTCCCCTCGCCACCATCGTTGATCGCTAGAGGTGAGAAGGGAGAGGGAAGGAGAGACGAGAGAGTGAGAGAGAGGAGAGACGCGAGAGAGTAAGAGATGAGATAACGGAGGGGGGAGAGAGGGTTAAAAGAGTTTTTAAAAATTTTTATTTATTATATTTTTTCTATTTTCATTTACAAAATCCGCATAAACCTTAAAAATTCTTAGAAAATCAATTCAAACTCTAAAAAATTCCAAGAAAAAGTCAAGCCGCTCAACGTGTCGCCACGGGCCTGAAATAACACATGTAAACACCATCGAAGGGCCTGAAAAATCCATACTCAAGTCTGCAACCCATACGGACACGATTCGTAACCCGCGAAAACGAGATCCAAAAATTTGAGGCGTTACAGCTTTTGATGCGGGACGAGACATGGACACGACAGGCTAGTGACTGCCCCTTAATGAGGGAAGCGTCGGACGTGCGCGGTTGAGAAACTGGCAGTGAGCTAGGGTGGTCGGCTCGCACTTTCGTGCCCGGATCGGGTCACGGGACGGTCACGCTCTCTCTCGTAGCAGCGGTGAATGATAATATAGCGAGCTAACGGACCTAAAGCATGCTCTCTAGCAGCGGCATAAACAAGTATATATGAAAATAAGCAAATGCCGAGAAGGGAGCGAAAACGATACCTCCACGCGCTCGGCGTGGAGACGACGGACCAGGCCGAAACTCGTACTCCCGGGAAACTTAACAGACAATAATTACAGCAATGGGAACATGCCCACTCCACGCAGGGAGGTAAAGGGCTATACAAATGGGCTCGGGAGGACTGAATTCGGGTTGACGGGCAGCTCCGTGTGTTGATTCGGCTACACGCGTGTTCACGACCGTGGGGCCCACGTGCTGTCCGGAGGGGCCGTGTGGGACCCGGTGGTACCGCTGTAGTGGAGACACTTGGAGAAGCGCTCCCTGGGCTGGCGGCACGCTGGTTCACCGGCCGGAGGCCGGGCGGCTCCGTTCGGCACCGGTCGGAAAAACCGATCGAAAATCTGCCGGTTCTGTATTTCAGCGCGCGCTCCGGCGAGAACGGACGCTGCAATCAGCACCGGTGTCGGAATGCGACGAGATCAGAGCCGTTGGAAAGCTGCTTCGAAGTACTGCAATCTAGTGGCCTTCCGAAAAATTTACCAGATTTTTACTTTGTGTTGGCGAATTTTATATGCTGCTGTTGTACAGTAACCGAAGACTGAGATCTGCAGAGAACTTTTCTGTTGATTACCTTTGACCGTGAAGTATATGTCTGAATTTGAAGATATGTTCTTCAGCAAGGTTGTAGGAAATCGAACAAAGAAACCAGGAATATTTTTGGATCTGGATTTTTAGGTGGTGGTGATTTGTTCTGATTTTGGAAGTGGAGGGTGGTCGGATCTGGGATCTGACTAAAAACACTGTATCAGAGGAAAAACATGAATGTCTAAAAATAGATAGAAGGCTGATAAAAATTTAAGAAAATTTGTGGAGGTAGGGGGTGATGGACAGAACTCCCAGTAAAACTGGGAGGGTTTGAACAAATCAAAAAGATGGTCGGAGGGGGAGAACTCAAATGTTCTGTCACTGTAGATAGAAACCTGGCAGATCTGGGATGACAGGTTGGATGAAAATGTAAAAATACTAAACGATGGAATTTTAGCATGGAAATTTAGGTGGATCTTGGGATGCAAGGGATGAACACACCATAAAAAATTCAGATCAATCCAAACTCGTGGCTGAGACAGAAAATTCATGGAAGCTGTTGTGGTCGAACGAAGACAGAACTGGAGAGGCGGCTCGATGGCGGCACGAACGGCGGCGGCGGCGGCACAGACGATCACCGGAGGTTGAGAGGAGGGGATAGGAGGTAGAAACACTCTAGATCTAGGGTTGGGGAGGGAAGAACAGTAGGGGAGGAGAGAGGGGCGCACCAAGCTCCTTGCTTACACACAAAAATTCTGATTTTTCATTGATTTTCTCCTGAAAATACAAGCTTATATATGCTACCATTCTAATCTAATGTGGACCCTTGGATCAAGGGTTGGGGATTGAAGGACTGAGATTAAGTGTGAATGACACACAAAAATTAATAAAATACTAAGGGGAGAGGGGCGCCCCCTTGACCATGGTTAATGGGGTTGAATGGGTAGGTGAGGTAGGTAACCCACCTTGGACTAATTAAGCCACTTGTCTCCCATGTGGTCAAATGGCATTCAACCCTTCTAGATGGCCACCTAGGATGGTTGACCAGCCCCACATGGATGACATGGACCAATGGGAAAGAGCTGGGGGGCCCCTTGCTGGTCCTACTGACAAATTACATAGAAACCCACACAATCCGTGGGAATGACGCATTGGCCGATAAAGCCGTACAATTGCGCGTATACTTTCCCGTGGATATAAAAGTAAACTAAAGGATATAAATGCAATATGAAAAGTACTGGCTCGGCGTCGATTCCCATCAACTCTCCCCGGGTGGGAGGAACTCGACCCCGTCGAGTAGGGGTATGGATGCTCGAGTACTCCGGCGGATCCGTCACCGTGCCAAGTAGCGCGGGTATGCTCCACTCCAAGTGACCGTCACCTGCTCATTCCATATATACTCGATATGCGCAAGCTGCCATGGGCTAGAGGTGGACACTCCGGGTGGGGCACTCTCAAAGGGAAGGAAGCAGCTTGAAGACTCACTAGGAATCACCGCTGAGTCCCTGTAGGTCACTGATCCGGGTATAGATGTAGAACCGATCCCATACTCATCGAATGAGTCCACTCGCCTCTTACTCATAAGAGAACGACAACGAGCTTGCACAAGACACATGCAGACAAACGACATACAAACCATGCAAACAAACCACACAAGGAAAACACACTGACTCATATATGACCCTAGACATACCTAATGTTAGTCTGACCCGTACATGGGCGACGGCGGACCAGGACACCCGAATGTGTGCCATGCATGCATGTTATGTAACCGGAGATGGGTGGTATGGGGAGCACCTAAACATCCAAGTATGACCCAGTCATGCATGGACGGCCCTTTAGATTTAGGAGACTTGAGTGGGCTAGGAAAGCCAGGTGTGGAAGAGCCGGGTGTAGGTGTATCGTGGACGAGCTTGGTGGGTATGGAGGACCCGACCCGTAGGAAAGGGGTATGAAGGTGGACTTCCCCGAAGAAGTGAAGGGAATATGAAGGGTCTAGGGATCCACTAGGGAAGGGGTCAAAGGGATCAAAGAAGGTATGACCCCTTATGGTGGGTTCCAACATGACATGGTCCCAATCGTGAAATTCTTGAAGGTGCGGGTGGTCACCTTCCTCCGTCATGGTAGATGGGACCGTGTATAGGAAATATGACTCCTCCCTCGGAAGCAAAGTCATGAAGTCGGGCTCATCCGGTAGCGGGAGAAGTAGAAGAACCTCCGTGGTGATACAACCCACGGTGCACTCGGAGGTAATGGACCCGAAGGCCGGATGGGTGAAGCTACGACTCGTGAGTTGGTCGAAGTCTCGGGCCAACATATGCGTCAACTTCCATTGCGTGTCTAGTCCCATAACAAGATCGTCCAACGTGTCAACATGGTGCCTAGATCGAAACGTGGTATGGAAGGAGTTGACCGACACTAGAGGTAGGATGGGGTCCATGGATGAGAAGAGAGGTAGGACCAAGCCATCCTTGAGCCAACTAAGAAGCGGCTCGGCTATGTATAGTGTACCCGTTAAAAACACGGGTGGCTCGGGCTTTGGTGGTTCCAAATGAAAGGATTCCGAATCGAATTTGGAAATGGAGGGGGATGACATTGGAACTCTCTCAAGTGGTGAAGGCCATGGTGTAGGCGGCTGGGAGGTGAATGCTTGTCGAAAGCCACCATACCGAGAAAAGTGTGACTCAAATGGTTCGACCACTAGAGCGACCGTATAGGATTCCGCTAGAGAGAATGCATTGCGGATAAGACATTCCAACTGGAAGTGAAGGCGCAAACCTCTCCGGAACTAAAATGCGGCCGTGTTGCTCTCCTCTCCCAAGCCATGTTCCAACCAATACTTATGATATGCCCGAATGTACTCGGACACGGACCTATCACCTTGGACGGGTCGACATGGGTTGGCCATAGTTGCCAAAATACGGGAATGGAACCCTAGGAATGGATATGCAAGGCCATTTGGACAAGACACTAGACACGACCCTAAGTAATGTAAAGTTGGAATGCATGCACACTAAGGACCCTAGACGTAAACCAAGACTCGGTACGTGGCGGAGATAACCGACCCAAAGGTCACTCGCACAAGTGTGCGGCCTTCCCGATAGGCGTAGCCTAACGTTCGGACAACACCTTTTGATATACCAAGTAAAGGGATGTAAATGCAAAAAGACACTTTTTTTGTTTTAAAACAATGATGACCCTAAACATGACTTAGACAATGACTAATGACTACATGACACTCTTTTTTTTTTGACACCCTAGACTCAACTCGCTCTGATACCAAATTGATGCGGGATGAGACACGGACACGACAGGCTCGTGACTGCCCCTTAACGAGGGAAGTGTCGGACGTGTGCGGTTGAGAAACCGGCAGTGAGCTAGGGTGGTCGGCTCGCACTTTCGTGCCCGGATCGGGTCACGGGACGGTCACGCTCTCTCTCGTAGCAGCGGTGAATGATAATATAGCGAGCTAACGGACCTAAAGCATGCTCTCTAGCAGCGACATAAACAAGTATATATAAAAATAAGCAAATACCGATAAGGGAGCGAAAATGATACCTCCACGCGCTCGGCGTGGGGACGACGGACCCGGCCGAAACTCGTACTCCCGGGAAACTTAACACACAATAATTACAGCAATGGGAACATGCCCACTCCACGCAGGGAGGTAAAGGGCTATACAAATGGGCCCGGGAGGACCGAATTCGGGTTGATGGGCAGCTCCGTGTGTTGATTCGGCTACACGCGTGTTCACGACCGTGGGGCCCACGTGCTATCCGGAGGGGCCGTGTGGGACCCGGTGGTACCGCTGTAGTGGAGACACTTGGAGAAGCGCTCCTTGGGCTGGCGGCACGCTGGTTCGCCGGCCGGAGGCCGGGCGGCTCCGTTCGGCACCGGTCAGAAAAACCGATCGGAAATCTGCCGGTTCTGTATTTCAGCGCGCGCTCCGGCGAGAACGGACGCTGCGATCAGCACCGGTGTCGGAATGCAACGAGATCAAAGCCGTTGGAAATCTGCTTCGAAGTACTGCAATCTAGTGGCCTTAAAAAAATTCACCAGATTTGTACTTTGTGTTGGCGAATTTTATATACTGCTATTGTACAATAACCGAAGACTCAGATCTGCAGAGAACTTTTCTGTTAATTACCGTTGAGTGTGACGTAGATGTCCGAATTTTAAGATGTGTTTTTCAGCAAGGTTGTAGGAAATAGAACAAGGAAACCAGGACTATTTTTGGATCTGGATTTGGCGGTGGTGGTGAGTTGTTATGATTTTGGAAGTGGAGGGTGGTCGGATCTGGGATCTGACTAAAAACACTGTATCAGAGGAAGAACACGAATTTCTAAAAATAGATATAAGGATGATAAAAAATTAAGAAAATTTGTGGAGGTAGGGGGTGATGGAAAGAACACCCAGTAAAATTGGGAGGGTTTGGACAAATCAAAAAGATGGTCGGAGGGGGAGAACTCAGAGGTTCTATCACTATAGACAGAAACCTGGCAGATCTGGGATGACAGGTTGGACGAAAATGTAAAAATACTAAACGATAGAATTTTAGTGTGAAACTTTAGGTGGATCTTGGGATGCAAGGGCTGAACACACCATAAAAAATTAAGATCAATCCAAGCTCGTGGCTGAGACAGACAATTCGTGGAAGCTGCTATGGTTGGACGAAGATAGAACTGCAGAGGCGGCTCGGTGGCGGCACGAACGGCGGTGGCGGCAGCACAGACGATCACCGGAGGTTGAGAGGAGGGGATAGGAGGTAGAAACACTCTAGATCTGGGGTTGGGGAGGGAAGAACAGCAGGGGAGGAGAGAGGGGCGCACCAAGCTCCTTGCTTACACACAAAAATTCTGATTTTTCATTGATTTTCTCCTGAAAATACAAGCTTATATATGCTACCATTCTAATCTAATGTGGACCCTTGGATCAAGGGTTGGGGATTGAAGGGATGGGATTAAGTGTGAATGACACACAAAAATTAATAAAATACTAAGGGGAGAGGGGCGCCCCCTTGACCATGGTCAATGGGGTTGAATGGGTAGGTGAGGTAGGTAACCCACCTTGGACTAATTAAGCCACTTGTCTCCCATGTGGTCAAATGGCATTCAACCCTTCTAGATGGCCACCTAGGATGGTTGACCAGCCCCACATGGATGACATGGACCAATGGGAAAGGGCTGGGGGCCCCCTTGCTGGTCCTACTGACAAATTACACAGAAACCCACACAATCCGTGGGAATGACGCATTGGCCGATAAAGCCGTACAATTGCGCGTATACTTTTCCGTTGATATAAAAGTAAACTAAAGAATATAAATGCAATATGAAAAGTACTGGTTCGGCGTCGATTCCCATCAGCTTTCCTCTTCTTCATTTTTGGCTTCCAAGCTACCTCCCTCATCACCACTCGATGAAGACTCCCCCACCTCCTCGTTGCCCCTCCCTCGACCACGTCCTATGCTCTTGGGGGACATGAAGAAGGTCAGCTTCGTCTAGGGGTGAGCACGGTTTGATTTGGTTTAATTTGAATAGATTTTTTCATAAACCAAACAGAACCAAATTAGGGGTTCAACCCGAACCAAACAAAATCCAACCAAATTAATTCGGTTTGGTTCGGTTTGAACCATATTTTTGTCCCCATTTAGAAATTAGAGTGGATTCAAAAGAGAGTAAAGAAAGGTAGGGTAAAATAATTTCTATCAAATAAAATAAATATTAAGAAAATAACATCAAAAGTTACAATTTACAAGAGTAAGCTCCAAAATATTTTCACATAAAAATCTAAGAACTTAAATGAAAGTTGATTTAAAACTTACTTCATAATATTAGATTCAGAAAGCTCACCGAGACGGCGGGGGTTAGACTTTTGGAATTACATTTAATAGTTATATATACACTTATATTAAAGTGACAAAAATATTCTTAAAATTCGGTACGGATTTTGGAATTGTAGTTAATGGTTATATATACACTTATATTAACTTGAAAAAAATATCCTTAAATTTAGGTAATTCGGTTCGGTTCGATTTCTCGAAAATCAAAATCAAACTAAATCAAATTTGGGACAGAATTATGATCCGTCGGAAATAACCAGTCCATCCCTATGTATATATTCTTATTTTTTCGACGGATCATAATAACCAAATCAAAACCAAACCAAACCAAATCATATTTAAAAAAATATATATATAATCTTATTTTTCCCGACGGATCATAATTCCATCACAAATCTGTCCCTAATTTTGGACGGATTTGGGACAGAAGTATTTTTCTTATGGACTAAAGAGCTCCAAGGGATGTAGCTTTAAACGGACGGGAAGTTCCTCCATGAGGCCTTCTTCCAGGATAGTCTCCCGAAGATCAATAGATTCAGCCTTAAACACATATGGGAGAAGAGTCCTATTTATAGACTTAGAAATTTGGAGGTTTAATTCCATGAAAAATAGAAAATGGGATTCCAATGGGATTTAGAGAGGGAAATACTTACTCCAAGTGTCCTCACTGTCTTGGAAAGTCATAGGAACCCTTTCCCAAGTCGAAAAGGTGTTGAAAATAAGGAAGGGAAGGGCCAATTTCTGGAACGGAATTCTGAAAGAATTCGCGTCCACCACAGTGGTCGCAAATTGAAAAAACAAGAATATAAATTTATATTTTTTAAATATGATTCTTGTTATTTCCGACAGATCATAATTTCGTCACAAAGCCATCTGAAATTTTCGATAGAAATAATATTAGTTAGAAATTCCATCGGCATTGGACTCATAGGCGGTCGACATAAGAAAAAATGGTGGTAGTTTTGAATATTGGTTTCCGACGGAACATGTTTCCGTGGAAAATTCTGTTGGAAACCCCCATTAATTACTGACGGACAAATGTTTCTATCAGAAACTTCATTTGTAATAACGATAGAATTTCTGTTGGTTTCCTCAAAAAATTATTTCCGCGTGGGCTATATGTATGATCAGGGCTGTGAGTCCTGTGACCCGATTTTGGGTGCTGGGAGGTATTTTCGTCGTAAACTCCGTCCCTAATATAAGAGACGAAATTTTTGATGGAAAGAAATTCCGTCTGAAGCATCTTACATTTCAAAAATATATACATTTCTGATTTTTTTGACAGACATAACTCCGTCCAAAAAATTATTTAAAAGTCCTATGCCCGAGAAAAAAGCATGGAAGCCTGGGATGGCTAAGGGGTCTGTTGCATGGGCGTCAATCCCCCTCTCCCCCTCTTTCCCCTTCATCCTCTGTCCCCGCCTCCCCTCCCTCTCCCTCCCCTTCCTCCCCTCTCCCCCCCTCCGCTCCCACTTCCGGAACCATACTCTCTGGGACTACCCTCACCTTCTCTGCCTCCCCTCTCACGCCCTCTCCTGCTATCCCGTCCCCCTCCCCTCCCTCCTGATCCCTACCCATCCCATCCGGGCCTTCCCTGCACCCACCACCGCCCCTCTGCATGCCTCCGACTGTACTAACAACTCCCATATCAGATGATGATGACTTATACAGCCCCCCAACCTCTCTCTCTCTCTCTCTCTCTCTCTCTCTCTCTCTCTCTCTCTCTCTCTCTCTCTCTCTCTCTCTCTCACGACGACGAATACTTCTACAATGCCCTCCCAACCCCTCTCTACCTCACTCTATTCTGGCCCTTTGTTGGGTACCTGCGAGGGTTCTTCGGGTAGTGGGGGTTGGGAGGGGTGTGGCTATTTCCTGTATTTATCTCTCATTTTTCGCCCCATTTCTATAAAAATAAAATGTGTGTCGAGGGGGGGGGGGGGCAGTTAGCAATAGGGGAGGAATGGGGAACAGCGGAAGTTGGCGAGCCTGAGAAGGAAAATAGAGACCAACTCTAATAACAAACTAACCTCGCTTAGAGTCCTCGACTGAACTTTCCACCTCTTTGTTTTCGGCTTCCTAGCTACCTTCCTCATCACCACTCGACGAAGACTCCCCCACCTCCTCGTTGCCCCTTCCTCGACCAGGTCCTATGCCCTTGGGGGATATGAGGAAGGTCAGCTTCGCCTGCACGCACTGCCTGGACAGTTATAATGGGATGCGATTCCTTACTAAAAAATTGGGAGACCATGCCAAACATGTTTAAGTAGATTCTCTATTCTTATTTTTAAATTTGAGAGAAAAGAGAGATAAAAAAGTGTAACAAAACACCCTATAAATCTTAATTTGTTTTAATTTTGGGATGAATTTTTGACGTATGTAATTCCATCCCAAATCCATCTTTCATTTGAGATGGATTTAGGACCGAAGTATTTTTCGTCAAAAAAAATTAGAATATTTCTGAAAAAAATTACTTTCGTCCATAATGTCATCCCAAATTAGGGACGGATTTGGGACAGAACTATGATCAGTTAGAAATAACAAGAATTATATTTAAAAAATTATATATTCAAATTATTTCTGACATATCATAATTCTGTCACAAATTCATCCCTAATTTGGGACAAAAATTACATCTGTCAAAAATCTGTCCCTAATTTGGGACGCGATTATGATCTGTCGAAAATAATAGAAATATATATATATATATATATATATATATATATATATATATATATATATATATTAAATGTGATTCTTGTTATTTTCGACGAATCATAGTTCCGTCAAAAATTTGTCCCTAATTTGACGTGAATTTGAAATGGAAGTATTTTTTGTCAAAAATATTCTTATTTTTTCCGACAAAAAATACTTTCATCCCAAATCTATCCCAAATTAAGGACGAATTTGGGATGAAATTACATCCGTCGGAAATCCTTCCCTAATTTGGGGCGGATTTGGGACGGAAGTACTTTCCATCAGAAATCTTATAATTAGGGACGGATTTCAGATAAAAAATTTGTCATCGAAAATTTTCATCCCTATTACCGCTTTTTCTTGTAGTGAAAGAATAAATAATATATATAAATATATGTTTTATGGAATTAATGAAATCAATTAATGATTTGTCATGTGATTAAAGATCAATCGGTCATCAGGCAAAAGAGAGAAAGAACTGTAATTAGATGGTGAGATAGACAAACTATCGTCTACAAAGAAAGGTTAGGCGATGAGATAGACGAATTATTATCTACAAGAAAAGGTTAGACGATGAGATAGATGAATTATCAGCTAAAAGATAATAGGGTAGACGAAATATCATCAAATTGTAAGGTTAGACGTTAGCATAGGTGGAGTATCATCTAACGATAAGATAGGCGGAGTATTGCCTAACGAGAAGGATAAATGATAGGGTATATGGAACATCATCTACTTGGTGAGATAGTCACTGAGAGAAGCAGAGTATTGTCTAATTGGAAGTTAGACAATAAGATAGATGGAACACCGTCTACTTGGTGAGATAGACGATGAGATAAGTGAAGTATCACCTAAGTTGAAAGGAATTGCCTTTCACTTTAAAAATTCTTTACTTTTATTTATCTTCATATATATATATATATATATATATGGAGATTCGATAAATTAAATGTACCATCAAAATAAGAAATTTTTTGATAAAAACATCACTAATAAAACTAATTGAAATTTTATGAGTGGAAAAGTCACGTTACGATATTACTATTCATAATTGTCACTACAGTTCATAATTGGTTCTATTCAAATAATATTATTAGTGATTTTCTCTCTATGTATTGATGAAACTTTTTTAATATCTTAATATATATACTATTCCTGCATCAATACAATGATATATCATAATATTACCTCATTAACCTTTCTATATGCAAAATTATAATGTTTCCTTTATGTATTTAACTTGTTTATAATAATTAAGAAAAAGTAAGGGGGTGTTCCAAAGAAGAATATGATAACTAAAGGGATTTCAAGGAACAAAATTGAAATTGATGAAAGTATATGAAAGTAATTACGATGAGAAAATTAAAAGATGAGATTTACTAGAAATTTGAATACCCAACGATTTGAAATTTAGATAAGGAAATTGTTGGGTCCCCTAGTTGATTTTGATATTTGGTTTTAATGATAACGAACAATGTGTGCTTGCTTGAAGAACTTGATTGACATCACATGGTTTCATGTGTGAATGATTTGCTTGTAGATGATTTTTATGAATAAACCATGATTGGGTTTTCATGAGTGATGCTTTATACTAAAATTGTTTACTTGGTGGAATTGGGATATTTGATTTTCACATGTATTGCTTATATGCATGTCTAAGTCATTTCACCTTTAGCTAAAGTTATGGGTGGTTTTCATGCACATCTTCCATGAGGTATTAATGCATTGATAGTGTTTATGCATTTTTCAAATGAGGTTTTTTAGGCTTTCATGTGTTTAATCTTTTCACATAAAACTTGGTGGAATATGGTTTGAATGGTACTAATACTTTGTTTAATGCATGGTTAATTGATCTTGATTTTTGGGTGTTGTTTTAATGGCTTAAAGGGGCTTAAAATATTTTTTTCAACACCTTCTGCAGAGGGGTCGACCCTCTCTGGGCCTTGGCATGTCTGTAATGCAGACAGACTTGGCTGTGAAGGGGGTCGACCCCAGGGGTCGACCCCTTCTGGCCTGGGTTCTGTCTGGAGCTATCTATGTGCAGAATCTATGCGGGGTCGACCCCCAGGGTCGACCCCTTCTGGCATGAGAATTTCGGAAGCCTTGAAAACCCATTGTTTTGACTTTAAAACTTTACCAAACTACCCTCCATTGTTTCCTAGACATATAAGAGTGTTTTTAACACATTTTGGGAGGGTCTTATGAGTCTTTTGACCACTCTACTATAGATATTGGCATGAGCTCCGAATTTTTAATAGAGAACCCTAATGTGCTATCTTTCTATCTTGTAGGGGAAGAAAAGAAGGGGAGTGTGGCCAGAGCTATGGAGAAGTTCGACCAGAGCCAAGATTCCAAGATCTACATCCAATCTCAAGCCTCCAAAGTTATATTCGTGGCCGGATCTTCAAGGAGAAGCACCGACGGCTCTATTTATTTCGAGATCGACCTTCCTCCCTTGTAGATCTAGTTGAAGCATCTTCTATCGGCCTCCAACCTAAGAGGAGATATCTTAGATCTCATTTCTCTTAATGATTCATGATGTCTTTCATGTTTAATCCTCTATGTTGAGCATTCTTGATGTATTTTCCTTCATTTTAGAACTGAAAATGTTGTGGGTGTGTGACCGTATGTGTACTGTTGTGCATGTGTGTTGATCCGCGGGTCGGATCGTTGTGGAGACGACATCTCCATGTGTGTTGAAGATTTTCTCCGTGTGCTTTGTTGTGAAGCGAGTGAAGCCTCACCGATTTAGTGACGTGTGGACGTAGGGAGCCCGTCGTGGTCCCGAACCACCTTAAAAATTCCTCTCGCACTGTGTGTTTATGTGGTTTGCATGATATATCTATTTTTATGATCGGGTGAGATCGAAAAGGTTGAGAGAAATATTTCTTCATAGGTTTCAATTTTATTCCATCATAGTTTAAATTTTATAATCGTTTTAATTCTGCAACATTAGTTTTAAAATCTGCCATTTCGTTTGGGGGATAATTCAACCCCCGCTTCTTGTCCGCGCGCATTTCTGGGCCAACAAATGGTATCAGAGCGAGACCTCTGAATTTTATTCAATCTCAGAGTTGAAGAGGAAAGATCATTTGACGATGGAAAGTAGAGGAATGCTCCCTGAGGGACATTCTATACATAGGCCACCATTTTTTGATGGCACGAATTACACCTATTGGAAAAATAGAATGACTGTGTTCTTGCGAGCACAGGATTATGATACATGGAAAGTCATAAGTAAAGGTCCTTATCAATTACCCGATGATGAGGACAGTTGGACTAAAGAACATATTAAAAAATCATGTGCAAATTTTAGAGCTATGAATATAGTTCAATGTGCTGTACATCCGAATGAATATTCACACATATCTATGTGCTTGTCTGCGCAGGAAATGTGGAACAAGCTGAAGTTGATGTATGAAGGCACTTCTGAAGTCTAAGAAACAAAGGCAAAGTTATTGGTTCGAGAATACGAGCTCTTCATGATGAAGACGCATGAGACTATCTCGGAGATGTTTGCAAGGTTGAGTGAGATCACCAATGGTTTGAAAGCACTGGGAAAGGAGTACACAAATCAAGATCTAGTGAGGAAGGTGATGCGATCATTGTCACCACAATCGCATACGAAAGCGACCGTGATAGAAGACTCTAAAGATCTCACCAAACTTATGCTGGATGAGTTGATTGGGTCCTTGATGACCTATGAAATCAACATGAAAAGGACAGAGGAGGAGAAAGGTAATATGAAATCAATTGCACTTAAAGCTAACCCAAAGCCTTCTGAAGAATGTGATGAAGGGTCAAGTCTTGATCGTAGTGAGGAAGAACTTGTGGACCTCATCACTAGAAAAGCTAAAAAAAATTTCTGGAAAACTAGAAGGGATGGCACTTCTTTTAGAAAAGTTTAGAAAAAATCACTGCAGAAGAAAGGAGAGATTAGATGCTATGAATGTAACAAGGTCGGGCACATGAGAAATGAATGTTCAGATCTTGAGAGGAAAGTGAAGAAAGGAAAAGCTAGCAAGCAAAAGGCGTTGAAAGCTGTTTGGAGCGATGAGGACGAGAGCGAGTCCAAATCTGAAGGAGGATGAACTAGACGAGCTAGTCCCGAATCTATCTAATGGCAAATGAAGAAAACGACACTGAGGTAAATTCTGATAATGAAAACCTCACATGCGAAGAATGGCAAATTCCTTATGCTGGAATGTATGAAAAGTGCAAGAAGTTGAAACATGAAAATAAAAATCTGAAAAAGAAGTTTCATGATATTATGCATTCTAGTTCATCTTCATGCATTAAATGTAGTTTGCTTGAGTTGGAACTTGAAAAAATGAAAGATGAAAATGAAATGTTGTTGTCCAAAGTATCTCTATTTGAGGATGAAATTTCATGCTTAGAAATTGAGAAACAACATGCTTATGAGAATGTGGAAAACCTAAAAACTAAAAATGAAGAATTGGTAAAGGAGTTGGATGGAATCAAAATAAAATTGATCGAATGTGAAAAATATAAAATAGAAATAAAAACCAACTTCGATACCATGCATGATGAATTAATGAAATTGAAAGACGTTGTTCTAAAGGAATTGAAAGGAAACCAAAAAATTGGTGAAACTAGCAATGAAAATGCTAGGAACGAGAAGAGAGTTGTAGGACACTCACCCACAAAGAAAAATTCATTTGTGAAAAATTAATTTCTGAAATCCTTTGATTCATGTTGTTATTCCTATGTTGATCCTTGCATGAACTCATTTGCAAATCGATCAAACATGCATAAGGGAAGTAATTTAAAGAAACCAAGTGTTACTTGCTTTTATTGCGGTATGATCGGCCATTCCATGTATGTATTGTTGAGTACAGAGGGTAGTCAAGCTAGAGGGGGAGGGGGTGAATAGATAGACCTTTTAAAAAATTAACACTTAATCTGATCGGAAGAAGATAACTAGATGCAGATTCAAATAATTGAACTGATTCAATTGGATTGAGTCAGTTTGAAGACTGTTCCTATTCATGCATCTAACGTTGAGCTAATCACGAGAAAGAAACACATCACAGAATAACACGAAGGTTTTAAGGTGGTTCGGTCTCCCTGCAGAGACCTACATCCACCTCCTCACTAACTTAGTGAGGATCACTACTGAGCGTTACAGCTTGGCCAAAAACGAGGATCAATCTCCTTAACACAGCTGAACTGTCAAGCTCAACTACACCAGGATTCAATCCTGAACAGCTGGCGAACAGCTTGAAGGCACAACAGCCTGACCACCTCTGATCTCAGCACAATACACTAGATCAGACAAACATCCCTCTCTCTCAACAAAACACTTTGAGAAAGATACTAGTTCTGAAACAGAGTTCGGATCAACAACAAACAAAAGCTAGAAATGAATAATTCGCACAATGGTAAAAGGAGGACTGATCTTCAGATCTGAGCGACAATGTACTTTGATGAGGTGCTTGGATCTCCTGAGTAAATCTCTTCTCAGCAGATCAGTCTTGGCTCCTCAGATTCGCTCGATCAGCTTCAAGTTCTTCACAGCCTCTGTCGCTCTCCTTCTTGCGTACCGTCCACTTTTCGTACTCTGATCGCACCTCTTATTTATATCCCCTTTCCCTTTCGTTTCCAGATTCGTGGATTTCATCTTCACGTGGGTCCCAATCGAATTTCTGAACTTTCCTTTGATTCTTCCCCCTTAAGTCATTTGGAGTCACGAGGGAAACGCCACATTACAAACGCTTTTGGCTGATGTGGCATCATGACGTCTCTTGCGAATGAGTCCACCAGGCTTGTCATTATAGTCCTTAGATGGCGTCAACTCATTGCGTTAACAGAGTTGACGCAGCCTTTAGACATCAACCGATCAAAATCTTCAGCAGATATATGCACTGCGTCGACGCTTCTAAACCAAAGCGTTAACGCATTCGTTCTCCAGTAGCTCACCCTTCAGCTAGTAAACTGATTGCGTCGACGCTCTCATATCGTGGCGTTGACGCATTGTGACGCTTTGAGAGAGGCTTTGGTGATTTGTTGCACGGCTGCGTCCACGCTGCTTGGGCACTGCGTTGACGCATCAGTGCATCACAGAAGCTACTTTGTATTGATTATTTGGACTGCTGCGTCCACGCCACATGCTGATAGCGTTGACGCACTCGTTAGCACTTTGACCTTATGCCCTGTTTCAACTTACATCAAAAGATACAAACGCATTTAGTATTCATCTTGTCATGATTGTCATCATCAAAACCAGGAGGACAACAATCTCCCCCTTTTTGATGATGGCAACCCTGATATGATTTTGAGCAGACACATGACAATATGACAACCAGAATCATAGATATTATCAACATTTCACCACAGAGACATCACAAAAGAAATTACTTCATAGTTATAAAAATTTCATCATGTGTGCTTAAGTACATCCATCAAACAGAATTGCAATCATCTAACAATCAATTCAAGTTTCTCATAAAATTCCCAAAGACATTCATAATCTCCCCCTTTGACATCAGCAAGAAGGGGTTAAAGCCAAAAACTAGTTAAAGAACCGGCCTATTCTAGAAGAGGACCCACGAGCCCTGGATGTTTGACCTTGAGGGCGATCTCTGGACAACAATGCGCGTAGTTCATGTGATATCTCAGGAAGCTGGAGTTGCAGTGTATTCCTCATATGAGCTATGGTAGAAGATACATCATCTTGAACAATTTTTGAATTGTCTAGCTGTTTGCCAATGGAGGAAAGTGCAGCAATCACTTTTTCAATCTTATCAAAAATAGCTTTGATGCTATGAGGCAGTGAATTAAATTCTCCTTTTAAAGTTTCAACTGCAATTCTGACATCATAGCATACATCAATGATCTTGGCAAACGACTGAAAGACCGAGGATTGATTGCCATGCAAATCATTCACCAGGTTGACCATTTTCTCTAGGAGGGTGGATATACCCTTCAGTACTTGCCTGGAAGCCTGGTCAGTTACCATCTTGGTAAGCAAAAACTTCTGCCACTCAGATAACACTGAAACTTCAAATTTCAAAATTCTAGAATGCAAGCGGTTGATATGAAAGTTTGTGAACTCCATCAGTTTGTCCATCTTAGCATCTTGCCGTTGCATCATCATAGTTAGATTAACAAACATTTCTTCAACAGTTGCTGGAATTGGAATTTCTTTAGAAGCTGAAGAAGATCTGCTACAGGATCCAAGGGTTCTGCACAAATTAGGTCCCTCTGTGGGTGTAAAGCTGCTGGGTTCACCAGTTTCCTTTTGAGTTCTTGAAGACCTTTCAAAAGTTTCTTGTGAGGCTTGCTCCGCAGAATGTACCTGAGCTGGAGGGATTTCTGGAGGTTCCCTCCTAGGGGAATGGATTCTTACACTACTGCCTTCTGCTCCTACATCCTTGACTCCAGAAGAAAGTGGTGTCTCTGTTCTTGTTTCCTTACTTGATTCCAAGAGGGCATTTTTCTGACTTGGAAGAATTCTGACAGGTTTTCCATCAACAATCTTAAATCCCATATATTTCCGAACATAGTCTAAAGAGTATATGTTGCCTCTGGGGATTACCTTTTTTCTTTCATTTTTCAAATCCACTCCCACTGACCGAAATAGAGAAGTAAGGTGTGCTGCATAAGGTAAAGTTCTAGAATGATGCAAGCACGTACCCATTGTCTGAATTACTACATCAATCAGTGAAATCTTGATTTCCTTTAACAGGCAATATAACAGGAATCTTTGCATTTCTGTAACCCTTTCTCGTCCACTGCTTTGGGGAGTTATAATAGATGTGCATATGTGATGCAGCAGTCTGATAGATGACTCAAATCTATTTGCTTTAAGACTTGCTAGATAAGTTTGCTTCACATTAGAAGTATCTTTGGGTTTCCCTGTCAAAACTTCAAATGCCTCATACTCATCTAATGTGAATGAATGTAGTTCAGCCCCTTCCAAGGGAATCTTCCAAACTCGAGCAAGCATGCTACCGGTTAGCTCAAAGGAAACATTTCTAACAGAAGAAGACAATTTTTGAATCTGTGCTTCATACTTCAAATTATGATAAAATTCTCTAACGAGAGTAGGATAATAAGTTTTGTGCCTGGTCACAAAATCCCACCACCCTTGAAATTCGAAAGCAGGACGAAGCTCAGGAAAAGTAGCAAAAAGCTCATCATCTGTACTCAGAATATATCTGGGAATTAAAACCTTTAGGGGTTCTTCAATATTCATGACCGAGGTGGGTTCAGAAGACCTGGATGACGATTTCTGATGATGGGTTCTCGGTTCGGCTGACCTTGATTTAGAAATCTTTCTCCTTTTAGCTGATGGACTGGGGCTTCGATGATGCCTGATTTTCTTCTTCCCTTTTTGCTTCCGTGACAGCGTCTCTTCCATCAGATTTGCCTCTTGTTCATCATGCGCGACCTCTAGAATATCATGCGTGCCTTTTGAGCGCCGCTCAGTCATGGACAATGCCGCAGACGGAGCCGTCAAGCTTTGCTCTGTCTTCTTCTTTCCTTGCTGAGAACCTTTAGGTGGAGCCATCGCAGCGAAGATGAGCGAAAGAAGGTGGAGACAAGGGTTTTGGAACCAGAGAGACTGGAAGGCAAAAGGGTTTTTCAAGGAGCAGCACGAAAAATATAAGGCTGAGTGCGATCACGCTGAGTCTTTTAAAGACTCCCGGAAAAACCTTATTAAGAAGCGGTTCAACCAATTTAAGTCGGTGAACCGGTTTTGAACACTTGTTGTATTGCGTTGACGCCGAGGTATGTTGCGTCGACGCAGTGAAGTAATTTTGAACGAAACAAGTGCAAGATAAGGAGCTTAAGAGACATCTGGACAAAGGTTTTCTTAGAAATGCTGAGATAATGAAAATATATATAAATGTTCAGGGATTTTTAAGTGTTTCAGATCAAGTTCTCATGAGGAAATATATACTAAGATTGGTACCATTCCCTTTTAATGATAAGAAAGTGCAGTGATCTTAAGATAATGAATTTTGGACTCAAAAACCCTTATAGTCCAAATTGGGAATAAATGATGAACTCTTTTCATACAGAGAGCACTTTTCATTACTATCACCTGTATTTTTAAATTTCAAGAACTCCAACTGAGAGAGAGAAATTTAACAGGTATTGTGAACAAACTATGGGGAACATATGTCATTAAGAATCGGCATACACACACATTTATTTTTGATTCTTACTTCCAACATCTTCAGTTACAGTTAAGTACAGCTAGCCTTTTTACACAGGTACACATGTTTATCAGACACCAGAGTCCCTGGTTACTCAGCATAGCTGACCATTCTGCCTTAAAGCACCAGAGTTGGTGACCAACCTCATGACACGCCTTTCAAGTACTTCATAGGTACATGAAGGTGGTTTCTCAGTGGTCAAAGACCATTGCTCTGTACTGAATTAATTTTGATTTTTGCCAGAGATAACAGGTAACCTCATGACTTCCTCTTTAGTACTTCATTGGTGCAAAGAGTTAGTTTCTCAGTATATCTGCCATTGCTCTGAGGTTTACAACATGTGTGAGGTGTATGAAATTCTCTAGCATATATAAGGCCCTTTGTAAGTTTAAAAACAATACACGTATTAAATGTCATTACTCACAGTGGTTTCTTTATATTTAACAAATAAGGTTCAAGACAAGAAGAGATCTCTGTTATATTAAATTGTTCAGAATTTTTTCCGTACATAAGAAGCTATAAAGTTCAAGAATTCTAAATTTCAAGTATCATAAGAACAGAAGATCTCTAATCATTAAATTTCATGGAATCATTTAGAATATATCTTAACCTCTTTAGGAACCATCACATTAACTCCCCCTGAATCTATGATATCATTTTCATATCTCAGTTCCAAAGAAAATTATCTCTTATCCAAGAATGTCAACATAAGCTTCATAGAGGAGTATGATCAGAATAACAGAGATAGAGAGATATAATAAGATGAATGAAGATAGAAAAGCCTCCAAGGTAAGAAGACACATGAGAAGGATTTCAATTAGCAATAGCTGCGTTGACTCCACGAAAAGGTTGCGTTAACCTATTGCAATGAGGTGAGTCACTGCGTTAACTCATATCACCCTCAACGTTAACTCATCCTCATCAAAGTGTCCACTTAACCTCATAGCATAATCAATTCATCCTGATAGCAACGTCAACTCATCTGATCAGCAACGTCAACTTATCCTAGTTGACACAAGGAACTCACAACACATTCTCAGACCAACATTTTTTGATAATTGTGATCAAACAATTTTACTCCCCCTCAGACTAAGCATGATAGAATATTAGAATGAAATTTAGTTACTTTTATTTATGATGCAATCAACTAAACTAGACTCCCCCTGAATGTGAGATTCAATCAATTTAGTGCAAGGTCAAACAAGCAGATTTCTTGAGAAGCAGTTTATCAAATCAGGCAATCAGATGATTATTACACAAACCAAGCTCTCTTCTAAGAAAAGAAAATCTTTCATTGTTCAGAGGCTTGGTAAAGATATCAGCTAGTTGGTGTTGTGACTCAACAAACACCAAGTTAAAGCTACCTTTATTTACTTCATCTCTCAAGAAATGATGTCTTATTTCAATGTGTTTAGTCCTAGAGTGCTGGATAGGGTTCTTGGCCAGGTTTATGGCACTTGTGTTATCACACAATATTGGGACACATCCAAGATTAATTTGATAATCCTGGAGTTGGTGTTTGATCCACAACACTTGAGTTCCACAACTCCCTGCAGCGACATATTCTGCCTCTGCAGTGGATAGTGCTACTGAGTGTTGCTTCTTGGAAGCCCAAGAAACCAAACAACCTCCCAAAAATTGGCAATAACCACTTGTACTTTTCCTGTCAAGTTTGCATCCAGCATAGTCTGCATCTGAATAAGATATTAGATCAAAAGAACAAGATGCAGGATACCAAATCCCTAAATCTTGAGTTCCAGCAAGGTATCGAAAGATACGCTTGACAGAAATTAAGTGGGATTCTCTAGGATCAGATTGAAACCGGGCACACATGCACACACAAAATTGAATATCTGGTCTAGATGCCGTAAGATAGAGGAGTGATCCGATCATACCTCGATAGATTTTTGCATCTACTTGGTTACCTTTCAAATCAGCATCCAAATTTGTGTTAGTGCTCATCGGAGTGCTCATGGCCTTCAGGTTTTCCATCTTATATTTCTTCAGCAATTCGGAGATGTATTTTGCCTGACTGATAAAGCACCCTTCTTTGCTTTGAATAATCTGTAGACCTAGAAAGAACTGAAGTTCACCCATTAGACTCATCTCAAATTCAGTGGTCATTAACCTAGCAAATTCCTCACACAAACTAGGTTCAGTGGATCCAAAAATTATATCATCAACATAAATTTGAACCAGAATTATGTCTGAATTTCTTACCTTTGTGAATAGTGTTTGGTCGACTTTACCTCTTGAATACCCATTTTCAGTGAGGTATGAGCTGAGTCTGTCATACCATGCTCGAGGTGCTTGTTTGAGCCCGTAGAGGGCTTTATTCAACCTGTACACATGGTTAGGGTTTTCTGTGCATTCAAATCCAGGGGGCTGTTCTACATAAACCTCTTCCTTTATTAGACCATTCAAAAATGCACTTTTTACATCCATTTGCTGCAACTTTAATCCATAACTACTAGCATAAGCAAGAAGCAATCTGATAGCTTCTAGTCTAGCTACTGGAGCAAAGGATTCTTCAAAGTCTACTCCAAATTCCTGATTGTACCCCTGTGCTACCAGTCTAGCTTTATTTCTTATAACAATACCTTTTTCATTTTGTTTATTTCTAAAGACCCACTTAGTCCCAATCACAGCATGATTCTCAGGTCTAGGTACAATATGCCATACTTTATTTCTTTCAAATTGATTTAATTCCTCATGCATGGCATTTATCCAAGACTCATCTTTTAAAGCCTCACCTACATTCTTCGGTTCAACTTGTGAGACAAGAGCTATATTGTCCATTTCTTCAATATTTCTAAGCTGTGATCGAGTTCTAGTAGGATCATGCAGATTTCCAATGATACTTGATAAAGGATGATCCTTTAATGTTCTAATATTGATTAGAGGATTACCTTCATTTATACCTGCATTGCCTCGATTACTTGATTCTGCTTGATCTTCATTTGCTCTTGACTCTTCTTTCTCTTCAAGAAATTTTCATCATCATTGTCCCTGCAATGTTGCTCAATTTCAGAGTTTTCATTTAATTCATCAAATATAATATGAGGTGATTCTTCAACAGCTTGTGTTTTTAAATTTAAGACTCTATAAGCCCTAGAGTGATTAGAATATCCTAGGAATATAGCAGGTTCACTCTTAGGTTCGAACTTGTCCAAGACTCTTTTATCATTATTTTGCACAAAACATTTTGATCCAAAGACTTTGAAATGTGCAACAGATGGTTTCTTACCTTTCATTAGCTCATATGGAGTCTTTTTGGACTTAGATCTTACCATTGCTCGGTTTATTATATAACAGGCTGTATTTATTGCTTCTGCCCAGAACTTCCTTGGGAGTTCCCCTTCAATCAACATGGTTCTGGCCATCTCCACCAGGGTTCTGTTTCTTCTTTCCACAACTCCATTTTGTTCAGGAGTTCTTGGAGAAGAGAATTTATGTATAATACCTGTTGCTCTGCAGAAGTCATCAAATTCGGAGTTATCAAATTCTCCCCCATGATCTGATATGATGGAGGATATAGCAAACTTACCCTCCTGCTTCACTCTCTTAAAGAAAACCTGAAATTCTCCAAATGCATCATTTTTGTGAGTTAGAAATAACACCCAAGTGAACCTAGAAAAGTCATCCACTAAAACAAATCCGTACTTGTTTCCACTAGGACTTGCTGTTCTAGTAGGTCCAAATAAATCCATGTGAATGAGTTCAAATGGTCTAGAGGATTGATTCTCAAATCTAGATTTAAATGACTTTCTAGTATGCTTCCCTTGAGAGCATGCATTACATATTTTTTCATTCTTTTTAAAAGATGCATCTGGCAAACCATTTACCATGCTGAACTTTACTAACTTATGCATGACACTGTAGCTAGCATGCCCTAGCCTACGATGCCAAAGCCAAGCAATTTCATTTTTGTTCACAGCAAGACAAAGGTTAGTATGAGCAGGATCATCCAAGTCCACCATGTACATGTTGTTAATTCTTTTTCCAATGAATTTCACCTTTTCAGATTCTATATCAAGAATAGTACAAACATGGGACTCAAACACAACCTTATTTCCTTTATCACACAGTTGGCTTATACTTAGCAGATTATATTCTAGTCCTTCAACAAGTAGAACATCATCAATAAATTTCGAAGGATTTTTGCCAACTTTACCTTTTCCAATGATTTTACCTTTATTATTGCCTCCAAACGTCACATGACCTCCATCTTTTTCAACCAAGAGACAGAATTTATCTTTGTCGCCTGTCATATGTCTTGAACAGCCACTATCGAGATACCACCGGTTGTGTATGGCTGCAAGGCATTCCTGCAATACATTTCAAGCAAGAGATTTTGGAACCCAAACACTCTTGGGTTCCTTCAAACCACATGATTGTTCCAAATAGGATAACAAGTTTTTAGAAATCCATGCTTGTTTATGTGAATGTTCTTGATGTTTATAATTCACTGGATTATAAGCTTTCTGATTTCCTTGAAATCCTTTTTGATATGAGTTTATTGAACCTTTTCTATTTTTATTCCAATGATTGTGACTAGCCCATGAAGCATTAGACAATCTAGGCCAGCTGATATACATGGGATGCGTAGACGCACCCGGACCATTGCGTCGACTCACCCAACCATTTCTTGGACCATATGGGTTAATGTGCATGAAATGCGTAGACGCATTATGATGATTGCGTTGACTCCTCCACCAAGTATTCTCATAATACATGTTCTGATTTCTGGGATGCGTTGACTCTCCAAACCACCTGCGTCGACTCTTCCATCCAATGTTCCTACTATAAAGACTTTGATTCATGGACGGCGGCGTCGACTCACCATAAGAGCTGCGTTGACTCTTCCAAGCATTTCTACCGGGATATCCTTTCTGGAATGTAGTATGCGTTGACTCAGTGTTTACATTGCGTTGACGCAGTTGATTTATACCAGACTTTTGACTCTCAGATTTCCTATATGCATGTTGGTGTGATGATGATGATGAACTGAATAAAGATTTTTGCACGTCAGCTATTACTTTCTCCATGCCTTTTTCCTTATTAATGTCACCAATCTTTATAGATTTTCCTTGGCTTTTCTCATTAACTTTCTTTTCAGATGTTTGGTTCTTCTTAGATGTGTTTTGTTCTGAAACAAATGTGATAAGTTTGGTTCCCAGAGCCTTTTTATTTTTTGGATTAAACCCAAGACCCTCTTTTCCAACATTAACCTTTATCCCCATGACAGCTTCAAGATTTTCTTTTCCTTGGGTTAATTTTTCAAGTGAAGCTTGTTTGTCATGATTTTCATTTTCCAACTTCTTTAGGTTTTCCTGGAGCTCCTGGTTAACTCCACAAACAGCTTCATACTTTTCTTCAGCAATTTTAACATCACTTTCCAATTTTTGCATTTTAAGTTTTAATTCATCATGCACTTTTAGTAGAAATTCATTTTCCCTCTTCATCTCAATTAATTGAGCCTTGCTTTCTTCATTGTTTTCTAGAGATTCCTTTAAATGAGTAATTTCAGCTTCAAGGGTTTTAACCTTTTCACTTAATGAAATTTCCTGGTTATTTTGACTTTTCTTTTTCTTGAGGGATTTGTTCTCTTTCTTCACATTTTCATACTTGTCTAAAAGCTCATTAAAAGCATCTTCCCAATCACTACAATTAAAATCTTCAAATGGAGATATTACCTCATCCTGATCATTTCCTTTTGCCATGAAACATAGCTTTATGTCACCTTCATCTTCGGATGAATTGGTCTCTTCATCTTCATCCTTTTCTTCATCGCTCCAAGTACTTATCATAGCCTTGGGCTTCCTGTTCCTCCATTTTGGTTGACTGTTCTTTAAGTTCTCAGGGCATTCAGATTTGATGTGCCCCTGCTTCCTGCATTTGTAACACACTACCTTGTCAGATTTTTTGAAATTTTCTGTTTTACCTCTTGAATTATTTCTTACCTGGGTTCTGCTACCCCTTGCAAATTTACCTTCCCTTCTTAGAAATTTCTTGAATTTTCTAGTGAGCATAGCAATTTCACTTGAGTCATCTTCGGAGGAGGAAGATTTACTGTCATCTGAATTCTCCAAGCTACTAGGACCTGCCTTGAGAGCAAGTGGCTTCTTCTTCCTGAAATCTTCATCACTTTTTCTAAAATTTAACTCATAGGCCATTAGTGACCCAATGAGCTCATCAGGTGTCGTTGTGGGAAGATTCCTAGATTCCTCTACAACAGTGGCCTTAGTATGCCAAATTGGTGTAAGGGATCTAAGAATTTTCCTCACCAATTCATAATCACTATAGGCCTTTCCTAGACCTTTAAGGCCATTTACCAGCACAGTTAATCTAGCATACATTTCAGATATGTTCTCATCAGGTTTCATTCTAAAAGCCTCATATTCAGAAATTAACATGTTGGCTTTAGTTTCTCTTACCTCTAATGTACCTTCGTAGATAACCTCAAGTTTGTCCCACATTTCTTTAGCACTAGCACATGATGATATTCGAGAGAATTCCTTTGGATGTAATGAGCACTGCATAATATTCATTGCTTGCCAATTAATGTTGGATTTGCGAATTTGCTCTCTTACCCATAGCTCCTCATCTCCTTCGATCTGATAAGGTCCCTTGCTCACGACCCTCCAGATTTCGTGATCCTGCGCCCTTAAGAAGACTTGCATTCGATTTTTCCAATAAGAGTAGTTAGTTCCATCAAAAAATGGTGGTCTATTAATCGCACATCCCTCTGGCATGAGACCTCTGTTCTCCATTAAATCTCTCTAGGTGGTTAAACCAATACAAGAGAGCCTGGAGCTCTGATACCACTTGTTGAGTACAGAGGGTAGTCAAGCTAGAGGGGGAGGGGGTGAATAGATTGACCTTTTAAAAAATTAACACTTAATCTGATCGGAAGAAGATAACTAGATGCAGATTCAAATAATTGAACTGATTCAATTGGATTGAGTCAGTTTGAAGACCGTTCCTATTCATGCATCTAACGTTGAGCTAATCACGAGAAAGAAACACATCACAGAATAACACGAAGGTTTTAAGGTGGTTCGGTCTCCCTGCAGAGACCTACGTCCACCTCCTCACTAACTTAGTGAGGATCACTGCTGAGCGTTACAGCTTGGCCAAAAACGAGGATCAATCTCCTCAACACAGCTGAACTGTCAAGCTCAACTACACCAGGATTCAATCCTGAACAGCTGGCGAACAGCTTGAAGGCACAACAGCCTGACCACCTCTGATCTCAGCACAATACACTAGATCAGACAAACATCCCTCTCTCTCAACAAAACACTTTGAGAGAGATACTAGTTCTGAAACAGAGTTCGGATCAACAACAAACAAAAGCTAGAAATGAATAATTCGCACAATGGTAAAAGGAGGACTGATCTTCAGATCTGAGCGACAATGTACTTTGATGAGGTGCTTGGATCTCCTGAGTAAATCTCTTCTCAGCAGATCAGTCTTGGCTCCTCAGATTCGCTCGATCAGCTTCAAGTTCTTCACAGCCTCTGTCGCTCTCCTTCTTGCGTACCGTCCCTCTTTTCGTACTCTGATCGCACCTCTTATTTATATCCCCTTTCCCTTTCGTTTCCAGATTCGTGGATTTCATCTTCACGTGGGTCCCAATCGAATTTCTGAACTTTCCTTTGATTCTTCCCCCTTAAGTCATTTGGAGTCACGAGGGAAACGCCACATTACAAACGCTTTTGGCTGATGTGGCATCATGACGTCTCTTGCGAATGAGTCCACCAGGCTTGTCATTATAGTCCTTAGATGGCGTCAACTCATTGCGTTAACAGAGTTGACGCAGCCTTTAGACATCAACCGATCAAAATCTTCAGCAGATATATGCACTGCGTCGACGCTTCTAAACCAAAGCGTTAACGCATTCGTTCTCCAGTAGCTCACCCTTCAGCTAGTAAACTGATTGCGTCGACGCTCTCATATCGTGGCGTTGACGCATTGTGACGCTTTGAGAGAGGCTTTGGTGATTTGTTGCACGGCTGCGTCCACGCTGCTTGGGCACTGCGTTGACGCATCAGTGCATCACAGAAGCTACTTTGTATTGATTATTTGGACTGCTGCGTCCACGCCACATGCTGATAGCATTGACGCACTCGTTAGCACTTTGACCTTATGCCCTGTTTCAACTTACATCAAAAGATACAAACGCATTTAGTATTCATCTTGTCATGATTGTCATCATCAAAACCAGGAGGATAACATGTATGTGATTTAATGAGGGCCGATGATGAATGGTTTGATAGGAAAAATAGAATGTATTTTTCCCATACTGGAACTAACACTAAGGGACCCAAGAAAGCTTGGGTACCCAAATCTTCAAAATGAGAATCTATTTTGCGGAGACGCCTTGAGGCCAAGGAAAATGTCAATAAATGAAGGCTTCTGAAGGCGAGAAAGAAAAATGGTTTGGCTTGTGAGTTCATTATGCTTAGGTTCACCTTGAAAAATCTTCAAAGGTAAAAAAAAAATTGAGTTTTGGAGAAAAATGATTGCACTCAAACAGTTGCATTCTGGTTTCATTGATTTTGGCATCAAAGATACTCTTGCACAAATCTGCTGCTCATTTTCACATTTTGCATACATTTGTATTTGCTCTATCCTGTTGCATACATGAGTGTGCATTGATATGAGAATTTTGCATACACTTGCATAATAAGTAAATTTGCATATAGAATTTTCATACTTCATACTGTATACATGTGAACAGGAATAAAATTCTATCATGCTTTCATTTTCGTACATATGCTTGTATATACTCAATACTCTATATAGTTGTGTGCATGATTGCTATGATATTCCGGTATCTAAAATGGTGTTTGTGGAAGGTTAGATTATATCCAGCCGGATACTTTCACTACGCGTGAGGTGGTCTTTGGGCCTAAGTTCTCCGCCACGTACCAGAAATCATTTTGCTTGAACATTTTTCTAAATCCGTGCTTGACTGCATATACATATTTTAAGAAAATATTTTCTTTAAATCTTCTAAGACCTTACCTCCTTGATAGATAAAATACAGTGATTTTGATCATTTGTGCATCATGACATATACAAAGGAGGAGGATTTGTTTCCAAATGTGCATACATTTAGGGGGAGTAAAAACTATGCTTTGGCAAATTCACTTTCAACATCCAAAGCAATTACCAACACACTTTACACAAAATGATGCATATGACTCTGATCGATAAGGATTTCAGAAATTCTTGTCAACACTTTAAGGGAAATAAATTTCTACATGGAAATGAAGAGTAATCGTGAGGAAAAAGTTGCCTACCCCACAACATCAATAAGTGGAATTTGGAACTAAGTAGTCGGGAATCCCCACTGAAATAAATGAGGAAACTCGCGTCGAAAAGTGAAGCTAAAATCCACAAGAAAAATCAATGCACGAGGAATCCTAGTAGTCGGGAATCTCCATTGAGACATATGAGGTGACTCGCGTCGAACGGTGAAGTCCAATAAAAAGGAATCATAAAAGGGGTTGTGCGAAGCTACCGATAGTCGAGGATCTAAAATAGAAATGTAGAGTGGAAATAACCCTCTAGTGTTTTCTTGAAATTCTGCTCATACCCATATATTTTTGAAGTTCATTGATCATTGCCTCACATTTCACTCTTGGGTATGATTGTGATGAATGTGTATCTTGAATTTATTCTTATCATAGTTTTATGTAGTGTCTCTAGCTTATGTATGCACTACCTTTTATGATTATGCTTCATGTCTCACACTTTGATTTTGAATCCATTATTCACTTGCTATCCTTTTACCCCATTGAGGGGGAGTTATATAGGGTATGACAGATCTAGAGGGGAGGGGTGAATAGATCAGCAACTTCTTTTTGAACAGAGTAGGAGATTGAAATAAATTGCAGTATAACAAGAGATCCAAATCATAGAAAGTAGATAAGGATAATGTAGACCGATCCTAGTCAAGCATCTACCTCTTTGCAAACACACCACCACACAGAATCACCGAAAGGAGACAATGCTTTTAAGGTGGTTTGGTCTCTATCTAGAGACCTACGTCCACCCCTCACACAAACGTGTGAGGCTTCACTAGCGCCCAAGCGCCAACACAGCTGAAACACAGCTTAAGACTGAGAGTTAAACTCTCACACCTACTGACAAACAGCTTGAGGGCACACCGGGCCTAACTACCACTGATCTGAGAATACCCTCAAATAGACTTCCTACTCCACAGTAGGGAACACCAATGATAGATTGAGTTTGTAAAATAGAACAAAAATGAAATAAAAAGGAATGAAAAATATCAGACAGTATGGATGTAAAAGCAAAAGGGAATAATTTGTCTGATGGCTCGATGCAGCTTCTAATGGCTGCATATGTAGCGGTCTCTCCACGAGCTGTTGAAGAGATGCAGATGAAGTCATTTCCCCAGACACAGCTACAGTAGGTGGATGATCTCCTTGATGTCGATGGCTTGCTCAACCCGGAGGAATGGATTGTCCACAATGCTCTGCTCTTATTCTCCAGCTCTCTGCTTCTCCTCCTCTTTTCTTGTTCGACCATCTTCTTTTCCAAGTCACTCTTTCATCGTGAATATTCCCCTTTCGCATTTTTTACTTTTTGCTTCACTGTACGTTCACTTCACCACTGGGCATCTGACATGCACATGTAGAAGGATGAGGGTATCTTCGTGGGGCCCAGTTGGGGATAATCCTCATAACAGACAAAAGTCTTCCATGAAAAAGGTCCTTCTGGAAGCTATCTCCTCGTACCAGTAAAGGGGCCAATGAGCTTCCATATCCTTAACTTAAAAGAGTTTGAATCTCGGATCCGCCGTACGCAATACTTGTAGTGTCGACACTTGTGAGTATGCAGGTCGACACTTTTGTGAAAACATAGCATTCCATTTGCATGTCACCCGGACACTGCTTCTGCAAGCATCGAGTCTGTTGGTCGTAGGTGTCAACACTTGTACCCTGAGGTGTCGACACCCTGAGAATTCTAAACCTCAATTAGAAACGAGTTTTTCCAATTTTTCTTCTATGGTGTCAACACTATTGCTGGTAGTGTTGACACTCTGAACTTGCCAGAACTCAAACAGAAATGCATTTAGCCTTGGTTTGCTCTGTGGTGTCTGCACTATGGCCAGGTGAGATTGACCTGACTAAAAGCACTTCAAAGGTTTGATTAGACAACTACAAAATAATAATGACTCATAGTGTGTTATCATCAAAACCCGGGGACACAACAATCTCCCCCTTTTTGGTGATGACAACCATGAGTCATTATTACATATTATGCAGATGATATTCAATTTGCAAACTTAACAAATCAGATTGGAAAATTTTTATACACAACCAACAAAGTTTCATTTCATTCAAAAAATTTCCTTTACATATACCATATGCCATGGATGCATGCTAATATATGCAGAGTCACAAATAGCCTAAGCATCATGTTGAACAAGCGATGAACATGTGAACAAGAACATGAGACCTCTCTCTATTTCCCCCTTTGTACTGTCTTCTCTCCCTTTGTCATCATCAAGAAGGAGGTTCCTCTATCAATGTGATGGTGAACGAGGCAAAGAACTGGAGCTGCCAGGGGATTTAAAGTGCTGAGAATCTGAGAGTTGTTGTTGTAGCTGAAACATTGTGGCTTCCAGGGATTCAACTGTAGCAAATAGTTCATGCAAATGCTTGGTGCGAAACTCCACTCTGGTAGCAGCGTGGGTTGGAGTTTGCTTAACTGCTGCGACCTTCTTCCCTTTTGCTCGAGTAACCAGAGGTGCCATCAAATGGATGAATAGCAAGGGAAGTTGGAAATAAGGCTGGGAAAAGTACCAACGGAGGTGGAAGCGGTAATATATTATGAAAAGATAAAAAGGTGGTCAACAATGGAAAATCTGGTCAAATGTCTTGAGGAAAAAGAAAGGAGTTGAAATATTTATATTACAACCTTTCTGTTACTCATACTCTGAAATTCCCTTGTTTATTTTTGGTGTTGATGGTTTAAGATATATAAGCCTAATTTTGTAGCATGAATGCTTAGAAATACCGATTAGGCAATTGTAATAGGATTAAAACATTTTGCCCTTCCCAAGTCTATCAAACTTACTCATTAAATTCATTGGGCAAATTTGAGAGAAAAGATAAGCAAGTATTAAAAATAAACAATAATCTATTTTAAGTTTTCAAAGAGTCAACCCCCCCTTTTTGGATAAACAGTCAAATGTAGCACACACCTTTTGACTCGAGGAAACACATTGATTAGACATCCAAGTCCCCGGTTACTCAATCTGGCCCATCATCCTGTCTCATTTTGATCAGAGATAGCAATCTTCATCATCACATGCCCTGCTACATTTCGAGTGATGCAGCATTCAGTTTCTTCGAAGACAATGCCATTGCTCTACATTTTTTTAAAGAGGCGTATTCTCTTGCTTATAGCAATTTTTAGATGTTGTGTTTAAAGATAATACGAGCTTAAGATCCTGCAATCAGATCAGCCCTTTTACTATTAACTTTCAGAAATATAGAACATGGTCATGGATAATCACTCTGTGGAGTGTTTTAATCCAATTCCAGATGCAAGCAAGGCATGATCCAGACAATTCACAACAAAAAGTAGGATTATAAACGTTAAACCATTCTAACCATTATTCAAGAGGGGTAGGTCAGTGATGACTAACAAAGGATGCATTAGGGATTGAATCCATCTCAACTCCCCCTGAATCATGGACCGGTGGCAGATTAAGACCAAAAGAACTTGTATTTCATATGAAAAGAAATGGCATAGAACAACAGAGCATGCAGCAGTTCATTTAGATGGTGAAGGTTGAAGATGGAAATGTGAGAACCACAGTTCACTCGGGCAAGGTGAGAAATGTTGACCTTTCTTTAGACATAACTGATGTACATCGACCTTTCGTCTTGAATTGCTTAAGGCGCATCGACCTTACTAGCAGATTGGAAATGGTTGCACTGACCTTTCTTCAGAAATAACCGATGTGCATTGACCTTATGAGCAAGCAATCAGTATCTGCATCGAGGCATCTGCCGACTACACAAGGCAGCCCATTACTGCGTCGAGGCAATTGTAACAGATAGCGTAGACATTTGTATTGGCCAGATTTTAAAAAGGAAAAGCAGACCTTCAGTAGTGTCGACCTGCCAGAGTGGAAGAGTCAACCTCTTGATTCCAGACAGAACCACATTTCCAAGCTGGTATATCTATGGTGTCGACACTTCTTGGACTAGTGTCAACCTTGTCCACAAACTTTTCTTATTCTGATTTCAGCACCAGTACTCTTTTCTGAGCAATAGCACTTCTCAATCATCTGACGGTTCTTGACCATTCCATGCACACATTGTCACATACATTCTAAGCAAAGCACCCTTTACTTCTTGATTGAGAGAGTCATTTATTCCTTGTAATGCAAAATTCAGGATATGCTTAATGCACTATCAGCTAGCATGCAATGGTGACACATGGTACTTGGTGGAGGTTTATCCTAAGACTCCTCACGCATGGTGAGAGTTTCCAGACAAGCTTAACATGTCCTTCCACAATAGACCGTTTGATATACCATGTTGTCACAGATTGATATGCAAATAATGCAATCAAAAAGCACATTCAAAAAGTAGCAATGATTGCTATAGAGACAAATTCCCCATGAATGTGAGCATCATCACAGCAGCTATTGAATCATTTGGCAGATTATTCTAGAATCATACGTCATTGCAACCAAAGGCACAGACAGAAGGAATATTGAAAGATAGCTCAAACCTATTTTGATAGAAATCTACACAGGCCTAGCTCTCTTCTAAGTTTTGAGAATCTGTTGTTGCACAGTGGTTTGATGAAGATATCAGCAACCTGATTTTCTGTAATAACATAGTGTAGCTCAAAGTTTTTGTTAGCTACTTCATCTCTTATAAAATGATGCCTTATATCTATATGCTAAAATGTAAAACTGGATTTTTAGCAAGATTAATGGCCCTAGTGTTACCAACAAAAATTGGGACACATCCAAGATCTATCAGATAGTCTTGGAGTTGGTGTTTGATCCACAGAAATTGAGTGCCATAGCTTTCCACAGTGACATACTCTGCCTCTGCAGTAGAGAGAGCGACTGAGTTCTGTTTGTTGGAAGCCCAAGAGACCAAGCACCCGCCCAAAAAATGGCAATAGCCACTTGTACTTTTACGGTCCAACTTGCATCCAGCGTAATCCGCATCAGAAAAAGATATGAGATTGAACTCACAAGAAGACGGATACCATAATCCCAATTCTTGAGTCCCGGCAAGGTATCTAAAGATATGCTTGACTGGAGTCAAGTGGGATTCCTTAGGACTAGCCTAAAACCTAGCACAAAGGCATACACTAAATTAGAAGTCTGGCCTAGATGCAATCAAATGAAGTAATGGTCCACTCATACCTCTAAATTTCTTTGCATCCACATCTTTACCTTTTTCGTCCGCATCCAGAGAAGCGTTGGTTCCCATAGGAGTTGAAATTGGCTTACACTCCTCCATGTCAAATTTTTTACCAACTCCTTGACATACTTGGCTTGGCTTAAGAAACATCCTTGAGCTGTTTGATTGACCTGCAAGCCGAGAAAAAATTGAAGTTCTCCCATTAAACTCATCTCAAACTCATTGGTCATTAAGTTAGCGAATTCCTCACACATTTCAGATCTAGTGGATCCAAACACTATATCATCTACATAAACTTGAACAATCAAGATTTCCTTACCTTGTTTCTTGGTGAAAAGTGTTAAATCCACTTTACCTCTTGTATAACCCTTTTCTGTGAGGAAGGAGCTTAGCCTATCATACCAAGCTAGAGGTGCCTGCTTTAGGCCATATAGAGCCCTATCCACCTTATAGACAAACTCATCATGATGAGCACATTCAAAACCAGGGGGTTGCTCTACATAGACTTCTTCTTTTATTAACCCATTAAGGAAGGCACTTTTTACATTCATCTGTTGCAATTTTATTTTATGTTTAGATGCAAATGCAAGCAAAATTCTTATTGATTCTAATTTGGTTACAGGGGCAAAATACTCTTCAAAATTGATTCCAAATTCTTGATTATATCCATGAGCCACAAGTCTAGCTTTGTTTCTTATGATCTTACCATCTTCACTTAGCTTATTCCTAAACACCCATTTACTACCTATTACAGATTTTTCAGTGGGTCTAGGAACAAGGTTCCACACTTTGTTTCTTTCAAATTGATATAATTCCTCTTGCATGGCATGAATCCAATTCTCATCTTTTAATGCATCTTCCACATTTTTTAGTTCATGTTGAGAGACATGAGCTAATTGATCTAATTCTTCAATAACCCTGAAATGTGACCTAGTTCTAGGTGGATCATTTAGACGACCACTGATATTTTCTAAGGGATGATCTTGATGCACTCTTATATCAGAATTATCATTACCTCCATCGGCAGCTGTGACCCTTGCATGACTTGACTCACCTTGGTCATCATTTCCTTTCGACTCTTCTTGTGGAAGATCTTCATTTCTCTTAAACTCCATGAATTCCCCATCATCATCTTTCCTGCAAGAATTATCATCTTCAGTTTCATCAAATGTAACATGGGGAGACTCTTCCACACATAGAGTCTTAATATTATAAACTCTATACGCCCTACTTCTTTCAGAATAACCTAAAAAAATTCCTTCTTCGCTCTTGGGCTCAAATTTGTCTCGCTCTTTTTTGTCATTGTTATGAACAAAACATTTTGAACCAAAGACTTTCATATGAAATAAAGATGGCTTCTTACCTTTAAGTAACTCAAAAGGTGTTTTCATT